>VZRQ01008268.1:0-37532 GCA_013397975.1 Machaerirhynchus nigripectus | reverse complement strand
TTTTTTTTTTTTTTTTGTAGAAAATATTTTTGCAGTCAAAAAGTTTCCAGTAGGATGAGTAGACTTGCTTCACTACACCTGTTCACTTTATACTACATGAGTTGAGGACAAGAAAGCAGGTCAGATGTCCAGATGTCCTCTTTGTGGTGTTGGCTGGCCTCAGTGACGACTCAGGGTAACTAATATTTACAATCAATGTAAGAGAATGAAACCAGAAAACGACTGTCCACTTCTAGCTCATCAGTCACCAATCTCACACTCTAGCCAGAATCCAGGAAGCAGAAATACTCACGAGCCCAGGCATTCCTGGGTCTCTAGAAAGTACGCCCTCATTGTTTCCAAGGAAAGTCAGCACTGCACTACTTTAGGCTTCCTCCCTTGGAAATAATTGTATCCTGGTTATGTACGAATAGCTGATATCTAAGAACTACTGCTCGTGTGGTTAAATCATTCCATATGTCAACAAAAAAGCTGTAGGATAGGAATGACCTTGGGATTTTGATAAAGGCAGTTCCTGGAACATCCAGGAAATGTGCTGGGGAGCTGGTGAATTTTTCCAAACATAGTAGCCAAGAAATGGGGGTGGTAGAGAAGTACATAGACTGTTCTCTTTCCTACAGGTTTTTAACTCTGAGCAGAAAGGATCTGCCTGTTTTTAAGAGGAAAATGTTGACATATCTTGGTGTTTAAAAAATGTGATATTTTCTAGTGATGCTTCAATTTCAATATGATGAAATTACTTTACATGGATTTTAAATCTCCATATTAAGGAAATTACATTGTCTTCCATGAAACAAAGACTTTCAGGGTATAAGGGAGCTTTTGATGTTTTATACTGTTTATAATAACTTTCTTCTTTAGAAAATGCACAGCTGTGACCTGAGAAGGTTACAAATGCTCACCAGCAGGGTCTGGAATGGCTATTTGTAGTTGGATGCTTACTACCTACAATTTTTTTCTGTTGTAGCGGTTGTTTGTGGTTTCGCTATTTTCACACTGAGAGAAATGGGCTGAGGACAAACCCACATCACACTTTTTGATAGTGATACACCTTATCTGAAGACATCATACCCAAGATTTGAAATCCCCTTTTTCTATCTGCTTAAAGAACATTTACAGTTTGTGTTGTCATCTCCCTGAGAACCCCCACAGGCTTGGCTACCCCTGCCCAGCCCCCAGAGCTTCTCTCACCCTGCCCAGAGCCTAGAACCCCACATCAGTCCCCTGGATCCACCAGCTCCTTCCCAGTGATACCACAGCAGGGCCAGTCTCCAGGTTCCCACAGCCCTGCCCTGCCTGGATATGGGCCCTGCCAAGCTGGGCCCACCCTCAGGCCCATGATCCCTCCCGGTCCCCAAGAAGGTTCCTGGTGGTCAGGGCTGGGGTTGCCCTGGGTCCCCAGCTGCCCTGATCTGGGCAGGAGGTGGGGCGGGCTGGGACTGCCAGGCCGTGCGCCTTCCATGGAGAAACCACATCCTGCATTCCCCAGAGATGGCTTGTATAGAGACATGCTTAGTACTTCTCAGTATTGTTTAGAGCTAGAGAGAAACACCTGTAAAAGTAAATATTTTTATGTACTTGCTGGATTCCCAAGCACCAGCATACTCTGGTGCAACAAAAAGGGAAATGTAACCAGCTACCTTCTTGTTCATGTTATAAGGAAAGCCGGATTGGGCAATTACAAAAATTTGCTATGAATCAGGGGGGAAGTGATGAACATTTATTTTGCAACACTTCCGATGCTAAGACGGTTCCCCAAAACACAAGCAGCAAGGGAGACAGCCCTATTTATAGTTATACAGTCTTTTAAAATATAGTCTTTCCATCTTCTCTGAACCTGAAGACTATATTAGATAAACGAGGTAAAGACATTTTGAAATAGAAGGTAGGTCTATCTTTTTTTTTTTCCAGCTGTTTTGTTTGTTGAGATATTTATTGAGTCTCCAGGAAGTCCAGGACTGGAGGCGTGATGTCCCAGACAAAATCTAAAAAGCTGTCAGAGGAATATATGGAACTAAGTCGAACGAAGGTTTTTTGCAAATACCTGCTGCATGCTAAGAAAGATCCTAGAAACAATTTTTATTTTTTACTGGGTTTAATACTGAATTTTTAAAAGTGAGAGACTGTTCCTTCATCATAGAATCATATTCACAGTATGATTTGGGTTGGAGAGGATCTCGAAGATCATTTAGTTCCAACCTCTCCAGGAATATGTTCCAGTAGACCTAGTTGCTCAATGTCCCAACCAACCTGGCCTCGAACACTTCCAAGGATGGTGCATCCAAGCTTCTCTGGGCCACCTGTTCCATTGCCCCACTGCCCTCACAGTAAAGCTTTTCTTCCTTGTATCTACATCCTTGAAAGCACATGAAATAACACCCTCAGCAAACTTACCATATTCAACATTAGGTAACGAGCTGATGGATATTGCTGTGACCTATTTTGATATTTTCTGCTTGCAGCTGTTTACCCACCTGCCTGACATCTATTCATCCTAAACTCTATATATAAGAGATAGAAAAACAATCATTAGACCTTAAAATAGCAGTCACCCTGTATGTCAATGTATTTCTATAAAGTTTATGCAATACTCCTGAGATCACCAGCTTTTTTTCACACAAATTGTTTTGTTGCAGCTATAATCAAATCTTTGGAGGATTTATCCATAAAAAAATCTTCATTCAATCTGTCAGGGCAAATGTCTTTCATTGTTAACAAACAAATTAAAATAAGTCATTCCTAAATCAAGCAATAACCAGCTGGAGTCTAACATACCTAAGTGTGATCCTCCAGCTTGAAGGAGTCACATGATTTTCCCTCATCATGAATATTCCTGTGTTTGCAGGCATGAATGGGTCGGCCATTGAAAACTTCTCCTGTGTGGTTTATAACATTTTCCTCATGAACTGCACTTGGCAGGCAGGCAGGGGTGCTCCAGCAGATACACAGTATTTTCTCTACTGGCAGAATTCAAGGTAAGTAAACCTGCTTGAGCCGAGGAAGTCTGAATTCTCATTCACCACATCACAGTGCCCATGTTTAACTAAAATGCTTTGCTGCATGCAGAGCTGATGAGGCGATGGAATGTGAGCTTTACATCAAAGATGAAAACTGCAGAAATACGGGATGTATCTTCGAAAATGTGACCATAGGGACTGAAAAAGCTTACTTCCTGGTGAATGGGTCTAGCAAAGACTCCCTGATTCAGTTCTATGATGAGTACATTGACCTGTATAAAATTGGTAAGTAAATAATTTATTTCAGCTTTATTTTAATTATTGTATTAAAATAGTAGAGCATTTATCCCTGAGAAGGATCATGTACCCTGTCGTACCTAGAGTTGAGAGTAAGAGACTGTGGCCTCCTCAAGAAAACCTATTCCAGAAGCAAAAGACAACAAGGGAAATTAAACAGGAAAGCTCCACAGCTGCATTCTGTTTCAGATTCTCTAGCAATCTACCCTTATGGGTTTTAGGTTTTTCTCAAGGAAGGTCCACAAGACTTAAAAAACCATAGTTTTCCCTGCTGCCCTTTTAGTGACGGCCAAAAAACTTTCAAGAGAGGAGAGTGAAGACCTTTTAGAAGTCTATCTGAGCACTGATTTCTGCTTTTCATTGCCAGTGGGGATGATATACAGGACACCATACCCTGGATTAAATTAATTAAGACATGTACAAAATGCTTTATGCATGTGGTGCTGTACTCAAAAGTGTCCTGTGCATTTTACTGTGGCAAAGTCTCATTGGAAATGTCACACTGGTTTTGTTGCTGTGTTAAAAAGATGAACAGAAAAGGCTTCATTCTATAAGAAGAAATTGAGCTGTAATATCACTCATGGCAGATAAAACAAGATTGTTCTTTGACCAAGCAGCCCATCACAAATAGTCCAGGCCTGTCCCTAAAGACTGATGTAAAACAGTAATGTAGCTGATATTAAACTTTCGTCTACCAGCCTTTTGTCACCCTTTCTGCCATGAGTGACTGTCTTTTGCTGTTCCAATAATCATGTTATTGGCAATGATAGAAATTTAAAGGTCCTCGATACTTTTGCTTACATCTGTAAAGTGAGGAGAGATACATGAAGAAGTTGGCTTGATTGTTAAAAATGGCATGTCTTTCTCAAACTTGTATGGCTATTTCTTTTGCAAGGAGGGAACAAACTGCATAGTTCACAACAGACTGAAAGCAACTCCTTCGTGTCACAGGAGCATCGTGAGGAGGCTTAGAGAAAAGAGAAGATCTTTGAATTTCTTACTTTAGGGATAGCAGCAGCTATCTGCAGTAATAAACATCCTCTTAAGAAGAAGACAGTACTCTACCTTATCCATCTAGAAAAGTAAATGGAGGGGGTTGTGTCTTTGTATCCTGCTATATGTACCATGTTCCCTGTTGTAGTCTCTTTTTTTTTTTTTTTTCTGATCCTATGTACATGGTTTAGAAAACTTTGGTCTTTCAGCGTTTTCCAATTGGTCCTAAGAAAAATATATACAAACTAGTAGCTTTCTTCATAGACTGTTACTAGCAATTTCACTCTCTTTCATCAATTCAAAAAGAGATCAAGTGATTTTAATTATTTCAATTCTTGATTATATAATTTCAGAAAAGCTCATGCCTCCAACAAATATCACAGTCAACTGTGATGAAATTAAAAATGATTGCATAATTCAATGGCAACGACCCCAAATAAGTCATTCTAACAAAGACAAGTGTTTTAGATATGAAATCAACATAAAATACAAGGTAAGAATGTCTTTACTTACACTTAATATTAATTAATATGTTTGCATTTACCAATACCCATGGGTGAAAAGAAAATCAGTCTCTCTTCTATGATGTAGCCTTCCCCATACATAGCACCTTGCTCCTTTGTGACTGCACTTTTCAGGTCCATACCAAATCCTGTTATTCAATACTGCCTGTTTTTATTTTTTTTAATCCCTGCTCCCTTGAGTAAGATACCGCTGGAGATACACTGGATGACTGGGACAGTCCCAGAGGAGAAGTATGGTCAATCAAGATTTAAATATATCACAGCTTTGTCTGTGACAGCACTCAGAAAAGGCACTTCTTTCACTAAAACCTGTTGGAGTTACCCTGGATTGAACTATTTCCAGTGGAGACTGGATCTCTGTGGAAGGGCAGAGATGGGCTTTAATTAGTGAAAAGAGAACCGTGCATCCACTTAACAAGTTTGAGTTAATGAAAATGAATGAAATTTCTCCATCTATAAAATGCAAATAGCTTATCCAGATACAAGCATCATAGCTGTTGGTTCAAAAGTTGAAGATTTGTAATGATAAATAAATGGAAAATAAATGTGAGAGAAAGCAGAAAGGCAGTGTAATTAAGGATAGGTTAGTGGGGGAATGACCTTGACTTTACAAGTCTTTTGGCAGCAGCAGGGAAGGAATGAGACTGCCGTGTTCCACTGCAAGAGTAGATGCAAAATACTTCAGCAGATTTGCATCAAAAGGCCACAGGGTGGCAGATAAAGACTACAAAGGAAAAATCTTACTGAACTACAAACAGATTTGGCCACTCGCTTAGTGGCTGATTGAAGGCATTCCCTGGGTTTCTGAAATTTGGAATTTCTTAGTCTGGATTGAGTTTGCTATTTCACAGATAAGTATTTTTGCAAGCCCAACTAACTGCCATGAAACAGCATTATTTCTCTGAATCACTTGGCTGTTTTAACAAAGAAATGTTATTGAAAAATCTGTCGGACATTGGAATAAAAGTCTATTGCAGTAAAACAATACATACTTTTTAACAACTTCTAATATATGTAATATTCATTTTATAAATACTCAATCCACACCCTGTCTGAATTTTCTAGCTTTTTTCATCATCATGAGTGATTTTCACCTAGCTAATTATGTCAAGGTCCAGCAATTATTCCAGCAATTGAGCAGCGTAGGCTCCCTTGAGACTTATAAGATGCAACTATAATCATATCTTTGGAGGATTTACCCATAAAAATTTTTTCTGCTAAATTTATCTTCTGCTAAATTTATTTTATCACTGCCAGCTCTAAACTTGTGGGTTTTTAACAATACACTATGACCAACAAATGCTCTATTATGGTCAGCCTTTGAACTTTACTTTTCACAACTGAAGTTTCTTGCATTGGGAGCAAACAAAAACAAAATTTAAAAATGATAACACCATGAATAATGTAATTTCAATCATATTTTTTCATGTTTGAAAAAAATGTTTCTTCTCCAGTGATGATTTTTGTTAAGGCTTTATAGATTAGGATACCTGAGAAAACCAAAGGCAAGGCTTAGCAGTGAAAACTGAGCTAAAAAGGCACCAAATACCTCTACCTCCCCTATGTCCTTTGTCATTAGGTTCTCCCAATTCAGTAAGCAACAGGCCTGCTTTCTTCTTAACCTCTCCTGATGTCAATGAACTCACCAAAAACTTTCTTGTATTCACCTCCCTCACTACTCCTGACTCCAGCTAAGCTTTGTCTTTCCTGACGCCATTCCTGTATGTGCAGATGATGTCTTTGTATTACTCCCAAATCCCTTCTTCTACCTTTTGTGAAATTCCTTTTTGTCTCTGAGTTCAGACTCAATCTTCATGTCCTGCCATGCTCACCTGTCACGCTTGCTTGATTTTCTGCACACCAGAATGGACCATTCAGGTGTGTCCAGAGAAGGGCAATGAAGCTGGTGAAAAGTCTGGAGCACAGGTCCTATGAGGAGCAGCTGAGGGAGCTGGGGTTGTTCAGCTTGGAGAAAAGGAGGCTCAGGGGAGTCTACATCCACCTGAAAAGACATTGTAGCAGGTGGAAGTCTGTATTCCCAGGAAACAAACTACAGGACAACAGGAGATTGTCAAGTTGCACTAGGGGAGGTTTAGGTTGAATATCAGGGTGGTTAGGTGTTTGAGCAAGCTGTTCAGGAAAGTAATGGAATCACCGTCCTTTGAAGTGCTCAAAAAACTGTGTGGCTCTGAGTCCAGTCCAGGTGTCAGGATCAGACTGGCCTCCAGCAGTTGTAGTGCCTGCCAGGAATTCAGCAGTGTCAGATACACGAGCATAATGCACACAGCAATGGTCAGAAGACTTTTATTACCTCAACATCCCAGCAAGGGTTCCCCAGTAGTTTCCTGAGTGAGGTAAAGGGGCAAGCGAAGAGATCCCTGGCACTGTGGAGCAGCAGCCCTTGGCAGAGGACAATGGGCTTGAGTTTATGAGATACCTCGTGAGCACCCAGTGTGATGCCTACATGAATAACCTTGTGAGTTATCACACAAAAAGCACACAGCTGATTAGGGTAGAGCACATAATATGCAACTAGTTTTGGGAAAATCCAGCCAAAGGCAACACCAGTAACAATATTTATTGCAATGTAGAATAGTGATCTTAACAAAGCATAAAGGGTTTCATTATAAGCATAATGTGGGTTATCGCTGTAATTCCATCACGTATCTTAAAAAGACACCTGTCTTTCTCACACATTTATCCCTGCAATGTGGCACTTGCAGACATGGTTTAGTTGTGAGCGTGGAAGTGCTGGGTTAATGGTTGTACTCAATGATCTTAAAGGTGTTTTCCAAGCGAAACAATTCTATGATTCCATGATTCCTGTGCTCCGAGGAGGTTGTCCTTGTAGATCAACCAGTAACTTGGCCCTCAAGGGCACTTTCCCTTGAGGACCAAGGCCTGTGACTATGAGGTTTCCTGTAAAGTGTCTCATCTGCTTTCTTTTCTTGATCATGAGATCTGGAACAAGAACCTACTACATTAACACCTCTGCTGATCTGACCTCTGATACCTTCGCACAAGTTCTCTTACTGGTTCATTATCTATCCCCAGACAGAGCCCTGTGCACACAAGGCACTCCTTTATACACAGCAGAAGGACCAGGTTACCAAGCCTATTTGCCAGGACACAACCACCCTCCTGGGTGAGATGCATCTCACGCCTGCCCAGTAGCCCCCATTTCTCAGAAAGGATCCCAAGGTCATAGAAGAAAAAGCCCTGCCTGTGTCAGCAGTTGCTCAGCCAGCGAAACACCTGCTGAATGACTGCAGTTCTGCTCAAGCCTTTCCCTCTCACTGGAAGGCCTGAAGAGACACCATCTACACTTCCAGTCCTTCACCATTCACCTGGTGCTCTGTAATCACCCTTGAAACTTCCAGGTTACCCCTGGGCCTAAAAAAGAAGAACAACAAGGGGTTAATTGGCCAGGTATTTCTCCTAGATTGATCCCTGTGCATAATTTAGCTTGACTGCAGATACTAGAAGGTGTCCTGGACAGCAGCTTGCTTTATAAAGTCTTAGAATGGTATGGGTTGGAAGTGACCTCAAAGACCTCATCTAGTTTCAATCCCCCTGCCCTGCAAGGGACACCTTTGACTGGACCAAGTTACTCAGAGCCCCATCCAGCCTGGCCTTGAACACTCCCACGGATGGGGCACTCACAGTTTCTCTGGACAGTCTGATCCAGCACCTCACCACCAGCACAGTAAAGAATTTCTTCCTAATATCTAATCTAAACCTACCTTCCTTCAGTTTAAGACCAGTCCCCCATGTGCTATTAATACATACCCTTGAGAAAAGTCCCTTTCCATCTTTCCTGTAAGACCCTTTGGATACTGGAAGCTGCTGTAAGCTTTCCCCAGAGCCTTTTCTTCTCCAGGCTGAACAGCCTCATGTTCAGATACCACAGGAGCATGTATGCAATTATTTGAAAAAATAAGTCTGGATTAATCAAACTTTGTTTTAAAATGGTGTATTGCAAAATAATTGCAAAAATATATAACGAATAGTATAATGAAGATGAAATAGTCTGCAGTGATTAGTTGTGTGTGGTCAGTACATTATTTGGTAGTTATTCAGAAAAGATGAGCAAATTTTATTCTAGCTATCAAAAATGTAATGGAGGGTAGCCTAAAATATCTGTGAATCCATGCCAGTCCCAAATATTTCCATCTAAAAGAAAACAATATTTACATAATATTTGCAATTATGTACAGTCACACTTATTGTAAAATTAAAACATTTTATATAAACTAAAAAGTTTATTTCACAGAATTTTTTTTATCATCTTTTTTTTTCCCCTGGTATGTGTAAGAATAAACTTACTGTTTCCATTCAGGCCTGGCTCACTTGTGATTCAGTTTAATCACCAATCCGAAATAAAATTTATATCTCAACTGCAATGACAAGGAAAACAAATACCTTTCCATAGCAGAATTAATTACTATATAAACTTGGCACTGTAGATGAATTAGATATTAGATGCTAAATGTTAGAGAAATCATTTGTTCTTCTGAATAAAACATGATGTAAATAAGAAAGAGAATTCAGAAAAATTAGGAAATATATAAAAATTAATTATTATTGATACATAAAACAAGCAATGAAAAAGATTAATTTAGCTGCTTTTCTTTTTCTCTCAATTTACAGGATAATCCTAAAGGAAAACCCATATATACTTCTATACAAGTGAGTCTGTTTTTTCTATTAATCAGCAATACATGTTCATTTCATTGTCAACTGTGAAAAGCAAATAGTATGCAAATACCTTTAAATCAGTATGTGCTCAGTGTCCTATACTTTATGGGATCCTTATTTATAGATTTCATGAATGTGTCAAACTGCTAAATCATCATGGCATATGTAATGTATTATCCATTCAAGGGCAGATCTTTATTGCTTTTCTGTATTTTGAAAAACCTTCCATTTTTCATTATACTGTCCACTCTCCCTCTCAAATATTTGGAACAGAATTTGAAGTTACACATCACTGACAGCAGAGAAAACATAAAGCATCTCCTAGGAATTTAATATTTTTTTATGAAAAACATAGACCACATAAGTCCTTTTAGGATGGAGGTTGTCATCCAGGTATGCTGCACCTCCTTTGAATCAGTGCAGCTTGCACACCCCACCTCTATGCAGAAGTCTCCAAGAGCAAGAGTATTGCAATAAATTCTGGTAACACTAAGTATTGCAGTCTTCAACTTATTTTACAGGTTTGGCTGGAAAGTTATGCTTAGTCTGGAAAGTCGTAACGCAAAGACTGAGGCAGGTGCACAGACACCTTCCTCAAATCACTCAGTGCTTGCAGTACTGAAATGAAATGAGATGGTTCAAGATGTTTTTCTACCTCTCTATATGCTAAGGGAAATTATCAATAAATTAAACCATATCATAAGAAATCACAGGTTATACTTTAACTATGTAAAAGATGAAATGCTTCTAAATGTAAAAATTCTAGTGAGTGTCAGGTTATTTTTGAGATACACATTTGCATACATATTACATAAATAATAATAATGTTTTTTGTTTTGTTTTGTTTTGTTTTGTTTTGGTTTGGTTTGTTTTGTTTGCTGTGGAACAGCAGCCTACTTTAATAACCAATGCTTTCACAGCCTCTTAAATGTTTCACTGGTAAATGGCACCTGCATATTTTCGACACCTAGGCACGGAACAAAGAGAAGCAACTCGTTTTTTTGTTTTCTTTAGGAAGGGGGAAATAGTCACACATTTCCAAGATCCAAAACAAGAAAGAAGTATCTCTTGAAAATGAGAGTAGCTGGCAGTGCCTGCCTTGTGAACCCAGCCTGGGGGGAATGGAGTGCACCTGTTGAGTTTGGTAAGAAAAAATCTATGCCCTGAGCTACTCTTCCCTCAGCGATGTCCTGTCTACCTCATACATTGCCGTGCACTTATGGACACACAGATGTACAAAGGATTGGCAAATGTTTTGCTTCACACCAGGCTACAGAGAAGAGTAGGAAGAGACTTAATAGATTTCTTAACATTCTAACACTGGAAATAACATTAAAAAGTTACACCTTTGCAGCTGTAGTGAGCTTGTGCTTACTACAAATAGGATGAGTGTTAATTCTTCCCATCAGACATTTCTGCTAAAGTGATAAATTACAGAGTTCATTTTTATACGAAATGAAACCTTTCAGACTGACATACACTGCAGTCAGTCAGCACGGTAGATGTTTGACACAACATGAAGTTCAACAAGACCAAGTTCAAGGCGCTGCACCTGGGTTCAGGGCAACCGCTGGCATCAGTACAGGCTGGGGGATGACAGAGTTGGCAGTAGCTTTGCTGAGAAGGACTTGGGGGTGCTGGTGGATGAGAGGCTGGACATGACCCAGCAAGGTGTGCTTGCAGCCCAGAAGGCCAAGTATGTCCTGGGCTGCATCAAAAGCAGGGTGGCCAGCAGGGCAAGGGAGGGGATTCTGCCTCTCTGCCTTCTGCTGTGGTGAGACCCCAGCTTCAGTGCTGCATCCAGCTCTGGGGTCCTCAGCATGGGAAGAACATGGACTTGTTGCAGTGAGTCTGCAAGAGGGTCACAAGAGGGAATCAGAGGGCTGGAACACCTCTCACAGTCTGAGAGAGTTTGGGTTGTTCAACCTGGAAAAGAGAAGGCTCCAGAGACACCCTCTTGCTGTCCTCCAGTACCTAAAGGGGCTACAAGAGAGCTGGAGAGGAACTTTGTGCAAGGACATGTAGTGATAGTTCAGGGGGGAATGGCTTTAAAATGACTGAGTGTAGATTTAGATTCGATTTCAGGAAGAAATTCGTCACCATGAGGGCCACAAGGCACTGGCACAGGCTGCCCAGAGAGATTGTGGATGCCCCATCCCTGAAAGTGTTCAAAGCCAGGTTGGGGCTCTAAGCAACCTGGTCTAGTGCAAGGCGTCCCTGCCTATGGCAGGGTGGCTGGAATTAGATGATCTTAAAAGGTCACTTACAACCCAAACTATTTTATGTACTGGAATTCTATGAGCTATTTCTTGTATAATAGTGTAATAACAACAACAAAAACCAAATAATAATAATAATAATAATAATAATAATAAATTTGCTCTTTCAGGAAATGAAGAAATTATATCTTCTTCAGTATGGATTTTACTTGTGGTAGCAATTGCGACACCCTTAATGGCAATCATCACAATTTTGTTCTGCAAAAGGTAAACTTAATTTATGCATTTATTTCATTTTCTGCAGGTGTGTGTGACACCTGAAGCTCTTAAACAAATAAGGTGGAGGTGTCTCTGTAGGATACATAAAATAAACCCCAGACGTGAAACAGAAACGGAAAGGATATTCTGCTCTATGATGTACTTTGCATAGAAACATACAGTAATTCAGAAAAGATACTGCTCTCTCAACTTGTTAAAATTTTTCCCCCACTTTTCACTGTTTGTAATGACATCGGACAAATTCCTTTTTCTTTCAATGAAGGAGTTTTACTACTAGTAAATCTTTAAACAAAAATGAAGCTATTACCATCCAAATTATTAATGTTTTCCTGATATATGTTCATTCTGTGTTGAGATTATATGTATGTTTCAATTCACTTCTAATACTGAAGAGGAAGATAAGATCTGGTTCAAGGGTGCAATGGTTTTTTCACATTACAGTTATTCAATTTTAATTTTGTATTCATTATGTTTTGATTTCCAGGATTGGCTGTTGGAAGGCAGTATTTCCAGAGATCCCAGGACCAAAACCTGCTTTTTTTACACTGGCTGATATGAATCAAGAGGTATGTTCTCTTTCTATTTTTTATATTAAATGTGTGAAATACATACAAAACTCTACTGGATGAATTTTTAAATTATAAAGAACTTATTACAAAAGACCACTCTTCTTTTTGCCATATTCTGAAGAATTACAAAATAAAATCATCAGGCAAGTTTGTTAAGGGAAGTCGAACGTAGTGCTTTTCCAGAATCACAGGGTTTCTCCCATTCCAGTCTCACAGGTGCACAGGCTGATGGTCCCATTGGTAGATCCAGGTGGCAGCAGGAAGGGCTGTTCACTTTCCCAACACGAGGCACACACATGGTCAATGACACAACAGAGCACAGTGAGGCAGCCAGACACAAAACCAGCACAGCTGCCTCTACCAGCACCACATCAACACCAGCAGCAATCTCGTAATTAGAGTCCCAAACATCACAGCCCCCCTGCCACTCTCCAGCTGAGCAGGGCTGAATTTGCCAGTGAGATGAGTACACCTCCTCGCTCTCTTCATTTACAACCACCATAAAATTCCTCACATCTAATCCCAGTGTCTGAGCCCCGTGTCCCCCCACCAGTTCAGAAAGCTGTCACCTTGAATCCCTCCAGCTGCACACCCTCCTACTTACCCACTAGCAAGTTACACATGCACGGTAGAAAACAAGGTGACACGGAAAACAGTTCAAAATAGGGTTTTGTAAGGAAACAGGACAGACTGTGGTGGTCACACACAGCAAAACCACGTGAAATACTCTCAGAATCGTGCATAAGTAGATGCTAACCTAACACTATGTATAAGACTGATGGAAGTTTTTGGTTTTTTTTCAGCTGATGGAGAACAAAATTCAGTCAATAACATCTGAAAATGAAGAGATAGTATTAGCTGCTGACATTGTGAGATAACCAAGAAAAAGGGAGTAGTCTGAATGCATACTTTTTAGACAACTGTATGTTCCTGTGGAAAGTCAGGAATAATATGTAGGCTTTCTTCACTTATTTTTCTTTTAAAAAACAGCGATGCAGCCAAGAGAGGATGATACCTCGCACACAATCGTTTTAAATGCCATTGTATTTGCTTATAGTTTTGGCTAATTTTAACTGTTTGGGTAAGTTGTCCTTACTGGATATCTTCTGTTCTGTAGATATTATTGAAATATTTCATTCAAGGAGTTTTAGTTACATTTTAATCTTAAGGAAAAATAATTGTTTTTCTGTCTCATATTAAAAAGATTAACAAATAATTTACTGAAATGAATACAATTAAAAAATTCTGATGCCTGAATTCCATTGTTCTGCTGTCAAAAATGGATCAGTTCATACTAGAAGTTTCTTTGGAGCTCTTCAAGTACACACGGGCAACTAGAAAAATGAGACTGGCTCAGATTTTTACACTTGACATTTGAACATTGGTATTTCATTATTAGACTAGTTTTATAATGATACTAGACATTTGATTATTAGACTAGGCATTCCCAGGACTATTTTCTTGCACAGAGGCCAATTTACATGTAAGAGCCCAGACATACTTTCTTAAATCCCTAAATAAGGTGGACACATGCAAACTACCTTCAGAAATTAGCCCTGGCCTGAGCTAACCTCTGGACTATGTCCAGGAGTTGTTCAGGACATTGCTTGTAAATCCTGGCCAAACTAATCCTGGGAACAGTTGTTCCTGGACATGTTCCAGCACTGGGGAGCCTTCCAGTGCTGTACTTTCTCCAGCTTATACTGCAGCTGAACACAAACAGCTCTTGGCATACCTGCTGCCTTTGGCACAGTTAATGATTACCTTCTGGTCAAAGACTCACCTAAGAAGCTTTTTGCAGCAGATCAGAACAACAAAGCAAATTTCTTAAAGAGGCTGAATTCATGCTGGACACACTTGTAAACCATCTTTGTATTTTTCCCAGTATGCAGCAGTGGTCAGAGTGGAAATGCTCACAATAACTTGCTAAAAGAGTGATGGGGTTGTAACAAACTGCACTGGTTTATAACCTGGCACAGAAACTTTCCTCTTGGGCAAAAGTGCCAGAGGGAGGCGTAGTTTGGATCCAGTCCACCAAAACCTAGCCATGAGCTATGAACAACCATTCAGTGGCTTGCTGTAAGGAAAGGAATAGTAAAGTATAATAAAGACAGTATCAAGACACTCAAGAGATGGCACCGGGGTCTTGTTAAATAGAACTTAAACAAGCTCCTCATTTGTTTCCTGCTTTCTCCTGGAAAGGGATAATATACTTAGCTGATTCAGGAAAGGTGTTACAGACAGAACCTTGATGAATTAGTTCAGGTTACAGTTCAAAATCATTGAGTCACAGAATGATTAAGGTTGAAAAAGACCTCCAAGATCATTGAATCCAACCCCTGGCCTTAACCACCACCTTTTCGACTACGCCGTGCAACTAAGTGCCACATCCAGTCACTTCTTGAACCCTTCCAGGGATGGTGAGCCACTCCTCATACAACTTACAAATGGATCAGTTAAAACTGATTCAGCCACTGTTTGGGCATCCTGAAGGTACGGGTCAGGTGATACTGTAATATCACCTTCGCATCACCTAGAACCTCACCAGACATGCCACCACAACAGCATGCAAATCCCTTCATCAAAATCAACCGGGCACACTGACACATACTTTGCCTCACAAATATGTGTGATATGGAAGGACGCTGCTTTAGAAAAGTTACTCAAGGTGGCAGTGGTCACTGAGGTGGGTGGTGGTACCCAAGTAGAGCATATTTGATGAATAGACAATATCAGATCACACTGAACTGTGACTACATGTGTACTGGATGTGTATCTTTTAGGCTATGTAGATTAAGTAAATTAAGTCCTTTAGTGAGAAGAAGATTTGAAACACGCATGCCCTCTTCCCAAGGTACAGAAAAAGCTGACAAGGACTGAGCCAATGTTAGTATGTGGCTCTAGAGACAAAATTCTGCAGCTCAGCCCTGCCCCGCATGTGCTCTGACTAAACTGTTAGTCATGTCACTTACCTAGTTTTTTCACCCAAGGATTTTTAAAATGGAAAATAATATTAACATGCCCTTCTAGTGGGAATCACTGAGTTAAGGCAGGAAAGACTGAGCAGTGCGCACTGAAAAGCAAAGACCTTTAAAATTTGAAAAGTCTGTGAAGGAGGTTTGTATTGGTGGATCTGAGCACATACACTAGCAAAAAAACCCCAAACCCACCCTACAATTTTGGTTCAATGATAGCAGGGTAAGAATAGTTCTTCCTTTAACACACTAACTACTGGGGATCCTCCCTCACTCCCAAGAAGCCTGGGGAATTCTTTGCCTTCCTGCTATCGTGCCTGTGTTGGGAGTGGAAGGTAGGGGTTAACTGAAATCCCGTGTGCTACAAGCATCCAAGAACAGCAGGAAATAAAAAAAAATCTTCTACATGCAGATTATATAACTGCACATCAGATGCAATGTAAAACAAATGGGGAAGTGGCTAACACTCAGCATAACCCAGGGCTACATCTTAAGGTGCTGGATGTTAAAGCAAACGATATGGATTAGGCTCTCATATTTATATGACTTTTATTTATATTTAATGAGGCAAAGAATCTTGTGAATGTGACATTATCTTATTCAGTAAATACTTTGAATATTTTCTTTTAATTTATGCAGTCAGACAGTTTTGCACCTAACTTACGATGATGTAGCCTAAGATGAACCAAACAAAAACAACCCACTGCTGGGCAGTGAGAAAGTTCAGAAATTTGAGTCTGGTATTTTCCTTGGCATTTCTTTGCCTGCAAACATGCAAGACAGACCTTTCTTGGCTGTTTGTGTATACATGCTAATGATTGATCTTCCTCAAAGGAGAACCTGGGCTTGTGCAGGGGCCATAACCAACATATACAGGCAGCCACTTTAAACACGGACTAGTCACACAACACCGCTGTTATTTCCAGAACATATTATTTATGAAAATCTGTTTCTTTACAGAAGTGGTATTTCTATGAGCATATTCATTTACTATGATTCTACTGAGAATTTATGTATTTTTTGGGTAATGTGTTTGCATATTGTGACTATTAATGCTTAGTTCATCTGACATAACAGGAAGGGTTAGTTGCATGATCACTTGATGTGAAGTTGTTAACATCTGCCAATCAGGAAACTTAAGGAAGTTCAAAAGCAGTACGGGAAATGATAAACTGAGCAGCTTTCTAACTTGCAGCATTTGTTGCTTAATACCGTCATGCAGTAAAAAGAAAAGCTAACTGGAAGAGCAAAACACTTACTGATTTCTGCATGGGACTACAGCTACGTGTTAAAGTGCCCTTATTGCTGCGAACCAAAATCAAACAAGATAAATGAGGAGAGTTTTTTCAAGAGGAGGTATGTCTCTCTATGTTGGGTGTTGATTTTCTCGTGCCACAGAAAATTTTTTGCAGGATGCAAATGTTTGCCAAGGGTTAAATGAGGTTAAGTTGTACTTGCACATGTACAAAATCTGGATTAACTTCCTTTGAGTTTAAAGAATTCTAGAGAAAATTTTGAGGATTCTTTAGCCTAAGTGAATAGAAGTAGAAATGTGTATATACAAAATTTCTAAAGATTTCTGCAAGATCCAGGGAAGACTATGAAATGCCTATGATATCTGTTGCACTATTTGATGTTTTTTATCTGACATCTATTTTTCAGTAACTGAATGAAATGCTATTTTCTGTACCCTCTCTATAAATTACTCCAACTGGGAATATGTGGACTTCTATTTCTTGGGGGGAAAAAACGTAAATCACAAAATCAGGGGATGGTTGAGGCTGGAAGGCACTTCTGGAAATTGTCCTGTTCCAACCCTTGCTCAGAGCAGGGTCCCAACCCTTGCTCAGAGCAGGGTCGGCTACAGCAGGTTGTTCAGGGCTTTGTCCAGTCACTATCTCCAAGACTGGAGACTTCAAAGCTTTCCTGGAAAACCTGTTCAAGTAGTTGGCTCCCTCACAGTAAGAGGAGTTTTCTTGAATTTAAACTGAATTTCCATTATTTCAGCTTTTGCCCATTGCTTCTTGTCCAGTCACTTGTCACCACTGAGCAGAGTCTGGCTCTATCTTTCTCATTCCCCACAGCTGGGTATTTGTACACATGGATAACATCTCGATGAGCCTCCATCTCTCCAGGACGAACAATCCCAGATTTCTCAGCCTCTTCTCACATGTCAGAGCCCTTAATCATCTTTACTGGACTCCCTCCTCACTGTCATCCCATTTCTCCAGCTTCTCCAGGTCTCTCTGAAGAAAAACAGTTGTATATCATCCACTTCTCTCAGTTTTGTATCATCTACAGAAACCAGAATACTGATCTAAAAACTGAAATAGTTGTATTTAGCCAGCAATTTGATAGTAATATTTAATTGCTTGGTATGCACTTTAAGGTTTCTGTTCCTATTTCTATGCTTCCAAGAAGGCTTAGCAAATGTATGATGTTCTCCATATCTCTGCAGTGTACAAGTATCAGTTTATCCTCACATTGCCCTACGAGTAAAGTACAAAGTTGCATTTCTGGAAATGTGTCATGGGCAGGAGTAATTTTCCCAGAGACACTCAAGCAAATAAGTCACTGGTCTCAGATGAGGCTTTCTAGTAGCATCCTACACTCACAGCCTAAGAATAAAGATAATAGACTGAACAATACACTAAGAGGGTAAGAATTGAAAGTGCTTAAGTCAGTATTTAGTGCATGCTTTCTGTAAAAAATTCTGTAGTCTAAGTGACTGTATTTGACTTCCGACACGTTGATAAGGTGGATAGATTGGGTTTGTAACAAACTGTCCTGGAGGGAGCTAGGGAGTGAGCTAAGAGCTGAGGAGTGTGAAAACCAGGTGCTTGAGTCCCCCCACCGCAGCCCTCCCCTAGGTGGCAGGGGAGACACACGCCTGTGAGGCTGGCCAGGGGAGAAAGAGGAAAGAAGAGAAGCAGAAAAAATCAACCAGTTTGGGCATTTTCATCCTAATAGATTCTATTTTACCTCCTATTTTGATGAGGAAATGCTGCTTAGAGCAGAATATGTATTGTTCTTCTGGTTCTTCTAGTCTGATCCTCCAAATAACACTCACAATCATTTTGAAATAAGTGTTCTTTCTGGCACCTTCAATACTATTTTCAGAACAGAAAGAGCTTTACCACACTTGTCTGCAGAAGACCAGTCTGAGAGAGGGTGGAGGTCCTGGAGGTAGAAAATTCCTAAAAATTCAGCGCTGGAGCCACTTGCTTGGACACTGTGCAGAAGGTCTGGATTGCTCAGGTAAATGGCTTAGGGCTCACCACAGCTCCTATATCTCTTATCCTGCCTGCAGGCAGAGAAAAAACAGAGGAACTGGCTATGTGTTGGGGCATTCAGCTGGAACAGTCATTTCTTATGAGGAAAGTGAATGCTTACAGCTATTTCCACTGCACATCCAATGAAATGTCCAGAGTGTGGAGACAATGAGGCCAGCAAACACCTCTCTAAGCAGACAGGGCTGCAGATGATTCCTATGGCAGTGTCCCAGATGAGTGTTTCCATGAGAAAGCACGAAGAGTTGTTGCGATATGGGGCTGCAGTCATGTGTAGGAAACTTGAGGGAGATTTTGAAAGCACAGGAGTAATCAGAACAGAGAGAGGGAGATGTCAAGAAGAATGAAACAAAGAATATAAAGGAAGGGTGAGCAGACAGTTGCCAGAGAATAGGAAAACAAATGCCTAGAAAGGAACATAAAATGAGGAAAGGAAGGGGAAAATGCTGAGTGACTGAACAGAAGGGCCAAAATGGAGAAAAATATGATTAAGAGGCTGACTAGAAGGACAACGGGTCTAAAGGTTCTCACGTGCATTACTGGGGAGATTCCTGAGAGCATGGGAAAGTGGAAATAACTATTGAGACCAGTATCTCACAGAGCATTTCATGGTCAGTGCTCCATACCGTTTGTATTTGAGATTCTTCGGTATCACTTCCCAGCAGCCGTGGCCACATCCTTACTGCAGTGTGATGATTTACAAGTATGGATGCTGCAAGCGATAAGCAGGTTACAGTGAAGAGTCTGTCTCTGTTGCAACCCCAGCATGGTGTCCTGGTCTGGCTAGAATCCTGGAGACCATGACGTCATATCAAGCCGGGAAATGTGAGATGCCTTCTGGAAATTTGAAACCAGCGAGTTACTTGGAACATCACGATGGGTTTTTGCTTTCACCACAAGTGGAATAAGATTGAAAACAGACCACAAAAATTAATATAGACAGGCAGACTTGTAACAAAATATAACTGTGTTTCTCTTTTTCCTGAATTTGTAAGAATGTAATTCAGTTTAGAATTATCCTTAGTACTACCTGTAATCAAGAAAATTGCTGCTATGAAGTTGCAGTACTAGGCAATGCTAAAACAAACAAAAATATAACAAGAATTTCTTCTTCATGTAGAAAAAAAATGCTGGGAATAGAGAAACCCCTTCCAGAGTTTTAACCTCCTCTGAGAAAAGGAAATGGTACATAAGATGTGAAATATTTGACAAGAGCTGATGCCAGTGTTTGACTAGCTTTGCTCAGTCCTCCATACCACATGAATGGATGTGGAGTTGCCCTTCGCAGGTGCTCACACTTCCTTAGTAGTTTAAATTGCCTATAGTGATCTGTAACATTTGACTCCTTGGTTTCTGACACTACAGCAAACATAAATTTGAAGTAGACTCTTCTGGATGGATGCAAACCTCTAAGAACAGTGGGAGTTATGTAGTTTGAAAAGTGGAGAGCCATTTGTGATAGCAAACAGGAAAAAATACTGTGGTGCCCTGACCTTGGCTAGCAACCAGCTGCCCACCAAGCTGCTCTCACTTCCCCTTTCTTTATTCTCTACTTCCTACCAGCGGACAATATCCAGCCACTCCCTGGGACAGGGGGCCTCAGTACACACAGCAGTTGCTTTGGAAGTCAAGTGCCTGGATAATGAATGCCTCATCCCACCCCAGTCCTTTTTTCTCCCAGGTTTTATTGCTGAGCACAATGCCATATGATACGGAATATCCCTATCGGCTGGGGTCAGCTGTCCTGGCCCTGTTCCCTCCCAGGCTCTGGCTCATCCCCATCCTACTGGCCTCTGCAGAGCTGGTGGGATGGGGTTGGAGATACAACCCTGATGTGGTGCCAGCACTGCTCAGCAACAGCCAAAACGCTGGTGTGTTATCAGCACCATTCTAGCTACTAATACAAAGCACAGCATTGTGATGTTCACAGGATCAGAAAGCAAGAAAACCTGACTTTCTGATGGTGTAGTTAGGACAGATATGTGCGAAAACAGTAATCCTAAGTCATGGTCTCTGCACTGAATATAGTGAGTGTATTTATCATCATGGAAGTCTGTGGCCTCTGTATCTCAAACTACTTTGTTGTAGGCAGTATCATGGCTATTCAGTTCTTTCAAAGAGGTGCCTGACAGACATCCTGAAGTACACCCTCTGCTTGGCTTTTCTGAATACTGTTTTAAAAAAATTAATTTTACAAAACCAAAATACACTTAATCGTGATTTTCCTTTCCTTTTTTTTTTTTTTCCATTTTTCTTTTTATTTCTGAAGGTTTCATTATCTCTTTCCAGAGAAGGAAATATGTTTGATACTCTTGGACTCATTTGCATGATTTGGTGGCATATGATGCTATTTCATCCCTTGCACGCTGACATCCAGTGTATGGACTGTAAGTATGTTTTTGCAGATATAATCTGAGAAACAAGGTTTAACTCTTTATTTATCAGAGATATTTGCAATGAAACTGGCTATTGCCATCTTAAGCCTGACAGATACTATCCTCTGCATTCAACAAAAGCAAGAGCATATCCTTACTGATTTTATGCTGCAACACTTTCAGCAGACACACAGGAATCACCTATTACAAATGTGAATGTGGACTGGAGAAAAATGGAACTGTCCTGGGAGAGCAGCAGGAATTTCTCTAAGTACAAATGTACCATCTCGGACAGGAACATGGAAAGTATAGAGCAAGAGGTAAACTCATTTTTCATTGGGATAAATAATCGTACCTTTGATCAGTTTCGCTTACTTTGAAAAAAATGAATGTCGCCAATAACATCTGACATGTGGCTGTTTGCAGTCTGCAGCTTGATCTCTTAGGGGCTGTGGAAAGCCATCAGAAATGCCAAGGTACATTTACTGCTAAAGGAGCATCCCAGGCATACTAATGAACTGAAATTCTGGCACCAAAGCAGAAAGCAAGAGATAGCCTGAACTGCGCCTATGTTGAATCATGAGCAGGGATGTTGCTGCTGAAAAAAGCGGCTGTGATACTAAGAGAGACTTCTAGAGACTTTAAAGAGACAGAGCAAGAGACTCCCTCAAAAATAAAATCCACAAACACTGCCATGGATTTTTGTTATTTGAAGTTCTTCACTTGTTTCCCAGTAAACTGGATCATGCCTGTAGCAGAGGTTATGTTTTAAACCCATATTATCCAAAGAGAAAAACAGGAAGCTTGACAGAGATAGGGATGGCTTATTTAGCCTGGCAAAGCAGGTGCCTTAGAAATACATATTAAAAAATAAATCACATCTTTATTGAAGATTATAACAACACAGACACCTTTTTAACCCCCGGGCAGGTCAGACGAGGACTTTTTTTTTGCTTAATCCTTTGATTAAATTCCTCTGTGTCTCCCCTATGTATTAGCCATCTTCTGTTATGCCACTGGGGTACTATTAGTCTCTTAAAATAGTTGCACACTAACGTAGCATCCAACTCCTGAGCTGCAAAGCTTTTTGTGTAGTTATGTTTTTGATCCCTCAGTTCCATTCTACATCACCCCCGAGTGCTAAAGGAGAGAGCTAGCTCTTGAGCAAAGAACATACATACACGTGGAATTATGTTCTCGAGCTGTGCTTCCGTAGCCAGCCTCATCTAACATCAGAAGAGGAAAAGCAAAGAAATAAAATACCAACATGTTCTCTTTTCAGGTGAATAGTCCACTATGCAGCTTTCCAGTGGAACTACACTTGCCTCTGCACAAAGGGGTATTATTTATCATTGAAGTGCCAAACACAAACATCTCAAAACAATGCACCTTTCTCCCTGGAGGTAATGTATATGGTCTGGGTAAGGTTTCCTCCATTTGAAATTTTTTAAAGGTAAACATTGCCTTTGAAAACAATTGCTTACACAATAGGTAAATGCTATATTTTCTATTAAAAATCTTTTTATTTTAGATCTGTTGAAATTATTTGCTCTGTAATAACTGTCTCCATCTCTCTGCAAGAGATGTATTACTACAAATCTATCTATAATTGCATTATTCTCTAATAATAAGGCTCCAAAATGCCAGTAAATTACAGTGGTTTAGGTGTGGATTCGAATAACTGTTCTTGTTGTTACAAATTAAGATGTTAGTACTTATTTGTTTATTAAATGCTTTTCTGCCAGGCTGTTGATGAGTCTGTTGTGACTCTCCATTTTTCCCTTCCTTGCCAGCTCAGAATGCATGGGTTCCCCAGAGGATTCTCCTGTTCTTCCTCAAGGTTGCCCTCTTTATTGGGCACTGGAAGGGCTGGAGTCAGTAGCAGAGGAAGTCTCCACTCTTTCACTGAATTTAGGACATACCACAGAAAGAAGCAGAAAATTGGTTGAAGGAGAAGAGAGGAGGCTGAGCATGCCTGTACAGCCTAACCATGAGGGACCTTTCAAAGAAATGAGGCTTTCATTTCAATGTGCTCCTGAAAAGCAGAACAAGTCACTGCCACCCACATGAAGGTGGAAAGATCTAAGCAGGAGCCTGCTTGATTGGAGAGCAGGAAAAAGTCCAACCTTACTTTTAAAAGTCTCAGCTTTTTTAATCCTCTGTGTAAACACTTCTGGAGTGGAGTCCTGGGCATGAATTGAAAAGGAGAAATATTTCTCTCTGTAGCAGCATGGATGGTGTTAAAAGACAATGTGCCTTCCTTTAGTGAAGCAGTTCAGAGGCAGTTAATATGGAGTGAGAGCAGAGTTTTCCCTCAGCAGTCATTCCTAACCCAAGCAATACCCAGCTGGGCTTGCAGGTGTCTAACATAACTAAGTGTGATCTTCCAGCTTGAAGGAATCACATGATTTTCCCTCATCATGGATATTCCTGTGTTTGCAGGCATGAATGGGTCGGCAATCGAAAACTTCTCCTGTGTGGTTTATAACATTTTCCTCATGAACTGCACTTGGCAGGCAGGAAGGGGTGCTCCAGCAGATACACAGTATTTTCTCTACTGGCAGAATTCAAGGTAAGTAAACCTGCTTGAGCCGAGGAAGTCTGAATTCTCATTCACCACATCACAGTGCCCATGTTTAACTAAAATGCTTTGCTGCATGCAGAGCTGATGAGGCGATGGAATGTGAGCTTTACATCAAAGATGAAAACTGCAGAAATACGGGATGTATCTTCGAAGATGTGACCATAGGGACTGAAAAAGCTTACTTCCTGGTGAATGGGTCTAGCAAAGACTCCCTGATTCAGTTCTATGATGAGTACATTGACCTGTATAAAATTGGTAAGTAACTGAACATTTTGTTTTATTACTTTTTTATAAAATAAGGAAGTGGGGAATTTTTCTCTGAAAAGAAGATTAAAACAAAGGCTGTAGCCATTGCAGGATCCTGCACTGCAAGGCAGACTTTGCTCCCAACAAGCTGACAGAATATAGTTCCAAAACTTGACTAAAACAAGCAAAGACAGAGGCAGTCTGAAAAAACTGCTCAGAGAGGTGGTGTGGGCATAGTCATGGATTCCAAGTAATGAAACACAATGGTTATATTCTCAAGGCCACCTTTCTTAAGCACCTATTTTACCACCCCTTTATCTGACACCTGAGAGCCACAAGAGCTGCATGTCCTAAAACCAGAGTGAGGGTCCAGCTTGCATATTAGGACTGCATTAGTTAAATATGTGGGTACCTCTATGAGCTAGGTGTTTAAGCTCCAAGAGAAATCAGGTCACACTGAGTCAACTATACTATAGGCACTTCAATTCAGAAGCCTTTTATGCATCATGAATGATACCACATATACAAAAGCTTCCTTCCATTTTCCTATGGAAACTTGCATCGTCAGTGTGAAGCTGGAAAACAGATGCAGAAGAAAATGGCACTCTGCTGATTGCTTTACTGAATTACACAAAATCTTTCATACCTTTTTCTAATGTGAACTTCATTTACTTCAGCTGTCCAAAAACTGTTTACCAGATAACTTTATTTAGCCTCAGCAGCACACAGTTGTACATCAGCTGCCTCACCTTCACATGCATTTTGCTTTGAAGGCATGAGTTGTAGCTGATTACTGACCATGCCTGTATTAATTATTCCATTTTTTCCCTAGAAATACTAACCGCTCCATTAAATGTCACTGCCCATTGTACCAGAGATTCAGCGGGTTGCATAATTACATGGTACCCACCCCTTACAAGCCATGTGCAAAGAGCAAAGTGCTTTCAATATGAAATCAGCATACAAAATAAGGTAAAAACCATTTCTTGGTTTGTCTTTGGTAGTGTACCTATGCTCATGCATCTCTATAATGTGTAAATTTCTGATTCCTTTATTTATTGACTTGTCACTCATAAACTGTGGTGTCCTCCTGCTCCAGCTCTGCTGGTCTCACATCCCACCTTTCATGAACTTCTGCAGCTCAGAAGCTTACCATGGTAGCAATTCCTCAGGCACAAGACCTGAGGAATTTCCTTACAGGAATGATCAGCAAAGGGTTAAACACAAATACACAACTGCAATAAAGCAACACATCATTAAATCTCATTTGTTTATTAAAAACAAGACTAACGGCTTGCAGGCTGTTCAGATTATCTGGATTTTTTATCTTTCGTGCACAAATAGTATCTACCTCAGTAGCTATTTCAAGGAGCAATTGCAGTACATGCAACTTTCCAGCTGGTTGGTATCATTTGACAGTAAGATCTTGTGTGAAATACTTAGAAAGTTTCACATAAAGATAGAGAACACAACATAGCAATATTATCAAAACATTTATTGGAAAGAAATACATGTTAACTCTTCTTTCCTGTACCACAGGGTGGGGTTCAGCGTAGGTTTCTACATTTGGGTAAGAAATTCATCTCCTAGACTGAGACACCTTAATGTAGGTATCTGCAAAGGAGCATGAATATCTCCTAAGAGTCGGTGCACATTAGGGCCCCCTGCTGGGGAGCAGTAGGCACCTCATGGCTCTTGAGGTGCTGAAGGTACCAGAGGTAGCGACACAGAGATGGCAAATAGATCTCACCTTTCAGGAGGGGCCAACAGAGGCAAGACAGCTGAAACAGCACTACACATCTAAAGTTTAAGCAACTCGTTTACACCCTGCTCATTCACAGTACAGGCTGATGACTTCCATCATGTCCTAAGTTGAAAGCACTCAATGAGTGATGGGGAAAAAGTAGTCTGTTTGACAGTGCAAGACACACTGTGGGTG
The DNA here is from genome assembly GCA_013397975.1 of Machaerirhynchus nigripectus. Lineage (NCBI taxonomy): Eukaryota > Metazoa > Chordata > Aves > Passeriformes > Dicruridae > Machaerirhynchus > Machaerirhynchus nigripectus. The sequence goes on along the minus strand of VZRQ01008268.1, from coordinate 11,587 downwards.
TGTTTTCTGTAATGAGACATTCCTTCCAGTTATACCTTTCTGACTTTTCCATGATGCTGGCTATCCTCCTGGTACTACTTGTGATAGATGTTTCCAGGACCTCAGCTTTTCAATGCCAAGATCATTGCTAAATTCACTGCTGTTGAATCTGTTCACTCCTTTTTGAATCTATCCTTTTCTTCAAAATTTTCTGGTTCTTTGATCCAGGTCAATGTTTGATTCCAATTAATTAAATTTTGATTGCAGAGGATGTGTAAGTAGCTCTTTGAGAAAGCCCCTGAGCATGGATAAGTCAGATGTCTAACAGAGACTTTGACTGGAAGGAGGGTAAATCTGCTATTCACATTAATTTTCTGCCCCAGGTTATTGAACTGTTGTGAAATCACAGCTTCCAGATCTGCCATGTTTGTAGGATGAAGTGATTGCTTGCATAATTTGGATGTGGATGAGAATGCATAGTGTGTACAAAAATACCTTTAGTGGCAAATACAGCTTCTCACACCTGCTGATAAATAATTAATGTTTCCTTCCTTTTCTAAAAGGAAATATAGGAACACAAAACTCTGAATACAAAGTGCTCTTATTCTGGGACATTACTGGAGAAAAATATCTGGTTTATTTTTCAGTTTAAAATAACTTATGGTCTTCAAAAGCAAGAAAATGAGAACAAAAGAGAGAGAAATATTTGATTATTTGATGAGAAAATAATACAAAATGAAGATTTGTCTTTGTTTTGCAGGATGATCCCAAAGAAGAGAAAAAGCTTATTCATGTAAGTATTCTTGTCACACACAAATTTGTGGGTTTGCCTACTTAAGCATATAAATACCATTACAGAAAATACACTTACTTCTAGAACTACAGGTTTTGTACCAATGTAGCAATGAGAATTCAGGAAAATAGTTTCCTGTGTAAGTGTAAACTTAATATATCCCTTTCGGATTGGGTAGGCAGAATTTTCCATGCATTTCACAAAACTTCATGCATTCCATCTATGCACAAACAGATTTTGCTCCTGACAGGTGTGACATTTTGCTTACTAAGACTCTGAAACACTCTTTCACATTGGTGGAATAATACCACTGTAGCTCAGGAGTGCTAGACGAAGGGAGTACAACAGTCTTCAGCACCTGGGGAAGTTAATACATACTGTCAGTCTTCCCCCAACAAATGAGTGGTCCTCTCAGCCTTGGCAGGGCTGCACAGATTCCAGACTTTGCATAAAGCACTATGAGGCCCAATATTACATATCTGTTATTGTATTGTCTCAAGAACATTAAATTTTTTAGCAAAGACAGACACCATCCATGCCTATTTAACCCCCATAAAGGTTGCAAGGGGAGTTTACAGGGTACTTCTCCAATTTCTGCTTTGTGTCTTCCAGATTTCTTTAGGATCCACAAACAAGGACACCAAAAAAAAGAGTCCATAAAGCATAATAAAACAAGTCAAAGACCAAATAAATATCAAACATTTTTTAACACTCAAAAACCATAAAGTTTTGATAGCAAGATAAACTTTTAATTAGTACATACATTAAAAAAATGATACTTTTTTTTTAATAGAAACTGTATCAGGAAATTAACCCATAAATTTTGTTAATATTTGCCAATGAGGTGACATGCAGTCTGATAACTTTGCTTTTAGGTAAGGAATGACAGATATGAATTCCAAAATTACAATGAGAAAAAAAGATACATTCTGAAAATCAGAGCACGTGGAACAAACTGTCTTGTAAGCCAAAACTGGGGGGAATGGAGTGAACCCATTGAGTTTGGTAAGACAATGAAATACTATTTATTTTTAAATATTACCATGTTTGCTTCCCTTTCTTCCTCACTGTCACAGAAATGAATAAAATCTTAATTTTTACCCAATTACATGGAAGGAACTGGGTGGATTTTATTAACACGGAGGAGAAGCCCCAATACTCTGGCAGTGGAGCCTTTGATTAACTGGGATTGTGAAGTTACTCAGATGCCAGGGCGTACAGAAACAGACCCACTCTTGTCTTTGGTCTGATGAGTCTGCCTCTCAGTTCTCCAAGTTTTTACCATGAATATCATCCCCTTCCTTCTGCATCTTTCTTTTCACCCTTTCCACCCATTTTGCTCTGTTAATTGTTCTGTAACTCTGTTTATTCTTCTCCCAGAATTAAAAAAAATCTCTAAATTTTAAATATTTGAAAAGGCTTAAAATGTATCAAGTCTATCTGCATTTTTTGACAAAACTCTGTAAAAAAAGTCAGTTTGAAGTCCTTTGGGACATTCAAAAAATTTAGTGAAATTTGCATTCATTACATCATACGGTCACAAAGGCAGTTTTTTGCCATGCTAAGATATTTCTCTCTCTTTGATGTTTCAGGTCAAGGGAAAGATTACTTTATTTTCGTGATTTTATTTCTGATTGCACTTGGAACAATCTCAATTACACTTCTCAGTTATGTTCTTTTCAAAAGGTAAATCAACCTTTTTTCTGTAGATACTACTGAGAGTATTATCTATATGAAACACACTCCTCCAGCCTCCTAGCTTCCTACCTGCAAATTTAAATAATCTGATTATTAGTGTCATGTACTATTACTACCAGAATTGCTGTGGATGGCCCTTAGGCATGCAAAATCACTAAGGGAAAAAGGGGGAATGGATTTTGAAGTTATTAAGTGATTGATTCTACCAGATCCTAAAAAAGCTTTTCTGTTCTTACTTTTAAGCATTTAACATCCAGGTTGCCTTGAAGCCATTGGCTGTGTACACTACGAGACAAGAGGGAATCCAAACTAACGTACACTTATTTTCATAAAACTTCTCACTCAGTAGTGAAAGTTATGTCATGTGATTTATTCAGTCATTGATTAATAATGTATTTACTATGATTCTAATCACAAATTTTAGTGACCCAGATGATAACTGTAATAATAGTTACCCACCAGTTACCCCACTCAAAATATTTTATTTCTCGTTTAATTTGTAGAGCAATAGATATTCAATCTTGAAAGTAAAAAATGTCCTTAAGTTATAATACAAAATGTTTGTGTAAGTTATATTAGCAGTATTTTCAATTTCTCCACAATCTCATTTTCTACCCAAAGGTATTGCAGTTACAAGAGAATATTTCCTCCCATACCACAACCAAGAGACAAATTTAATGCCTTAACTGATGAAGATATTCAGGTATGATTTCTTTTCAATTCAGTCAAATTTGTTAACTACAAAACACAACAGGCCAAAGACTAGAATAAGTGACTTATAAAAATAAGTGTTACATTTGGTCCAAAACTAATTTCTGTCATGCAAGCTATGCTGCTTTGAAACCTGAAATGCTGTATGTCAGTGTTAAAACAAATGGTTGTCCTGGAGGTATTTGCAGAGGTATTTTAAGACCAGAGTTTTCACTCCTATTGAGACCAGTAATTTCTGTGTGTACCAGCTTTGCAAGGTTGCTGTTCATGCTTTAAAAATAACCTAAGTGAGAAAGCATTTTCCATTAGCATTTTCAAACATCAATGGTCATAATATAATGTGAATATGTATCTCATAAGCCTGACCTATGCCCACGTAAAAATCCTGTCACACCGAATGCAAATCAGCAGGGCTGGAAACACTTAACAGTTAAACTAATCTTCCTCTTGCTTCAACACAGGATTAGCAATTTCAGTGTTTTGTGCAAACTGTGTTTGATCAATATTCTGCAGCATCCCTGTGCAGCCTATTCTGTGTGTTTAATTAGCCTTACTTTTAAAAAGCCTTTTAAATAGCCTGGTTTAATGCACTTAAAATCCATTACTTTTTACCCTTATTCCTTTCCTGTTTACTGTATCTTACACAGCTGCACACTGTCAACAGCACGTAACTCTTCCTGTCTTTCTGCACACATCATGACAACCAGGCTTCAAGCCATTCATGCTTCTCAAATCCGTCCATTTGAGCAGTGGTTTGTACAGTGACTGCATAGTGAGGGGATGCTTTCTCTCAGCTGGCTAAAGCAAAGACATGCTTGAAGTCAGTAAATCAGGTCAGTCATTAATTGCCTACAATTCAGTGGGCAACACCACGCATTCCAATGAGGCATCCAAAAGTGACACAAATTTTCCTTCAGTTGTTTACAAAGAATCCCCATAGCTCTGACTGCTAAAACCCTCTCGTTTTGGTAACTATAAACCAGCTTGTTGTCCTGATTCATTTGTCTTTGGTCCCACCACCTTTGGCTTTCATAGAAAGCAGGTAGGAGTGTAACTTGGATAGGTTTACTCACACAACTTGAAGTCATAAATACCTGGTATCTCACTTCTCACCAGGCTGCCAGAGCTAAGGCTATAGAGCAGTAGCAGTCCACAGTCCATCATGTTAAATAATAAGCTAGGAACGTAGCAAGCAGTTTTTGGAAAATTGCATACTGATTGCTTGCTTTTCCTAAAGTTGAGGGCTTCCAAATTCCTGTGAATATACTACCAAACACATTCAAATCACAACAACCCAGAGGCCTTTATGGATATGATCTGTAAACTGTGGCAGAGGCACCACCAGGCAGGGAGCAGTGTAGCAGCAGCAGTTGCCAGAGTTAAGTGAAGCCCTCATGTTGCCTCATACCTGCCAGCAGACACTGTGAAGATAATTCATATGATTCTGACATGTTTAAACAGTTTGATCTACTCTGAAGATCTAATTTTATTTTGCCTCTTCTCTCCAAACTTAGTACCTTTTTACACTGACTGAATGCTGTAATTTTTCAAAGTTATTAAAATAATAATAAAGTACAAAAAGTACATTTTCAAAAGCTCTCCTCCACTGAATACTGAACACTCTCCCTGACATTTAGTGCTAATGGATTTATGAGCTGTTTTGAAACCTGCAATGTCTTTTGCTAATCACACCCCTTTTAAAGCTTGCATTTCCTCATTTTGCCTCTATTTACTCAAAGACCTTTCACGTTTTCCCATTTTTCTCCTGTTACACAATACTTTTCCTCAGATCACTGAAAAAGCTCATGATTTAAAAAACACTAACTTTCTGCACTGTATTCTTAAAACACTCATGTTAAAGAACTGCCAATTTTATTTGCTTTAAGATCCTACCAACCAAATCACTCAGTGCACCAGACAACTTGCACTCCTCTAATCCATTTTATTTTACTCATCTTACTGCGACCAATGACTTTCTAGTCATTCTCTTCCCGTATGCTTTCCTTACCATTACTGAGTTTTCATCGTGTCTTGCCTGGAGTTAAATGTATTCCAAGAACTTGCAAGACACACTCTGTGCATTTTCCTTGGAGAACAGTAAAGTACTACAAAGTGCCATGACCTCGAAGCCCTGAAGTGCTTTACTCATTATTCAGACTTCCTAGGAAAAAAGTCCCCAAGACATCTTGGTTTGATGTCCTGCAACATACCCTCAGTATGACAGCAGGCTTGCTTTTTTAACCTTTTTTTCCCCCAGTACTATCCCTCCTTTTTTTTTTTTTTAATTATTTATCTTCCCTCAATACTTAAACTCCAAGTGCTCTATGAGTACTATGATCTTACCTGGCAGCATGCATTCTCCTAGAATTCCAGGGTAGCCAATGTAAAAATGTGTGATAGCAACCAAAATATTTTATCTACATATAATGCTTACATATGGAAAATTCAGGCAATACTGACTGAATAAATTCCTCCTATTGTCTCAGCTAAGGTTGTCCAGCATCTAAGCCAACTCCTGTTCGTCCTCCTGCTGACAGCTAGTACTGATCATACATATTGAAACACTCCTTAAATGTCCTTAAGAGTTTTCTCCTGCTTTGCAATCATTCCTTAAGTATTAAAAGAGCAAGATGGGATGCCTTTAGTACTGCTGAAACTATTGCTCAGAATGATACCAACAGCAACTTGTAGCTTACTGCATGGTGCAGAATTTTCTTTCTCTTTAGACAGAATACGCAAATCTACGAACAAAAAGTCATACCGAGGAAATAACTACAGTTGAAGAATGATCCTGCTTTCCAAAAACACACCTGATTCCCCAACATGAAAGAAAATTATGGATCCTGCTGACAAGTACTTCAAACCAGCCTATGAAAGAATATAATCACCTATAAAACTTGTCTCCTTAAAATTCACTTAAAATGGAGCAGAATAAAAAAAAGAAGAAAAATCACTGAAACTTGTTCTTTTCCCATTGTTCAAACCCACAATGCCTGGCTACTAAGCTTTTTCTGCAAGCACCTACTTTGAAGACGTGCTTAAACCTTGCTAGGAGGTTCTTCACAATGCGAGACAAGGCCTCTTATCCAGAATAAAGCTGTTATTTCTTGTCATGATTGCTGTGAAGCTTTTGTCCTCATTATGATTTCCTGTAGGCTGACAGGCCTGCTGTATAATGCCACATTAATTTTACTGTAATTTTTATATGCCCAGTTATTTTCTAAAGCAGAAACTTACTTGGAATGTATGCCAATATATGCTATTAACCTTATGCAAGACAAAAATGGAAAATAAAACTATACTTGCAAATTTTAACTATTAATACTGGCCAGTCAGCCATTTCACGAGCTCAGTACTGCCATTGCAAATACAGACCTCTGCAATACTGTGATCCTGTGCAGTTTGAATACATACTTAATTCACAGATATCATCTAAAGCCTTTAAAAAATCAAGTTTAACAGTTGTGAGAATTAAAATAAAATCTAACAGCTAGATTTTAAATGTAAAATTTCCTCACAAATGTATTTTAGTTACTCCTTTCAAAAGGTGCAAATGCTATTTCCAATGCCTTTTAAAAATAATATAGGCTTTAGGTGCCAGTATTTTCTTTTACAAATGCTGGATGTTTTCCTGTTTGTATTTTTCAAAATGAATGAATTTCAGAGTGTTTCAATAAGGCAGAGAACAGATGGGTTTTTTTTTAAAGTCTTATTTATTGTTCGCCTCTTACATCCCTAAACTGCATCACACGCTGGAAATTGCTGCTGCATGATTAAGGGAAGCCATTTAAAAAAAAAAAAAAACAACCTGAACACCACAAATTAGTTCATGTCAAATGTACAGCATAGGGAAATTGCAGTTCCACTTGAACACCTACACCTGCATTTGTTTCTTTTCCTATTTATTTTGGTTAAAACCTTGTTCTGGAGGGGAGATTGGGTGTAGAAGCCCTGTCCCTGTAAGGGGCTGCTGACGTAACTGCCACATTTGGTTACTCTCATAAAGCTTGGGCCACCATACACTCAACAGGGAGGTATCCCATCATTATCTCTACCCTTGCAAGGCACTGATACAGAAAAAAACCTCATCAATGTGTTTACATAGACAAAATGTCTTCCCCTGCTCCCCAGCAAACTGACTGGCAGGGTGAACGCCAAATGACCTGACCTGCCTGCACCACAGGGAGCTGCCATTGCCACACAGGATGTAAGAACCATTTGCAGTAGGTACGTGCATGAGCCTGTGTACAAAGGAGCTGTGTAATGTCCTTACATTCACGTACAGATGTTGAAAGCAGTGCTTGTGCAACAGTGAAAGGAAAAAGGCAAAGTACGCTTGAGAGGAAGGTAATAACCAGCCAAAGCCAAGCAGGTAATTTAAATACTTCATCTTGAATAGCAATCTCAGAAGGCACACAGAAGAACTCAAGACAGCTCAGTCAGCCTTCAATGAGTCATACAATGACACACTTTTCCTTTCTCAAGATATAGGGAGAGTTCTTAAAACATGAAGATTAACACCTTGTTTTCCTTTACTGATCCCTCTACCATGTCTTTGCTGATTACAAAGTACAAAAGATTATATACATATGAAGAACGGCACATAGGTATTACATTATCTAAAAGAGCAGTTATGAGATATTACTCAATCTGGTCTTCTGACCATCCCTAAACATCAATCAGTTAATACTGAAGGCTGACCTACCTTGATCTATTATTTTACAGCTACATAGAAGCACACACATTCCCTCCCCCCACACCACTTCAACTTCATTAGACTGCAACTCATTTCAGATTAAATTAAACCTTCCACGGAGCTACTGACCACTGCCACATATGAGGCCTAACAGTATCCTGAATGACACAATCAACATTTCCAACCAGCAGCAACAATACAATACATAGGTCACTCAGAAGTTGAAGGCATTTACTGGGTTCCTGGGTTTTTGCATGAATGCCATTTTGCTTTCCACACTGATTTAACGAAAAAATTATTTATTTTAGGCTGTTTAACCAAGGGCAAGAGCATTACTTTTTGACAGTCCTTGGTACTTTGGGTTTTCCCAGCCCCACAACTGACCCCCCCCCCCCCCGCTCCCCATTTTAAATCATAGAAGTTGTAAATCAATTTTCAAGAATCATGCAAAAAGCCACTTGCAGCAGCCCATCATACACTATCAGGCACAAAGAATGGGAGTGGTTTCTATTAGTACAACCCATGCTTCCCCACCCCTCCCCTCTAAAGATCTCAAATGCAATTACTTTTTTAAAAAGCTTATTTTGTTACAGAATGCAGTGTAAGAGTATCAGAGGACCCATGATCTGAAACAAGTTTTCAAATACAACAGACTTTACCAAAGCTTTTATGTAATAATTTCAACACAGACTGAGTAAGTATGTTTATTGTTTTACAGCAGAATGCCCCAATTTAAGAACAAAATTGCTAGATGTTCAGCTGTGCAAAATGGTACATAGTGCTTCAGTACAAGTGGAAAAGAACATGATTTGTTAGCAAATGCTTCCAAATACAATTTTATGGTCCTAGAAGATAGGACTTGAAACTGGGGACTGATCCACAGGCAAATGATTTTTTTTTTGCCTAAACTGGACCTAGCTACTTTGGACCCAGAACTAACACCACTCATTCCTCACTGCTGTAAAGAAATATTGCCACACTGAATTGCCAGATTCAGTGTCTTCATGCATGTTACAGAGAAATGGATCAGTCCTCTATGTCAGTTTCTAGCCCCACCTAGAAGTATCATCTGGCTCCCATAAATAAGACTCACAGGAATTTCTTGAAGGTAAATGGTCCATAATGGTAGTTATTCTACATGATCTGCTCAACTTGATTTCCAATTCTATTTAGGCTGTTTAAATTACTTTCTTGAATTCATCGTACAGCACAAGCACGAAAGCACCCCCCATGCCTCTGAGAACATTAGACCATGCACCCTTGAAGAAGGCTTTTCCTCCCTCATCCCTTGCAATCTTCCGCCAGCAGTCAATTGTTCCAGAGTACATGATGTCAGCTGCAGGAAAAGAGCAGAGAGTTATTCTTAATTTCTATTTTATCTCAGACAATTTTAACAACTGCCCTGTTTCACTTAACTGCCTTGTGATGTCCCAAACCCCAATTTAAGACTGTAACACAATACTTACTAAAAATGTTAAGCCTTCTTTTTAATACCTTTGTTTAATCTGAAAATGCAAACAAGGCAGTCCATTTTTTTAATTTCACATTCCATAATGAAAAGTCCTCAGCATAAATCCTGACAATCACAAGTTGAACCTTACTGCATTTCCTCATTTGAGTGTAATATAACACATCAGACTTATAGAACAATGAACTGCAACTGCTGAGGATGGCTATTAGTGAAAAAGGACTCCATCTTGTTAATGCTGTTTTAACAGCATTAACAGCTCCACGGATTTACAGCCTACCTCCTTTGCGTCCTGACTGCATCATCATTCTACGCCGCACTGTATCAAAAGGATAGGAGACCACGCCGGCCACGGCAGTCACCGTCTGGGCAATCATCCAACTGATAACAATGTGGGTATTTCTGGGATCTGGGAGCATGCCTGCAATAAAACAAAAAAGGCAATTAGCTTTTTATCTTGCACATCCTCCTCTGGTTCACTCATGGCATGACAGCTATCATACTAGTTCATCTAGTAAAAAACACTGTAGACCCATACTCTAAATAAAATTGCAGCTAAACACTTTAAACATAGTGAAATAATATTTAGAAAACTTTCTTCTCAGTACTCAAAATAGGTTACCATTTAAGCACAAGAATTCTTTTTAGACTGGCATGAGAAGACTCAACTATTCACTACTCTTTTAGTAAAAAAAATGTCACTAAATTAAGTCACTGGCCTGTGGATAACCTTACACTACAAACTCGCATCGATGGCCTGTATGTCCAAATGTCAAGCTTAACAATTGCTTTGCAATCTTACTATGTTAAACATACTTGGACTGGTCCAATGTGACTACAGTTAGGCACTGAACAAAAAAGAAATTATTTTAATTGTGCATGGTCACGAACATACTCTCCTGGCATTAGGAGGGACAGCCCAAAGTACAAAATCAGTACTTGAAAGTAGTCTGCTGTCATCAACACATCCACAAGTTTTCCCTTGAATATAGCAGTGTCACGGATGTGGCACCAAAATCCCCCTTCATCTTCACATATCCAAAACCAGATGATACAATTCTAAACCCAGGTTTTTCAGATCCCCTCTGAAATATTACCTTTTGCTGTATCATAGATCCCAAAGTAGGCAGCTCTATAGATGATGATGCCTTGGACAGAGACATTGAACCCTTGGTACAAGCCACGCACACCATCAGACTTGGTGATTTTGACTAGACAGTCTCCAAGACCAGAGAATTCTCTGTCTGCACCAGCTTTTCCAACATCAGCAGCCAAACGGGTTCTTGCAAAATCCAAGGGGTAGACAAAGCAGAGGGAAGTGGCTCCAGCTGCACCACCAGATGCCAGGTTACCAGCAAAATACCTCCAGAACTGAGTGTGCTTGTCTACACCTCCCAAAAACACCTGCTTATACTTATCCTTGAAGGCAAAATTAAGAGCTTGAGTTGGGAAGTATCTGATGACATTTGCCAAGTTTCCTCGCCAGAAAGACAGCACTCCTTGTTCTTTTGGAATACGCACTACACAGTCGATGATACCCTTGTACTGCTTATCAGCAGCAATCTGTTTACTCGCATGTTGCACCTGCAAATAAAAATATGAATACTGACCACATGCCTTGACAGGTCTATGCTACAGCTGGGTTTAGACCTGCCTCTACTATAAAACGAAGCTGTTAATTCTGAATGGCCATCATTGGTATTATTAATAAACAGGCTTAAAGTTGCTTCCGAACTTTCTCAGAGATCAGGAACTGCCAAAATAGGAATGGACGGCTGCGAGCAATTCCTCTACAACTACCGGAGAGTGTAGCAAGGTGGGGGCCAGCCTCTTCTCCCAGGCAGCTAGTGATAGAACAAGAGAACACAGCTTCAAGCTGTGCCAAGAAAGGTTTAGGTTGGACATTAGGGGAGGAATTACTTCAGATAAAAAGTGAAATTGGAATGGACTGCCCAGGGAGGTAGTGAAGGCACTGTCCCTGGAGGTGTTAAAGACTGGATGTGGCACTTAGTGCCACGGTCCAGTTTAAATGGCGGTGCTAACTTGGGCGTCATCATCTCTGAGATCTTTACCAACCTAACTGATTTTGTGAGGAACAAGGGCAAGTATAAGGCAAATACATCATGACCGGGCCTACCTAGAGGCAAGAGCCTTTACTGACAGAGGCGGGCCTGTGAGCGGGAGTCGCCTGAGGTAGCCGCGTTACGCCGAGACAGCTGCCAGGCAGAGGAACAGGGGCTGG
>VZRQ01008264.1:73125-86468 GCA_013397975.1 Machaerirhynchus nigripectus | reverse complement strand
CTAGATCCCACCCTTCCCCCCGTCTTTGTCTTTAAAATAACACTGCTAAATGCTTTTACAACTCTTCAGAATCCAGTATGTGGGAGTAACTTGGTTTCTCATTAACAGAGGTGACCTTTTACCTATCACTGTGTGGTTTTTGGTCACTGACAGATTTAACAATGTATGTTGCCTCTGAGAGTTAGGGACAGTAAAAGAATTAATCCAGAGTGTCTCGTTCTGATAGAGGGATATGGTATGACACTGCAGACAACCAGTTTGACTTACTTTTTCATGGAAAGGGTGTTACAAGATTACCTCTGTCTTGTAAATGTACATATTCATATGCTCCATAGACACATTATGTGCATTCTCCACAGCTTTCTTATTCTGGATGTGTTGGAAAAAAATCCACTACTACTGGGGAAATGAGGCAATGTCTCTATGGGTCCTGTTAAAAGCTGAACAATTTTTTTCTGCAAAGACCAGCTGGTTATACTAGGTATTTTTTCTGCAATGTGGCTGTTTTCCCCCACCCATCTGAATAATTTTACCTCCTTTTTTTTTCATGGCAAGGGAAAAAAAGAACCTGGGAGAATTTCTCCACCCACTCACAATGGAAACTTTGTCAGAAGGGTGGCTAACTTTATAAGCAGAAGTAACATTAAGTCTTACGTTGCATAGTTGAATACATTATTTCTTTCTAGTTTTGGCTTATGCTGCAGCACTCCAAATACCGGTACTAGTACTAGTACTAGTAGTACTAGTGTCTCAGATGTGGTCTGGTATTAAAGAATGTCTATGGCGGTATTAATAAAACTACAAAATCTGACATTCTTATATGGGGAAGTGGGAAACCCAAACCAAATAAAATTGTATCTTTCTCTTGAGCATTACAGTGCTACTGTGACCTTGGTAACATACCAATACCTGCTAAAGTAAGAGCAGAACACTGCGGGAGTTGATACTGGTTGCGGAGTGCAGCTAATACTTGTTCTGCTCAGGATCCTGCAGTACATGAGGCTTGGGAGTGCAGGAAAATTCAATTTACAGATTAAAACAGTATATGTTCTAATAAATGCTTTTAAAAATAAAAAATTCTGTGAGATGCTGCAAAGAAATCAAAAAAGTAATTACGCTTTCTATAAAATCAAAGGTATGCAAGCAGAGCTTTTTATTTGCAGAAGTAATACCTGCTCATTCAGTGATGCCTCCATGAAAACTGATGCGACATCAAGTATAAAAGAAGATCATAATGTGTGAATTCTCTAGTACAAAAAAATGTGCTTTTGAAAGGTTTATCTTCCAAAAGTGAGAAAATTAACTTCTCTATTGTGGTCATCCAGAGAGGTAGTGTTACAGACTTCTACGGTATCTGAAATACAGTTGCAAAGCTCCTGATTTAAAAGTCCACTAACATCTCATGCGAATGTGTTTACCCTCAGTGTTAGTATGGATGCCAGGATCTGTTCATTAACCTGGTTCTTTAAACACCTGAAGGTATGTTGGTACTAAGATGCCAAAGTTCTCCATTTATCTAAAAGTGAAAGAGGATGTCTATCAAAAGGGCAAGGGGCAGTCCCATCACAAAGAGTGCAGAGGAATAATCGAGGTGTCCTGGGACGGAACTGGAAATCTCTTCATGTGCATTAGAGGCAAACCCACATCACTTTATGTGAAATGAATGTAACAATGTACAGCCAGGCTACGAGGCAGTACTGTTCCAAACCTTTTTGCTTCAATCTATGCAAATAGGCTGACTGTGCTCAGAAGAATAATAGTTAACAGTAACAGAGAAGTGACAGACCTGTGGGCCACGAAAAGTCAGCAGCTTAATGAATCCTCAGAATAAATATATTAAAGTCAACAGAACTCAATAAATTTCATCATAGTATTTGACAGAAATATTCTCTGAACTGTTGGTAGTTATTAAAAAAAAAAATCTTGCAGGGCAGATACCATTTCAGAAGACAAAAAAAAAAGACAAATTTATTGACTTTCTTAAAGATGAGAAAAAGACCTAGGTAGACCTACATGTATGTACAGTATATCTGTCACTTTTTATTTAGATGTGTATTTATAGCAGTTCACTTGATTTGAAAAAAAAAAAGAAGCTGAGGTTGCTTAAAGGTAAATGAAACGTAGACGCTAATTCTCATCACAGAAGACTAAAGCAGTGAAATCAACAAGGACATTTACCCACTTCTGCAGTCTCCTAGAAATCACTTGGGCAGGAGCTCTCAGGCTCAAGACTTCTGTCCTTTTTCCCAGTACCTACTTTGAAAGGTGAATGATCCAGCTCAGATACATGTGTCCTGCACAGTGCCTATTTATTTGTTGTTTAACGTATGTTGGGATCATTTCTGTATCAAAATTTCTGTATCAAAATTTGTGTGGAACGGAAGCACTGAAAGGAGGACAAAAATTTGGTTTATCCTTCTGCCTCCCTGATCTTCTGGCCCCATATGTAGGAAAGGATTTGTGAATCTGTCTCAAAACTTGGGGTTTGAGCATTGACTTTTAAACAGCAGATGGGAAAAACTAATGAAGCAGAACATATGATGGAAAAACAGTAAGATGGCAAATGTGAAAAGCTACAACCAGACAGCCTTTCTATGGAATAGGGTGAAAAAAAATGGAATGGATACCTCAGCCTGGAAGAGCAAATTACAGGCTTAGACAGCAACATGCCATGATGTTAGTAGCTTCCGTGGGAGAAACATAAAGAAGACTACTGGAATGGCACAGAAGTAATAGAATTGCTTAATAAAAGAATCAGAAGCCTAGGAGATGGGGCTTTTATTCTTAGGTCTAACACAGCCTTTCTGTGAAATATTGAACAAGTTATGTAAGGTTATGTTACTTGGTTTCTCATTAACTTAGGAGAAACACCTTAGTAGCTCGTGGGAGTTACCAAAAGACTAAAATTAAGCATCAAGACTTCCAGTGTGACAATCACCAAGGCAAATACCTCCTTATAACTGATGTGTCACACATTCACTTTGAGGAAAACAGTTGTCCTGTTAGTTTTTCATGTCCTGAATAACCTGGTGGAAATCCAGGTGGGATGATAAATAAATAGAGAGATGTGAATGTCATAAAATGTTCTGGCCTTTTTGATTCCTGTAATAGTGTCATGGGTTTTTACTGTTGCTTGTAAAGAACTGGTAGTATGGTTGGTAGTATTTCATAGCTTCTGTCTTCCTAGAATTTCCTTTTGCCTGAAAGGAAAATAAAGTTTGTTTACTTATGAAAGAAATGAGAGTTCCATATCATCAGTTTTAAACCTTTGTTTTCATACCTTTCAAACTTTCTAGCCATACATACAGCTGCTATGGATATGCTGGGAGGAGCTGGAATAGAAAAACAGTGCAGGAAAACGGACATCCTGGCAGATGCTGCATATTGCATTTTGACAAAACCAAAAACTTTCACTGGAAACTTCATTATTGATGAAGTTCTGCTGAAAGAAGAAGGAGTTAAGGATTTTGATGTTTATGCAATTGCACCAGGTAAAAGAGATATTTAAGGTGAGAATTAAGTTCAGGAAGGAGGGGAGGACATAGGGAGAATATTAATACAGTTTTGTTTCCAGGGGCTCTTAAATTAGTTTGTAAAAAAAGTTGCTTTCCCTCAGCTTTGAGAACATGTCTTACTGGAAAGCCCATATGGATCCACTGAGAGTTTAATAATTAAATGCCTATTAAATCAGGAAATCCTTTAAAGAAAAAAAAACCTACCTGCATTGTAGATGTATGTATTACTGTTTAACAGCTCCTGAGATAGATTTTTATGTTTTTCTTCTCTGATGTTCTTCATTGCAACCTGAAAAGCCTTCTAGATTAGATTTTAAAAGAACAAAACTCTAAATATGTTATTTCATGCTATGTTTTTCTGCAAATTGTAGTTTATTTACTTATAAACTGAAGTACAGTACTACTTGACTGTAGTTTCAGATGAATTCCTGCTGGGCAACTTTACTTGGATTTACTATTACATTTTTCCTCCCTCTTAGGTCACCCTCTGATGCCTGACTTCTTCTTAGATGTTGAAACTGACACTACAGCTATGAAGCAAGAAAGATATGGTAGGGAAAGCACTGTGTGTACAAGTCCATAATTTCCATAATTAATTTCATTTCACAATAATGAATGCCCTCTGTTTTTCGTTTTTCTCCTATGAATTTGGGCTCAAGCTATTTAGCAAAAACCCTTTTCTCATTTGGAGAGTAAGATATATGAAAGTGACTATGTACTTAGAACTGGGGGAAAATCATATCTCCTGCAGGACTTTTATGGTGTAAAGTCAATGTGTTATTTTGAAGAATTCTTTTTTTAACATCTGAATTGTGGTAGTAGGGACATCACAGGTAAATACTGCTATAAAAAGAAATTAGACTGCAAATAGCGTATTTTGTAGGAATATCTCCTTTGCCTTGCTAATTTATACAAAAGAATATGACATAAAGCCTCCATGGCTTCTTAGATGAAATGTGCACAATTTACACAATTAAAATAACTCTTAGATGAAATGCAGAAAATTTTTTTAGAAGAGCATTGCTTTTGCTTTTTCAGAGTTGTGGTATGCCAAGTTGGAGAGCATCTAGGAATGCTGGACAGGTTTTATAGGAGTGCCAAAACAGGGGTAAGGCAAGGGCAGAGGAGGCAAAGTTAGAAGTGTTCCTTTCTGTTGGAAATACCCGTTGAGCAGTCACAGTAGGACCATTCCGCCAGGGACGGATGGTGTTAGTTCCCTGGGCTCCCAGTGCAGGTTATTTTGTAGGGACTCACAGAACCGACCTAAGCATTTTGTGATACTGAGGACACCTAAGAGACTTCCAACAGCATTTTAAGGGGCTGTTCAACTTGATTTGCTTTGTAAATTGCAAAAGCTGTCCTTTAGTGTTAAATGTGCATGTTCACTGTGGTACAGTAAACCACTGATCAAAGCAGTAAATTGATTTCCACCTTAGAAGCCTTTGCAGAAGAATTTATGAAAATATTCATGTTCTTTACAAGACAGACAAGACAGAAGTATTTTGGGATGAAAGCGATGGTTGTTAAAGACACTTCTGTTTTTTGGATGTTGTCAGGAGTAGTGTATAGATTACATTAGAAAACTGTTGTGTAAGCATCTGTAATGAACTATAAACAGTCAGAATTAGAATTTTGCTGTGGTTTTATTTTCACTTTTCTTTTGATCTATCAGGAATCAAAATTTATTGCAGAATTACATTTAGCAATGTACACCTATTCAGATTCCCAGGTGGAGAAAGCATCCTTTATCAGTGTTAATACTGAAATGGTAAAAAAATCATTTTCCTACTTTGAAGTTAAAAGCGCTACTTTAAAGCTTAAATCTTTTCAAAAGGAGTTCTCTGCTCATGTTTTTACATTCATTTTTAAAGTGGTTTGCATTTGAAAGAGAAAAATAAACTTTCTCGTAGGTGCTCCCCAAGAGGATAAGAAATTAGGCGGATCCCAGCANGAGAAGTACTCAGGGTGTCTTTCAGTTCGAGTTATCTGGTAAGAGCATCGCTTGTGCAGCCTTGCCTAGCAAAAGGCAGCGGGTGTGTTCAAACAGAAGCACTTTGGAGGCCGGTCCTGAAGCAGAGCAGCTCCTCTTCCCCTCTGCGGGATGCTCCTTCTCGGGGCCCCCTTGGGCAGGCGCCGGGAGCTGCTGCCCCCGTGCCGCAGGCGGAGCCCGTGTCCCGGCGCTGCCGCCCCCGCGGGGGTGGTGTGGCCGCAGACGGAGCGCTCTGGGGGCACGGGAGGAGCGCCAGCTGCCACCAGCTCCGTGAGCAAAGCGCGGCCTCTGGGCTGTCCTGCCCGAGTCCCCGGCACGTGGTGCTCGGGGCGTCACGGGGGACAAGAGGTGACTTCTTGCAGAGCGTCCGCCGGCGTGCGGACTGCCGCGGGAGCGCTGCGAACGCACACGGCTGCGGCCGTCTGTCGGGGGCCACAGAGGGAGGGCACAGCGCTGTTTGCTGCCTCCTCACCTCGCTTCACTCTCTGTCCAGGTGACGGTGGAGGCACTTGGTACATTGACCTGAAGACCAAGGGTGGGAGCGCTGGCTTCGGAAAGCCTCCTGTGACAGCCGATGTGGTTATGAGCATGTCGAGTGCCGACTTTGTGAAAATGTTCACAGGTGAGGGACAAAGGCCTTTGTCAGGGGACGCAAGTACCGGTGCCCAGAAAAGCCTCTGCTGACGGGGGAGTAGAGAGGCTTCTTGCTTTGTGATCTGGGATTGGAGGAGCTTTTGGCTTTTTGTGGCTCAAGGGAACGTGTAGGCAAGAACTGCTTGGATTTTTCTGCACTCTCGTGTCCTGGGAACGGGAAGAGTGCAAAAGCTTACCCTGCTTTTATTAAGCAGGTACTGACATTTTAGCAGCCAGTGTAGCTTCAGAAAGAATCCAGTCAATGTGTTGGACTTCTGCTCTGCACATCTCCGAGCAGTGTTTCCTGTGTGCACTGCTTTTACCAGGAGGATTTGGTAGTAATGTAGCAGCTAAGGCTTCACTGTGGTGGCATTATGTGTTCCTGTGCACAGGCTTTCTCCAATTCCTTTCATATTCTGATGGTTCTGTTTCTTCTTTTTAGGTAAATTAAAGCCAACTCTGGCCTTCATGTCCGGAAAATTAAGGATTAAAGGAAACATGGCTCTAGCAATAAAGCTTGAGAAGATGCTTTCACAGCTTAGTTCTAAACTGTGAGGGGAAACCATACTAGCACAACAGTGGCCTTTCATATATAAGTGCAATGCTGTTTTAAAGTTTTGTCCTTGTTTTTCTGATGCCTATAAGAAAGTATATAAGAAATAATGATAAAATGTGAGATTTTTATAGAAGAAGTAACTCACTCTGATTAAGAAGGTGTCCATGATTAAACTAATTCCTTCCCAACAATACACTTAGGTTCCAGGTGTTTTTTTTTACTTCTGCTTCTCTGGACCAATGTAGAACATCTGAACTGAGTTTTTTCCCACATAGTTGTTTGTACACATATCCTGTAGAAAAGGTGGGTAGAGCACATGTCACCCTGCAGATCTGTGCTAGAAGTGCTATGCAGAATTTACTAAGCTGTCTTAGAAGTAGAAGCAATGTAGTCAGTTTAACAGGGCTTTAATTACACCTGGTAAATTAATATCTCAAATTTTTCTTCTCTTTCCTGAGTTTATTACCTACACAAGTTCTCACACCTCTGTATTGCACTGAGTCAGGCTGCACAGCCATACAGAGTGATAGGCAGGTTTTCTTGTGCAAAGGTGCACTTGCTGACATACATGCTTGTGTGCTCTCTCTCTCTCTTCCCCTGCTCCCTACATCCCTGGAGCCAGTCATTTCCCCTTCCTTCCATTTGGCTGGTAAAGATTTCAGCTCATTGGTAAAAGGATGCATGCCTCCACTTTCTAAGTGCCCAAGTGCACACGTGGGCTGCAGCTTCATGTGACAGCATCTGCAGAGCCTGGTGGACCAACCTCTTAAAAATGTTTATTCATGGTGGCCAAAAACACTGCCCAGAATTTGGATCGTTCACTCTTCTGAGGAAGCTGAGAAAGTTGCAAGACTTAGGATTTATTTTTTTATTAACTTAGCAGCCCAAAAGTTTACAATTTTTTAAAGCCTGTGCTTGTTTAAAATTGCTTATGACCTGCATTGAGAAGGTCACATCTGTATTGCTTTCATCGCAGTTCAAAGAATCACAGAATGGGTCATGTTGGAAGGGACCACACTGGGTCATCTGGTCCGACCTCCCTGCTCAAGCAGGGTCGTCCTAAAGCACATTGCATAGAATTGTGTCCAGATGGTTCTTGAGTATCTCCAGTGAGGGAGTCTCCACAACCTCTTTGGGCAGCCTGTTCCAGTGTGCAGTCGCCTGCACAGTAAAAAAGTTCTTCCTCATATTCAAGTGAAAATTCCTGTTCATCAGTTTCTGCCCATTGCCTCTTGGCCTGTTGCTTGGTATCACTGAGAAGAGCCTGAATCCATGCTCTTGGCATCCTCTCTTCAAATACTTGCAGGTATTGATGAGGTAGGGCAGTTGAATTCTGGTATGAAACTAATTCACCTCTGCCCTTCAGTCTCAGGAATCTTGAAAGACAGTAAGATGGGTTCCTTTCTCTCCAGGCACAAGGGGCTGAGGGTGCTGAAGGAGGGAGAGAGAGGAGGCGGCTTACCCCATATTGGGCATTATGGTAGCACAGCAAAGGGTGGTTCTAGCCAGAGGGCAGCGCCAGTGGGCTGTAATATGCCCTCTCCCAGTCCAGCCCCCACGCTGGCCTGTGCTCAGTGGCTGTGCTCAGCTGAGCCACCAGCACAGCCCCCGAAGCTCCATGAGGTGTGCATGCCCTACCTACCTACCAGTGCCACCACTCCCAGGGGCTGTGCCCAAAAGTTTCAGGCACCACTGTGCAGTGTCTGCTTGCTATCCCCGTCGTGGGGTCTGAATTGGTCACCACTCAGTCCCTGGCTGCTGGCCTGCTGACCCCAGAGCACTGTCAGTCTGCTGAGATCTGCCAGCTTAAGGCTGGTAGGAGTGCTTGGCATACACGAGGACATGGAAGCAAAGCCTGTACGTGGGACAGGAGGGAAAGAAGATCCAGCAATGGAAACCAGAGTCCTCTGGAGGAGACCAAACATCTCAGTTGATGGTAATGCATGCATACTGCTGGCTGCTGTTAATAAATAAGAAGTCCTGTGCTCTGCTCTCTACAACGCAGAAACCCCATGTCCTGGCGAGGCGCGACTCCCCTGCTCTCCCAACTGCCCTTCCCCCCGATGGTGCAGCATTCACCTGGAGCTGTGCTAGCCCCCGACCCCCCAGCTACTCGCAGGAGAACGCCCTTGTCTTTCAGNCGCGCTGCCCTGCGCGCAGCGCGCTCCGCCAGTGCCTCCCTCCGCCAGCTGCGCCTCACTGGCAGCCCTCACCCGGGGCTGACCTGGCTGCACCCCGGGGAGGGGTGAGGAAATGCCGCCGTGCGGGAGGAGGTGGCGGGCAAGGTCCTAGTGAGCACCGTCAGCTGGGCCCTGAGTGTCCTCCAGACAGTGAGAAGATCTTTCAGGCCAGCAATCGGCTCTGAAAACACCGTGTGTCCTCCATGTGGCAATCCCCACACTTTCAGGTGTCACTGGCCCTGTCCTTTGAGCAGTGTGTAATGTATGTGTTTACACGCTTCCCCTGACTCAGTTCCACTAACTCTTATGGGAAAATCTTCTTCACTACCTGTCTCACACTGTTTAGGAACATGTCTTTGGGGAATACTAAGTTTTGGCTGAATATTCCTCTCATCTTGCCATTGAACAAACTGTCTACGGAATGTACTTTTTTCCAGGAAGGAAGA
Organism: Machaerirhynchus nigripectus; assembly: GCA_013397975.1. NCBI lineage: Eukaryota > Metazoa > Chordata > Aves > Passeriformes > Dicruridae > Machaerirhynchus > Machaerirhynchus nigripectus. The sequence continues at coordinate 77,148 of VZRQ01008264.1, read as the reverse complement.
AAAACTTAAGTTATTTAATTTCTTTTCCATCTAAGAGACTTTTTCCCCTACAGTTTAAACTTACATAAGCTCATTTAATTAATAAACATTTCTACTAATTTAAGAGACATTACACCAGCCACAGTGAATGTATAGTACAGGCTTCCAGGTACTCTGGAGACAGTGGAAGTCTATTCAATGCCACTAGCAGTACTAGAGCCAGGGGTAGTATATGTGCTTTTAGTGACTCTACAGTGATGCTGGCAGGGACTATTCTGCAGCAGGAAATTAAGATATAAAGTGCCTGGCACAACATTTGTTTGTTCAATATCAGGACTTTGAACTGAATTATCAAAGATTGCAGGTTTTTTTAGAACTGAAATTTGCAAATGGCAATACATTTCTTCAATCAATGTTTTAAACAGCCAAGCATCTACCTTCAGAGCATCTTCTGTGCAACAGCTGTTTCTCTAGACAGCATTATTTGCTACCACTCCCTAACTGTCTAACACTGCAAGATTGCATTTTCAGCTTACAAGGATGAAAATATTAACAACTTGTACTGCATATTGTAAAGGTTTATATCTATTACCAAAATGGGAAAAAAAGGAGGCAGTTTCATGAATAAGTTACAGTAAGTTATCTACTAGCACATTTAATTTAGCAGTTCATCAAGATTCATTCCAGTGTTTCCTTTTAGGATTTCTTTTTAGCAGTGATACAAGCACAGGCAGGAGACTAGTTGCCATATCAAGCATTTGCATCTGTTCCAACTTTTTCACCTTAGAGAAACTCCCAAAATTACGATCCTAGTCAGTTGGAATTCCATTTATTTAATGAAAAGAATGTTTGAAATCTAGCTTTACTCCTTACTCAAATAACTCACTTGTATTCCCTTGCTTGTGGCCTTATACTTGTTTCACATCTTGCACCAGCATTAGCACTGTGTGTGTGCTCTAAGATTGTCCTTTTTCCCTCTTTTGCCTATACACCATACTCGGAGCTTTCCCAGAACAATCCATGGTATTTGATTATCCTTAACTTATGTCAGTGTTCTTTCAGAATAGAGGAAAAAGGAAAAATATGCCAGCTCAAGTCTTTTTTAAGCTATCTAATAGAAGATTAACTTTGATCTGGTAAATCACATCAAAGTCTAGCCAAATTAGTTCAGGTTTGTATCATTATCAGCTACTCCTCACTGTCTGTGACCACCAGTGCTCGACATGTGCCTCCACAACATGGCTCTCACACAGGGGAGTAACCTACTTTACACACAGGCAAATGCGTATTTTGCAGCCCTTAGCGACACATCACATTGGGCAGAGGCAAAAATATGAGGAGGCTTAGAGAAGGTGGCACCAAACACCATTATTATCAGGTGCCCTTGCAGTGTTACTCAGAGCATTATGAGAACTTTTCCATCATGGAAAATGTATTTGTGGGATCAGAGACAGACACCCTGTGTGTCACCTGTGGATTTGCGAAGATGGTCCAGGAGATCATGATCTGGGATCTTCTGATGAGAAGATGAAACAAAATATGGGCACTTAGAGATAGTGTTCATGTTCTCATGTGCCAGGTCTGTACTCCATGATTTTTCTATTTAAGATCCCTACTCCTCCATGTGTAAGGTGACAGGCAAACTACAAACAGAAAAAATGCACCCCCTTGTCAGCTAAAGCACTCCCAGTCTCTTGCTATGTTTTCTGACTCACAAGGGTACCTGTTGCTCAGCTGTGCTGGTGTAAAACTGTGTGGTCCTGCTATAAACCAGAATGGGAAATCCTAGCAGAGAAATTATGTCTCTTTTCTTCTAGTTAATCTATACAAATTCTGCAACTTCGTTAAAATTAAAAAAAAAAACAAAAACAAAAAAACCCAAACAACAANAAAAAAAAAAAAAAAAAAAAAAAAAAAAAACCAAGCCAAAACCCAACCAAAACCCCAAACCCACAGAACACACCAAAATCTAAAAAAAATAGCAAAAAACAAAACAGTAGAAAAAGACAGTTAAATTTTGTTCTATAACTGTAGGAAATAGTGGAAGCTGGATATGTCAAGCTGGGCATACATGGATCTTTGTGCAGAGCAGAAAGTATACTATGAATCTATACCCCTTCAACACTAACACTGCTACATTATTTTAAGTTACTTCTTCAGTCTGTGGTTCTGATTTATCTGAAGTTGGCAAAGTCTTTACAACTAGTCATATAAGAATTTACTCAAATGGACATTTCAAACTGTTTGGGTAAAGCATTTCTGTCTGTAGGATTTCCTTTGTCCTTCTAGAAGCATCTCCTTGCCACCTGCTGCTCTTGAGAACCTCCCTCTGATGTTCAGCTGGGTGTGTTTGTCCCAAAGACCTCTAACCTACAGCAGTGCCCACGATGCCTCACTTAACCATGCAGCTGACTCAGATGTTCTGTTACACTGGGATGATTAGTGTCAAGGTCAGTTATTTTTTCCTCAGAAACAGCTGGCTTAATTGCATGTGTCCTCTGATTATTACTGTGCAAACAAAAAAGTGGAATAGCAAATATTCTGAGTTAGGATAAGGACTGTTAAAACACAGAATTCTATCAGAATTCATTATCTAGTTAGGAACCACATTTTCCACTGCAAGTTATTTCATTATCAATTCTAACCAATTTTTGAATCCTTAAAAAAGGACTTCTATGATCTTGCTGCAATGGAAACATCTTTCTACACATTCCACAGTCTAAAATCTGAGCTGGTTGAAAGGAATTTATTGAGAAAAATTAAATTCCATAGCAACGTATGAAAGCTTCAGAAACTGATAGAAGGCTAAAGAGCTGTAAAATGGAAACTGCAGTCAACCTCATAAAGCTTTTGCTGTCATTCAAGCCGTTTTCCTCTTAATGGCATGAATGAAGAATATATGGTGTGGTGTGTTATGGCATGATAATGGTTATGGGTATGGTGTGGCATGGCATGGCATGGTGTGGTGCAGTATGGTGAGGTATGGAAAGACCATTATGCTTGCGAGTGAAGTGCACAAGCCTGCCTTTACATGGAATAGTTTCTCTTGCCACATGAGACTGTGTGTTGGTAATTCACCTTTGGTAAGGATTTTCTGCCTTCTCTAGGGAATTTTTGAATCAGTGTGTCTTTAAGGTCTACTTCTCTGTTTTTGCTTTAAAGCATGACTTCAGTGCTTCAGGCAAGACCCCCTTTCTCATATACTTCTATCTAATCCAGTCATACTGTACAGCTCAATGAAGTTTATAAAACCTTTAAGTCTCACCTCCAGCCTGAAGAAATGAAGCATGTGTGGTGAGCGATGGTTGCTGTTTAATTTTTTTTTCTTTTTCAAGGATCTTTGCAGTTGGCTTTGAGGAGGGGAACTGCTGCTCTGGAGGATGTGTGGAAGCTGGGGAGGGGGCTGGAAAGATTGGCTCAGTCGGTTAGAGCAAGGTGCTAACAACGCTGAAGTTGTGCATTCAGTCAGCCACGGGCCGTTTAAGAGCTGGGCTCGATGATCCTTGTGGGTCCTTTCCGACTCAGAATATCCTGTGACTGTGAAGATCCTCTGACGAGGATGACAGGATGGATAGCTAGACGATTCTGTTCTCGCCGATGTACTTCAGGAGAGCGGGAGGAGGAGGAGGAGGGAACGACCCAGAATTGGACCACACGGGGGTGCGCGTGAGTAGCAAGGATGAGGCGGTCGCCGGCGTATTTCGGGAAGCAAGACACTCGCGGGTAAAACCCCACTGTGCAGGGGTTTCCGATGACCTCACCTAGCAATCCGTGAAAATAATCGCCATATTGCCTAGATGTATTCTAGACAGCACGGACATTGCAACTTCATGCTCGAAAAGCAGTCACTTAAAAACACCATGTCAGACCTACAAGATTTTTACCTACAACAGGAAGGTAAAAGATCACTTTTTATCACTTGGATAAAGTAAAAAAAACCCAAAAAAACTCAAACCAAACCAAACCAAACCAAACAAAAACAAAACAAAACCCCAAAAAAACCCAACAAAACGCCCCCCCCAAAATAAACCCCCACAAAAACAA
>VZRQ01008264.1:50108-64173 GCA_013397975.1 Machaerirhynchus nigripectus | reverse complement strand
GACCCCAAGTCCTTCTCCTCAGGGCTGTCTTCAATCCATTCTTGGCCCAGTCTGTGATTGTGCTTGGGATTGCCCCAACCCAGGTGCAGCACCTTGCATGTGGCTTTGCTGACGTTTATGACATTTGCACAGGCCCCTCTCTCAAGCCTGTCCAGGTCCCCCTGGATGGCATCCCTTTGTCTCCAGCATGCTGACTGTACCACACAGCTTGGTGTCATCGGCAAACTTGCTGAGGGTGCGCTGGCTGTGTCACCAACAAGGATACCAATGCACATACTCAAGGAACACTACTCATCTCTGGTCTCCACTCAGACATTGAGCCAGTGATCACAATTCTTTGAATGCAACCATCCAGCCAATTCCTTATCCACCAAGCGTAACACCCCTCAACTCCAGCTTAGAGACAAGGATGTCATGTGGAAGAGTGTAAAATGCTTTGCACAGGTCCAAGGTAGATGATGCCAATCACTCGTCCTTCATCCATAACTGCTGTAACTCCACGGTAGAAGGCCACCAAATTTGTCAGGCATGACCTGCTTTTCAGCAAAGCCATGCTGGCTTCATTGCTTTCACTTCAAAAAGGAAAGTGGAAATTCTTAGAATGACTCTGAACTTTTTATAGTGCAGCGTTCTTCCTTAGAGCTCACTGGAAGCTGAATTGCTTTCTTCTAAGAACCAGAATTCCCTTCTCTCCACCCACCCTGAGATGCTAAAAACTGTCAAAGAAAGCAAATAATCTGGCTCCTTCCTTTTCATAACAGTGCATTTCCCTTCTCCCCAGGTGATTGATACACCTTGAGGTTTATGAGTGAACATGTGTTCTTCAGAAACAGTTAACTTGTTCTTTTCCAGCACATATTTTGTGATAGTGAACAGAAGTCAATATATTATTATTACCAGTCTTATGCCAACAGCTCTGTGCAGTTTTACTGTAACATCACAGTGTGAAGGCAAAGCAGCTGAAATGGGACCGTAGTTGAAAAGTTTCTTATAAAGCAGTATGCAGTGGTTCTTTTTGTAAAAGCAATTCAGACCTGTACTGATGCAACTAAAGGCAAGTTTCTTTTCATGCTTACAAGCAACATATTTCAATGATAAACCTTTTGTTAGTCTCTGTTACCTAGTTTTTTAAAGTGGCAAAAGGATTATTTATTTTTCTTGCCAGTACAGCTACATTTAAGTGAGCTATATTCAGCTATCAGGGTAAGTAATCTTTCCAGATTCCTTAATCTGCATCATTCATGGCAGCAAAACCTTTTCAATGTTGATGATATCAAAATAACAGGCAATCTCATGATTGGGCTATTTCTATTTTGACTATGTTTCCATGTTGCAGTAGTCGTGAGAACAACGTGCTGTATTCACTTTGTGGATTCTGCATGCTTTAGCATATGTATGTAATATACAGAAAACCAAGGAAAAAACATATAAAGAATAGCTATGCTTTAGTCTTCATAGTAACATAATAATAAGTTGACACATAACACAATAAGTTGATATATGGGGAACACTCATTGTAACCTCTGCACAACTAAATGCAGATGGCTAGAAAAATTTGTGACTAAGCCAAGTGTCCACATGTAATTTCTTATTTCTGTTTGATATCTCACTGATGCAGATCTTAAAATTTTTTTTAAGAAAGCCAAGCCCACAGAACACCAAAAAAAGAGCTGAAATAAATTCATTACCTTCTTCAAAGTGAAGCTTTTTAATAAGTCTGTAATAAATTACCAGTGAGAACAACTAGCATAAAGGCTAGGCTGACAAAAAAGCAAAATCTGACTACATAACGTATTAACTAAGGTGCAGCCTCCCCTTTGTATATTCACATACTCGAGCCTACAAGGAACTGAAGGGCCAATGTAAACATGAAGATTAATTAAAAAGACTCCTGCTACATTCTTCCGTCATTTGATATGCTGAGGCTAACTGCAGACTGGGGCAGATCACCTGTGCCAAGCACAAAACCCACTGTTTCCCTTTCTCAATGCCTTTGAAAATGAGGCATTCATATTTCTACAACAAATTGTTTGTACAGCTTTGAACTGTGTGGGCTCTTAATAAATGTATCTTATTTTAATGCAGTCAGAAGCATCAGATTATGAGTAGCCGTTTATGCAGAAGAAATTTTACATTATTTAAACACCTTGTGAGCCATCTAGTGTTCCCATCCTTGTAATTTTCTTCAGGAAGCTCTATTTAGCTGGTGTTGTCCTAACTATGGATCTTGACTGCGGAATGGGCAAGGAATGTGATAAAAGAAGCATTTCTATAGGGCAAAAAGCACCATTGGAAAATGGACTGGATTTCAGCATTTGTCATGCTGCCAGCAGTGGGGAGAAGTAGAGTGTGATATAACCATGCATTTCTTGATAAAGGATGTATTAGAAAAGACATTTTAAAGCAGGTAAGGATGGTGTACTTTATTTCAGTGAGACTAAGCACAGCTGGCATGCAAGACAGCCTAGGAGGTGCAAAGGACATTGCTGGGTTTTAGTTCCAGCTCAGCTCTGTCACCTTGGGCAATTATTTCTATACATGTTCCTCTGCCATATTTTATCTGTATTGTGAACTCCACAGGACAGACCTTTTTCCCCACTAGTTTCAAGACAGGTATCTGTGAAAATGGGCCACATTTTTAACACAGGGTAGGAATATTCTAAAGCAGCAATGACCATTAATCACACCAGCTTTAATATATCCCTAGGAGAAGGACCTAAATCTTGGGAAAATGTGAGTGTTCTACAAATGCTGAGAAATGGCGTCTCTTTGGAAAAAGAAATTTTAAACAAAAATCAAGGTACCATATATTAAAACCAGGTTCCCAAAGCTTTAAAAGAAGGCTGGCAGCTTCAAATAACATGTTCATTCAACAAAACGTGTTTAGTTATTAATAATAGTGATCAGGACCATTGCTGCTGTCTTGTACAAGTGTTTACAGAAATTACCTTCAGCAAGGTTTACATTGGCATGTTATTAGTGCCCACAGGCACTCTGCTGTTAGAGCATACTAGAGGTTGAATGTGTCTCCAACTACCTGAGAAACACTTCAGAGCCTAAAAGTGTGTACCCTCCTCTGTTGTGCTGTAACCAGGATAAGACACTTCAATTTTACAAGTTACTTTCTATAACATTTATCTTGTAATTCTGACATCTGTGAAGGAGGTACTGTAATGCAGCGTATCTGTCCATGGTTTATTGTTGTACAGGCCTTTCAAGATGGAGTATCTGGTACTTGAGTTGTTACTTGAAATACACTTCAGACATTCACAAAATTATTTTTTCCCTTGCTTAGTGTGTATTTCAACATTTCGAGGTTGAGTAAGATTCCTCCCCAGTTGCTATGATACCACAACAGCTTCTGACCCCAAATGCTACCATTTTTGGTAAATGTTTAAAGTTTGTGTCTTGGAGCCCAGTTTAGGCTTTGAACCTACAGATTCTACAGATCTACAGAGAGATCTGCCACCCAGATGAAACTGCAGTTTCTCTCGTCTCTTACCATCTCTCAGATGAAACTTCAGTTTCTCTCTTCTCTTACCATCTCTCTGCTTATGAGACACAGACATGCAGCTTTATATTGAATGGAAAGGAAAAGGGATGGCTGGAGGGCAGTTGTGAAACAGAAGTTTCCTTTCATTCTTCCTTCAACCAGCGTGACTTTTATAGGGTAAGAATGAATGTCTGACCATGCCCTCAGTGTCATGCTGGAGATCAACGCAAAGCAACTCTACCAAAGCAGCAGGAGGTTTGAATGCCCTATCACTTTTATTACAGATAATTGACCTGAGAGAGTTTTATTTAGAGCATCCTTACAAACTCTTTAAAAGAACTCCAAAACTGTACTAGTGTTGGAAACACCCTGAACAATTCCTTTGTACACGCCTCTGGCAAAGACACATAAGCCCATCTATAGTGCTCTGCCCCAAAGAACCACTGAGACTGGTCCAGTTCCCTTCTCGGAACTTGGCAAGAGTTAGACAAAAAAAGTAATAGTTTGTGATGGCACACTCCGGGTTTTGTTCTCATTCAAGGTTGTGCTAACAGGAATTAACAAGGGTGCTTACTACAGATAAGGTCTGACTCTGTTCTTGGGTCTTCTAGAGGGAGGTGAAGCACAGACCATTGTGACACTCCAATTGTCTTGGAAGGACACAATTTCATAGGTAAAGAAACAGGCCAGCTACATGTTCAGTCCTGTTCATGTAACATGTGCTGGAGGTCCCACTGAGTTCAGTAATACCGACTGAACTTTTGGAAAACTGGACTTGACCCTAAGTGTGCATGGTTTGAAAGCATTAACTTTTTAACACAGGTTTGTTTGTTTGTTTGTTCTTTGTGAGCATGTGTGCACATAACTCTACTGGGAATTTAAAAGAACAGCCAGGTAAAAAGAAGTAACTGATTTCAGATGAACAGTGAATCTGCTCCAGGCTTGCAGGACTTGCCATGAGCATACCCGTGACTATTCTTGCATGCACAAATGTCTGAATACGTGGGCTTACTGTTTTTAAATTTTAAAATACTCACAAGTATGAACGGAGTAAATTACAACCATAAGGATTCTCTCAAAACCCCATGTATTAGTATTCAATATTCTTCAAAATAATATTATTGTTAAAAAAGCTCTTAAGTAGTTTCTTTAATCTTATGACCTCTGTCTGGAGATTTTCAAGAGTTATTTTCAGGCGTTCCCTCCTGAACATGAGAAAGTAAGATAAACCATTTCTCTCTGTCTCTCTGAGCTTACAACTGTATGCTACTTTGGCTTTAGTCACCTTCCCTGCCCACTGCTCCACGTATTTCCAGGCCACTTTTACCATAATAATACAAGGAAAACTTACAGTTATTTAACTTGTTTCTGACACAATGCCCCTTCAAGCCTTCTCAAAAACAGGGAAATCCATCATTGCTACTGATACAACCTACCACATCTTATATTATACAAGTTTAAAACTTGAAAGTATATTATACACAGTTTGAAACCAGAAGCAGAAATAGAAACATGCTTAAGGATTTAGCCCAGTGTCCCCAGCTCAGAAATTAACTCATTGTAACTTTGATCCGGTACCTCATAGAGCCTGAATTAAATCCTTGGATCTCAGTGCAAAAGTCTTGCAGAATTAGGCACTGGTTCTTGAAGTATTGCCCTTACCCCAAGTCAGACTAAAATGACTGCCATCCAGTGCATTATATAAATTTGAGTTCTATTTATAGCCAAATACAGTAGGTCACTCTTTTATACTACATTTTTTATTCCATCAGACTATAAAGGGCTCTTGATATCCCAATGTATTATAACTGAAATAAGGCACCTCCTCTAAATCTGAAGTCTTCATACTATAGTCAAAGGATATTTGTACTTGAAAACAACGGGGAATAAATACTCCCAGGTATTCCTACTCTGAGCTGTCCAGAGGGAGGAACACAAAGAAATGCTACAAGAAACATATAAAGAGAATACGTAGTGCAACTGCTTGACAAAATTTCTCAGCTGTCAGACAGTTCTCCTGAGGAAGCAAAAATAAAAGTCTGCTAGGAGAATGGTGGATTGTTTCACTAACCTATCTTATCCCATCAAACACTAGAACAGGCTTCCCAAAGAGGTCATAGATTCCCCAGGCAAGAGGTATTTGGACAACGCCCTTAACAAAATGCTTTAACTTTTGGTCAGCCTTGAAGGGGCCAGGTAGTTGGACAGGATAATCTTTGTATGTTCCTTCCAAAGAAAATATTCTATTCTATTCTATTCTATTCTATTCTATTCTATTCTATTCTATTCTATTCTATTCTGTTCTGTTCTGTTCTATTCTATTCTATTCTATTCTCTCTTGTTGCTTATCTGTAATATACTAAAGGCTGAGTCCTGTGTGGCAGTTGCTGGGCAAACAGGGAGTGTGTGACTAGCCCTGCCCTGAAGAATGGGCAACCCAAAGAGAAGCAAGAGGTGGGGTACATGAAAGAGCAGACCGAAAATGTAGCCATCAGAAGAGCTGTTGTAACTCTTTTACAAATTATGATTTTGGCACCACCTTTTTGGTTTTGATGTTCACCACCTTTTTGGTTATCAGAGATACCCAGCCTCCCCAAAAAAATGTGCATCTTCTCCCACCCGTATTCAAGTACAGTCACACACAAAGTTGATTGGTCATTCCTTAGAACTATGGGAGAAAAAGCAGTCATTAAGGAAGAAAAGAGAAAGTGGAAAAGGATTCTCCTAAAAGCTGTGCTAAATCTCTATTGGTCAGCCCAGTTCCCCACACTCACTTCATCCTCTGCTAGATTATCACCTTTTCTTTAGTGCCACTAGGTCAAGTGTTTGTAAAATGGGACTAATCTGAGCTGACAGAAGCGATCTTCTTAAATAAAACTAAGGGCACCTTTTTCATATTATTTTCTAGTTCAGCCTAAAAGGCAAAATAACTCCTTTTCTTGTGTTCATTTTTCAATTTTCTTTTTCACCTGACAGTTAGTTAAAAAAAAGCAGAGGAGAACTATGAATGGAAATGCATCTTCACATAAGCAGATGTAGCCTTGTAAATCTGCCAGGAATATGGATGGCTCCCTGAGCAGAGAGGACAGGTCTTATCAAAAGATCATTCAGGAGACTCTACGAACAATTTGGTGTATTAAAGAAAGCCTAGGTTTAAGTCTAGGGCACTAACTGTTACCAGCAGCAATTAAAAGCTCTTCCGATGGAAGAGGCATAAGACCAAGCACAAAATTACCAGATTTGGTCTCAGTCCTTCAGCACTTTTCTAGGCATTTAGACCATGACTGGATAAAAGACACAAACAGACACTATGCTGCAGCCTAGAAAGTTTTGGCATAAATGGCTTAGTCTAGAAACTAAGTATTATTCAGACCCACAGGACTGCACAAGTGAAAATGCGTTCAAACTCTGCAACTCTGTGAACTCTTTGGTACCAAGTAAATCCAAAGAGTTGTGGAATAGAATTGTTAACTGTAGTCAAGAAATGTATACTGCTTTAACAAGTAACACTGTGCAGTTACAAATGATCCTTATTCCAGGTGTCCTTAAATCAAACATACAGCAGTTGTTTCCCTGGCTAAAACTCCTCACCCAGTCATGTGTATTCTGGTACACTTAGTTATTTACAAAGTTCACGTGAGATAGTGCTTGTGTATCTGTTTGAGAAGCAAAGCCTATAGAGCTGGAAATAGTAATTTGCTAAATATAATGTGGGAATGAACTCTAAAATCACACTGGAGCATCCTAAGGGGCAACTAACTAATGACAGATGTATAGAAAAAACAAGTCATAAACATGATATTCTTTCAAATTAATCAAAGTCTGTAAGGGACAATATGAATGCTAAGAAAATCACAATTGGCATTTACCTGTGTAGATCCTTTGAATATTTGGAAAGAAAAAAAATAGCATAAGTATGCTAGACATGTAAAATAAAGATCTGCCTCAATTTGTTAGAGCCATGCACTGATTGGAAGTTTGGTCCACTAATGAAACTTGCTACTGTAAACTCATCTATAACACTGGAAGAATGTCAAGAAAATTCTTCAGGGAGGAAAAAAAGGTGCTGTGTGATAATGATATTACACTAGAACAGTTATCAGCTAATTGGCCATCTTGGAAGCTCTGCTGTTTCCCTGACACTTCCAAATATGCTAGAAACAAACAAAGCTTACCACTGGCGGGTATTGTTTTGTCAAGCTGTAAAACAAAGGCACCTGGAGGTGCTAACAAATTTATTACGCAGGTGTTATGTCAAGATGCAGCAGGAAGGCACATGAAGGAGGTAACAAACCTGTTATACCCATGTGGTGCTGTTCACACAGTGAAGTACAAAGGCTTCTTTATGGAAAAGATGTGATCATTTCTCCGTTATTAGGCACAGCAGTAGCCTCAGTTGAATAAAATTGAGAAAATTTATAGAGTTTTACAGAAGAGGAGCTGTACCAGAAATCCATGTCACAGAATGTCAAGAGCTAAGTACAATAAACTAGTCTGTGTCCTAAAAAGCAGATGGTTAAAATAGGCAAGATAGGAGTTTCTCTTCAGTCAACAGCCTCATCAGCTAAGAAATCCTAGGCCAAATGATCTCAACATTCAGAGTTTCATTACCAAAATTCTTACATCCTGAAGATATTCTCATTAGCTACATTGTAACTGTAAGCACTGTTAAAATACAAAGCAAATAATGCAAACAAACCACTTCCATCTGGGGAAAAAATGGAGTGAGAAAAACATGAGACAGAGTGTTTTGATGTTATCCAGAAGGCTTGGGGGCAGAATCTCTTTCAATAGAAGATACTATCACAACTCTGTGTCTCATCAGGGGAAAAAAAAGTAGGAATATTTCTTCATCCAAAAGCAATGTCTGCTTTTCCAACATTCTGTTCAAAAGAAACTCTGACCATTAGTTTTCTTCCAAACAGCCCTTCACCACTATTGAAGACGAAAACCTTTCTTCTGGCTTCTCTTCATCTTGATATCCCATCTTCTTTCTGCCTTTGAAATAAACAGAGTCAATGGGAGAGCCCATACCCAGTACATCCCTGTCAGGAACCTTGAGGACAAATAGGCTTTGGTTGCCCTGACAAGCCTCTCCCAGAGCCTCCACCTACACCTTCTGACGGGAGCCTCCATGTAACCTCCTGCCTGGGCCTTCAGTCTCTGTTTAGCTACATCATAGGTACACTTGCCCCTGCTGTGCCTGAATCATTGGATTCACCTGCCTCTGGTGCCAGGGGGCAGTGCTCTGTTGCCAAGGGCACTGCCTGGCCTGCCTTGTGGCTGCTCTCCTCAAACCTTCTTTTGGGAAACAGCCTCTTGTTGCTGCTACCTGACCTTCCCATGATAAAAAGAGACTTGGCTTCCTGAAAGAGTCCCACTTGTCCTTACAAATGGGACAGTAACTTCAGCCTGTGGAAGCCCTCCTTAATAACAGTCCTTAAATGCTTCTCCCATCTGCCACATCCAGTAAAATCTAAAACTTTTGTAAATGGTGGCAGGGAGTAACTCAATTCTGCCTAATAAAAATGCAATAGGAAACAAGATATAATATTCCCTGACTGTCTCCAAGTATGTATTAGGAATTAGAATGAGAACATACCAAGATTTTTGATGCACCCTCAAAACAGCAACCTCATTAGTGATGTGTTACATACATACCCAAGATCCATACCGACTAGATCCTGGGAGAAGGGCAATGAAAAGTACTAAGAATTAGATCTTTGCTGCCATGCTTACTGCATGAACTCCTGCTAACTTTTCTACTTTTTTTTTTTTTTCTCAAGGACAAAGGATGTCTCAAAACAGTCCGACACAACAGGAAGTGTTTGGTACTGTCTTATCAGCACTGAAAAATGGTTATCCTGAAAGCTGAAAGAGCAAGTACTCCTTCTGCTCTGTGCCTGTCTTTTGTCTACTGATCCTCTTTGTGATTCAAATGGCTACCACTGAGCTTAAACAAGAATTTGCGGTGATATTCTGGGTTTTCTCTGAACTGGCCAATGCCTAATATTTATTTTAAAAACAAAATATATTTACCTCACTGGGGGTGGGGGCTGTATGTTCCAAACTTTACAGATTCTGTCAGTTTTATGCACAAATACTGATTTTGGAGCATAATTTTACATCCCAAATTTGCTAGATTTCATATCAGTATTTACTTTAAGGTCTGGTAACAATTTAAAATTTTATATCAACAGGCACAATTATAATATCTTTAAATTTCTGCCGTTCCTAAATATTACACACCATTTCAAGGCTCTTGAAATCTAAACTCTGACAAAGTCTTTCATTGTGCTTACCTGATCTTTTGCCACCTTCTAAAGCATCCAAAGATCTGACAGCTCTGGACTAAATTGATTAGGCCATAGTTAACAGGTTAGCTATGTTGTTTCCAACACAGGTAATTCAGTTGTGCATTCCATGAGACAGACATATATTAATTTGTTGCCACTTGCCAATAAATGCTATTTAGGTTTACTGTGATCTTGCCAAGATTCTGCAAATCTTGAAATGAGGAGATTTGAGATACTCTCAAATGGTAGGTGAGTCCTAACTAAAAAAACAATTTTGTCATGTGAGGATCTAACAGACTTTATAGCAAAACAGTGCAGCTAAATTCTTTAATAGTAACTTAATCTTTGACTTATATATAGCAAGAGCACATATATTTTAGCACATTCTGACACTGACCTGAACAGAAATTTCCAGAGTTTATCTCGGGGAAAAAAACCAACCAACCCCCCCACCCCCAGACCCCGCCAAAGATAGCTGCTGCTGAACCATGGCCACACGGTGGTTTCAGTCTGACCTAACTCAGGTTTTTGATAAATACAGCTTTTAGCAGCTTAGCAAAACAATTTCTCCCTTTTCTTCGCTGCCAGTAAAATTCTGCTAAAATTCTGCACCCAGTTTTCTGCAATGCATCAGGCCCCTTAGTGGAAGACACAGAATGGTAAATCATGATATCTAATTGTCACTTTGAGTGGTTCACCTAAAGGAACGGTTTTGGTCAGAGAAAGCATCTACATTTGTTTCTCTCCAGAAGTGATCAGCAGCGTCAAAGATGCAGCTTGTATTTCTGACTCGGTGCAGTGAGCAGTTTAGTGGAGCAGCCATACACTATCAGCAGCTGCCAGCCTGTACAGAACATGGTAAATCAGAGAGGGGTTGGACCATGGAAGTCCACAGCAGCTCTCTCCAGATGTCTGCTCTGCTACACTACTGTATTATCCTAACCAAAAACGTGGAGGAAGTTACCTTTTTAAATCCAGTTTGTGGAATGACTTTACAATTCAGTTGCACCAGAACAGCTGAGGAGCTGGTCAAATTGCAGTGAATTGCCAGGTTTAATCAGGACTCTTTTTCTTGAGCTACAGTCTCTAGCTGAAAGCCTTATGTTGTCAGGCTGGATCAAAGTTAAATGACCTAGTCAATGACTACCCTGTTAAGAAATGTCTTAGGGTTTTTTTCCAGGAAACTAAACAAAGAAGTCCCTACTAGAAGTGGTACTGTATAGTATTCTCAGAAACATAATGTATCTGGTTACATAAACATAAAATGTTACAAAGAACTGGAGTTTTCATAGGAGAATTACCTGAAAAACAACAATATATCGAATTATTCTGAGTAAACAGGAGCTACATAAAATGGATAATAGGTCCTCATTGAATAGAGAGCAGCTTAGAAGATCTTTCAGCTGCCAAATACTAATCTATGTCATAAACATTCAAACCCATGCAATTATAATTACAACTGCAAAACAGAAAAACAGGTAATATTTTTGGGTTTGTTTTCATAGTGTAAGCAAATGTTAGCAAGATGGACAACAACAATAACATAAGAAGGAGAAAAGTACAGAAGGTGTTAGTTTCTTTAAACTTGATAAAGTAACATCAAAGACAAGTAATTTTTAGTAAAATAATGTGCTGCTAAAAACAGATAAACATAGTTTGTTTAAAATAGATCAGGTTGACTAATTGCATCTGTCTAATCGTATTTGTATGCTGAGCAGACAAAATATTGTGCACCCAGGCTCTGATGCAATAATTGGATCTGTGCATACAGATCTCTGTTCTTCCTCGACGTTCTATTTAATTAAATTACACTATATAACTCTTTAAAGTAAACAAGACCATCATTCAGTTTATATGTCCTTATAAAAGAGGCAGCTGGAAAAACCACATCCATTCAACACAATCACACACACCTAATTTATAGACAGCACAACTCCACAGGCTTCCCTAAAGTTGCAAGAAACATGAACCTGACATGGATCAGCAAGAATACAGTTTAAATTAAGGAGAAAACGAGAAAAAGCAACAGACATAACCAATCAGGGAAGCAAGCAGAAAAGAAATTAATTAATAAAATTTAAATTAAATTATTACAAATAAGTGTACCAATTCAAAACAAACAAACAAAGCCACAATCAAAACCTTCAAACCCCAAACAAGCAAAAAAAAGTACACTGAAAGTGTGACAGGCAAAGTAGGAATATAACTTCCAAAGCCCAAGTTTGCTTCCTAGAAGTGTTTTCTCTCACATTATCTTTATCTCTCTCTCTCCCCTTCACTCCTTGCCTCCCAGGAAGGGAATGATCAAAGTTTTCTTCCTTTCTGTTGCTCCCTGCTTGTGTTAGCAACCAGCTCACAGGCCCTATCACAAAGGATTTATTTTCTTTTTCTATTATAACTATCTATCAAAATTTCTATTGGCTTTGTGAATTGCAGTTGAAAGTTAATTTAAAAGCATTCTTCAATGGCAGCAAAGTCTAGATTACTGGCAGAACACACTTACTTCTATTTTTATAGTGTACAGAGCAATTACAGGAGAACCCTTATAGTATTTTTAAATTACATTGTATATTTAACTTGTAACAAGAAACATGTGTGCTAAGGGATGAAACTGTATGTCATTTTTCACAATCTGACCTCTAAAGAAAAGTTCTTTCAAAGGACTCAAAAATACTTAATTTTTAAATTTGTATATGTATAAAAAATTTAATTACTAACATATATAAAATATATTCCAATACATTGGAAATATTGAATATATTAGTATATTCTCATGTGTGTATTTATGTTCTTATACTAGAATATCTATAAGAGATGCATGTATATTCGCACCTCCTGTTCTCATAATAACTGATTCAAATATAATATTTCCTGAGTCTGCTGTTATGTCTAAAATTTATTTTTGAGCCTTGTGTTACAACTAAAATTTAGTTTTTTTCACTACTCCACAAAGTACTTCTTTGATCATAGTGATTTGTCTTGTTCCTGTAGTTTGTGGGGGAAAAGCAAGCTTCTAGA
This sequence comes from Machaerirhynchus nigripectus, assembly GCA_013397975.1. Classification (NCBI taxonomy): domain Eukaryota; kingdom Metazoa; phylum Chordata; class Aves; order Passeriformes; family Dicruridae; genus Machaerirhynchus; species Machaerirhynchus nigripectus. Next base: position 51,366 of record VZRQ01008264.1, on the reverse strand, counting down.
TACTCCTGTATTCTTAGGAGTGAAGTCTATCAGACTCACAGGACATTCAAGAATTGTCATGTGACTGTCATCCATTTGATTGAGGATACACATTTCTTTAACAACATAGCCAAGAAAAGGAGTTAGCTCAGAGAGGTCCTTAAAGTCCACCCTACACAGGACATAACCAGAGGAACACAAATCCTTGCAGTTACATGAAACACAGATGTGTCTATCTGGTACCTCCAGGGCACCTCCAGCCCTTGGGCACCCACTTCTAGGGTGCAGGATGCAGATGCAGTTCACTTGACCCTCATGCAGCCACGAGTATGTCACCAGGCCTTGCCCAGCATCACTCAGGAGCTTGCCGCTCTACCCTCCAGTCAGGGAACCAGGCATCTGCCCACTGTCCCAACCTGTGGATCTTGGAGGCACCAGCTCCAGCTGTTCTTTTGTTGTTTAGTTATTGCACCCCAGAGGATGTGGATGTCTGAAACCCTGCTGTGGGAAACCTGGCGTCAAGATGGTGAGGAAACCTGGTGTTATTGTGTGAGTGGGGAGGTGAAGCTGTGACAGGGCCTTGGTCCCAGCTCCGGTGGTGCAAGAGTGACTGCCAGAGTGGCTCCCGGTCATGTAAGGAAGTTTCCTTAACATATCCAGCTCAGTGAATTTACAAACCCACATATACAGCTTTAACACGGACGGGGGCTGACAACCTTTTAACAGTGTAACAGCTGCCCCTGAGGCTGTGCCACACGGAGAGATATATGACCAGCATCCAGCTCGGGGCTGGCACCTGACTCCTGTCTGGTGGCCCCAGGTGAGTGGCCAGCTTTCTCCCTCTGTCCTGGCTGTCCCAGGTCTCTGTGGGACCCAAAGGGCAGGAGGACACTGGGGACTTCGAGGGATGGCAGGGCCCCTGAACTGTGGCAGCCGCCCTGACCTGTGGCTGCCCCCCTGAACCTTGCAGCGCTACAGGCTAGGGGAGGAGTGGATAGGAAGCTGCCCGGCAGAAAAGGACTTGGGGGTGCTGGTCGACAGACGATGGAACATGAGGCAGCAGGGTGCCCAGGAAGCCAAAAGGACAATGTCGTTCGTCTTGGCTTGTACCAGCAACAGTGTGGCCAAGGGGACCAGGGCAGTGACCATCCCCCTCTACTGGGCACTGCTCAGGCCATGCCTCAAAGTCCTGCTTTCAGTTCTGAGCTGGAAAGACACTGAGGTTCTGGAGAGAACCCAAACAAGGAAAACTGAACTGGGGAAGGGTTTGGAGCTCAAG
>VZRQ01008264.1:23142-43244 GCA_013397975.1 Machaerirhynchus nigripectus | reverse complement strand
ACACACACACACACACACACACACACACACACACACACGCACAAAAGCAGGATCCAGAGTTCTCAAAGCATGCAATCCAAAAACTAGATTTGAACTGTCCGAGAGTGAAAAGTGTTAGTCGTTCAATTTTCAACCAAATGGTCAATTTTAAAACTGTAGACTTTCCAAAGGTGGTAACTTGTTTAATAACCAGTATTGTATAGAATGCAGAATATTAATAGGGTGCATGGATTTAAATACTGATAAAATTCAGGAGTTGTATTTGCTTCCTAGGTTTTCGTCTCAGAACCATGTTTCTTGCATCGCTGATTGTATGTTCTACTGTTAAATCACAGTATACTTTAATCAGGGAAAAATAATTTTTTTACCAACTAACTTGTGTCTTCCATTGAGAGATGGAAGAAATGAAGATTGTTACACGAATGTGATGGTTTGACCCTGGGTTGATGGACAGTTGTACAGTCACATATTACTGTGAAGTAAAACTGAAGGGAAAAGTTCATATTTTGTGACTGGTGTAATACTTAGGTGAAGGAATAAGTGAGGAGAAGTATACTTGTCCATGTATACTGAAAAGATGAAGCATTCATTTCAACAAAAGATGCAGGTTTTCTGGATACAGGGGAGAATGTAAACAAAAATAGGGGTGCATTGATGCTGTGCTATTTCCAGCAGGCTGAGATTATTACTTTTCCCTCATTTATGCAACTAGTGTATTAATACAGAAGCTTTCATCCAAAGGATGATCTTTACAGGGGCTAGTTTATTACTAATTGTTCCAGAAGATGAAGTGGAGGTGGGCCCGAGGAACACAAACCACTGCATGAGAGAGTTTTTTAGAGTGAGAAACTGATCAGAAACATTGCTAAGAAAGCAAAGAGGAAACCAAATACACAAGACAGAAAGAACTGTGGGATTCGTAGGTGTGACTGTGTTTTCCTTGCATACAACACTACTCTCCTAGAAAGCATGAAGGAGTAGTTAAAAATTCGACGTGTGAATAGAAATGTTGAACCTATTGTTGATCTTGAGGCGAATCTTTTACCTGCTAGAACAAGAGCTTATTCAAGTCATATTTAATTTATGTGATACCCATCACCAAACAGACTTTTATTACTTTCCAGCCTCTTGACTTTAAGTATGCAATTTGTAGAGCTTTTAGTCCTAGATTTAAATGACTGATTGTGCATATAAATATTCCTTTTAAAAAATATAAACATTCTTCTCTTGTGGAGGATATCTTTAATTCTGAAGCTGCAAATTCCATAGTCAAAAACCATACAGTCAAGAACATGTGTCTTTAGAGTGTCACAGTTAAGTTCAGACTGGAAAAAAATGTTTAAACTATTTGTAAGGCTCTGAAAATTTGTAAGGTAGATAAAGTAGTTTCATGCTTTTAAGCTAAATGATTGATCAGTTGAGAGTCAAATCTTTTTGGTATCTTCCTAAGAATCTGTGATGGTTTTTGGATAGATAGGAAGTGAGTTTTCTCCCCCAGTATTATTTTCTTAAACTAAGCTGTGTCTATTTAGTTCTGCAAAACAATAGGAATCAAAATAATAAAAGTGGATGTCTTCCATGCTGCAAGGTAGAGCTGCTGATAAACACTGTATCCTGGAATCCTGTTTATGAGTTTTTCTGTTTTCAGAAGGAACTAGAGTTAAAAATTAATGATAAAAGGGATGCTTCAGCTAGCACTTCTGCAGAAATTTTGATTGCTGTTGTGATCCAGCTAGTTGTTTTCTTTCTCTTTCTTCATGCTGTGTAAGTTAAACTATTTCCTTTGCAAGAAAAAAGAAAATAATCCGCAGTTCATCACATTTTAACTTTTATCACAGTGTTTTTCTTTCGTCCTTTAGGCTGTTTACCATTACGTTTGCATAATTTGCTAACATCTTTCAAAATTTTTTCCCTTTTTTTTTTAATAAAGTGTTGTTGCAGATCTCTTAGCAGTTGATTTATGGAAGAATATCTTTTATAGCCTTTTACACATACTACTTCTTTTGTTATATCCCTTCCTGGGTTTTGCTGTTACCGTATTGTTTCGCATTAGTGTCACGGTTTTTTCTGTTTGTTTCAGCTGTATTTCTTTCTCAATTTTAATCTTTAATAATAAATTATAAACCAGATTGTCCAGTTATGGTACTTTATAAGGCCATGTAAATTTTCTTCTGACCAAATTCAAGAGAGACTGCTTACTGATGGTTTATTTGGGATCCTGGATGTTTAGAGCATGACTTGTGCATAGTAAAGTATAAAATGATGCAAAACCCTACACAGTGTGGCATTGTATAGATACATTTGTGACTTCAAGTATAAAACCTTTAAATATAAAGCCAAGTATCTTCATCTGTACAGGACTTCATTCTGTATAGTGTTTATTTATAGATATGTTCCCATATTCAATTGCTTATTGAGAATTAGAATGAAGATTTTTAGTAAGGACTGTGTTGAGTGTTCTGTTGATAATTTGAAAAAGATACATATGTGAAAGGAATGTATTGCAGTAACTTAAGTAAATTTTCTTAACAAAAAGCCTGTGTTAACTCATGAGGAAAACTTAATCTTCATATATTTAAAGGTTAAACTAGCTAGGAAGCATAGACACCAATCTTTGGTTATAGGTAAGTTTGTATTTATACTGTCAGAAAACAATATTATTGGAAATTGTAAATAAGTGATAATACCACATAGAAAAGCAGTCATCTTTGATGACAGTTTCCAAGAAAGCTCTGCCTCTCTGTCATGATGCCTGCTGGGTCTCTAGAATATTCAAGGTGGTACATGGCTTATTGTCCTTTTGGATGAGCTTAAACCCTTCATACTAAGTGGAGGTATTTCTGACTTTAAGAATGAAAATGCATGGTTTATGTTCATTAAAAAACGAACTTGTCACTCTTAATTTTATAGCTCTTGATAATCACATGCTCGAGGTTGCTTTTGCATCTTCAAGAGGAAAACGTTATTTCCTTGTGTTCTTGCCATGTATCTAGCATAAATGCAAAGTACATAATGTTTTTGTCTCAACCTTTTAATTACTGTTACCTGAGTCTTTGAAAGTGCACAGTACCTTGTTGCCAGTACAGGAGGGAGCTTCAGTAGCTGACAGCAGAGGCAGTGGAGCAAGCTGTGTTGCTAGCAGAGCCACTGAGCATTCAAGCCTCCAGAAGGGCAGCTGTCAGTGCTACGACAGTGCTTCTAACGTGACTGACTATCAGCAGCTTGAGCCTGTTGGGGGGTCTTTATGGTGGAGCAAAGGAGGTTTTCTTATTTGTGTTTGTTGCCTATAATTTCTTCTTCAGCTCACTGAAATGATAGGTTTTATCTATGTAAGGTCAGTTTATTTTTAATACAAATATATGGTTTTGAAATTTCCTGTACTTTGCCTCCACTTTCTTTGAAAGCTTTGTATTTTGGCACCAACAGCATTGTTCTTCACATTAAATCCTCATTTTGGAAGTAGGAGATGCATCTCCTTTGCAAACATGAAAGAGGAAGAAGGAGTAAATGAATATAGCAATTATCTAGAGATGCTGCTGCAGAAGTAGAATATAATGGAAATTTTCACTCTTCTCATGATCCTTGGCTTTCGTTTTCACAGTCAGATTCTATAAAAATTAGTAAAGTATGCATTAGAACAGTTAGTTTAAATACAACAATGGTTTATCACTGGTAAAGCTTGAAATTGTCATGTTTTGAAGTTTGCCTTTTTGGGTACAGTAATTAATTTGTTTTGCCATGTAGAATCTTGTAGAAAAATGTACACTTTTAATTTACATGCAGGGAGAGGGGTACTTTTTGAAAAAATTCTTTTCCTGTAAAATTGCCCATACATTTTTTTTTGTTTGTTCTAGCTAGCTGTTTCATAATAAAACCTATGATCATATTCTTCCTTATTGTTGACTTAAAAATAATAGCATAGAAAGATGACTAGCTAAATTCTAGGAAAACCATCAATACAAATATAAGTTTCTCTGGGACTATCCCATTTCTAATTAATCAAACTGTACTGAAGAATTCATGACTTCTAGAAAATTAGAGAGGAAGAAAATACTGCAGTTGAAAGCTGAGGGGAGGGTAATAAGAGTGTTACTTATAGCTTTTTTTAAAATTAAAAGCTTGTTAATAGGGTTTTGCAGTACTAGACTTACCCTTCTGTTTCCGACTATATGTGACTCACAAAGATTTTAGAAACCTAGAGTTGCTGACTTTCAGATGTTTATTTTATGTTTTTGCTATGAATGCAGTGGGTTTTATACTGGAATTGCAGAATCATTAGCATAAATTACTATCAGAATTTAAAAAATAATAGAACAGCTGAAGTAGTTTCAGGAACATGCGCCTGTTGCTGGAGTCAGTTGCATAATACGGCTTTTTTAGTCAGGGAAATTGACCGTGGCATGTACAGAAGAATACTTTGTTTCATTAACGTATCATTGAGTGCCACAGTTTGTAGCGGCCTCCTACTGGACTGTTTACTTGGCACTATAAATGTTACCTGTTTTTAAAGAAGAGACCAAAATCGAACTAAGCTTTCTAAGCAACTGGTTTCTGGTTCCCACTCAGTAACTCAAGGAAAGAATAAACTTAATCTAGCTGTAGCTGTTCTATTGCTCTTACCTTACCTGTCGCCAATTAATAATCACCAAAAAATGCTGCCTTGAAGTAGGAGAGGTGGAAAGTCTTATGGTGTATAAAAAGCAGTCTTAAGATGTTAGGAGATGATTAATGCATTTGGAATGATGAAATGAGTGCAGGAATAGAGGAGGGTGTTGCAGCCTTGGTTTGGTAGCTTTCCTTGTTTTGAACAATTCCATTTACCTCATTTACCACAGGTCTGAAAGAAGGAATATTTACCATGTAATTGGTGCAGTCCTTCTGACACTCAGAAGGCAGATGCTGCTTTCTGTGAGGTAGCTTTGTGCTTGAAGCAGTGTTTATCAGGGAAGGGTTAGGCAGCATGGTTACTTGTCCCGCCTGCCTGTTCGCTTTCGCTGTGTGGCTTCACAGAGAACTGGTGCAAGCAGCTTGCTGAGGTTAAGCAGCTGTCTTACCCCACACAATTGTGCTGTGAAAACTGAAATGGTAGTGATGGCATGAGGGGAACTCACATCCCTGCTTAAAGAAAGGCTTGTCAAGTGTCTATGAAGTGTGGACAATGAAGAATGTCAAGGTAGCTTTATAAGCAGGATTTGGCTGCTCTTTTGACTGTTTCTCAGCTGGACTTAAATAGGGAATAACTAAGAAGTAACCAGTGGAAAACTTGTACACAGAGAGGAATTAAGGGCATGGTAGGACTCTATAGCCTCTGTAAAAAGATTCAACAGGAATTTTGTAAGACGTTATCTAGGGCACACTATGTATGCTCTTGTCTGGACTTTTTCAGCTCTCAAGGCCTTGCAAACAATTTTACCAGAGCAGCCTGTAGCAGATCTTTGTCACCACATTAAATGCTTCATGTTACAAAGTATTTTTAAAATATCTCTTTCACCTCTATGTGGGGAAGAAAGAGATTGAACAAATGGTCTTTACAGATGAATTTTGTAATTTCTTTGTGGATTCTGTATGAGCAGGTTTCCACAATGTTTGTGGAAACATTGAAGAAGTAAATGTCTTTTTCATTAATCCAGAATGTCCCAAACATATGCATTTTGTACTTCAACTTGCACGACTGCCATGGTGTCAAAATCTTTGCAATCTTCTAGAATGTTTTTGCATTTGTGGTTTTTTTTGCTTTCAATCAGTGACTGAGAAGGCTTATCAGTTATAAGCTGGCTAAATAAGGAGACGATGAAAGGCATCTTTTTAATATTCTTGTACTTGAGAAAAACCTTGGTCAGCCACCTGCAAAAGCTGGCATTCCTAGCAGTTTTCTTATACTGCATCCTTCCAAGGGGCACGCTATAGTTAATAAATGTGTTGTAATTGTATGGGTAGGTATTTAACTTAGTACTGATATAAAAAGTTAAAAATTGGAATAGTGTTTCAGTGGAGCATTCAAATAATAACAAAAAGTATAATCAAAATCTTGTAAGATTCTAAATTCTTCTGTAAGAAACTAAGTTTTGTAGTCGGGGCTCTAGATGTAGCAAGCCTGTGCCAGGCCAGTTATTCTACAGTGTCTTAATGTTTAATTGTTTTGTTTTGTTTTTTTAAACACAAAGATAGTTAAAAGTATGTTAATTTAAAAATACTCCTTGTATCAGATTGAAGATATGAAACAGTTTTACATTTGAAATTATTATGGTTCCCTGTATTGTAAGAAGCCTAAACCTATGCTGATCTTTTATTAAGCCAAGTAGAACAGTTGCATAGGTGATGAGCTTGGGGTTTCAAAGAGTTCCTTTGTGTTTTGGCTGCTGTAGCACATTAATGGCTGTCAGTGTAACAGCAAAATCTAGGGAACTGTCGTAGGATATAGTGAGTGAATGATGTGTCAGTTTTAAGTACAGGCACATGTCATGGATGAAGGTTGTAATTTTGGTATCATTTTTCTCCTGTTGAAGCTAGTTTAGTCCACCATCCTAGAGCAGCAGTTCATTGTGTGCTGCAGGGAGCTACAGCTTCAGTTTTACAGATACAGGTCAGTTGCACAGAGAGTTGTAACACAGGTCACTGCAGCCATCTGAATTGTGTTTCTTTGTGTGTTTGCTAAAAATAGAAGAGGTTGGAAAATATTTTCTTCTTAAAATGTCTGAGGTGTTTTGTTCTTAAAATCAGTGTATATAAAATTAAATTTGAAATTTTAAGAACACTTGTTGGACATGGTAATACACCATGTTTTTTCACAATCTTTTGGCAATATGCAGAGATTTTTTCTGTTGAATAAATGCTAAGTTAAAAACCAAATTAAAGCCTCCACAACAGGAGTTACATCAGAAGTGGTTTTCTTCCTGCCCTCCAGTAAATAACAGGAAGGTTTGGTATAATAAAAGACCATCCTTAATACTTTCTACTACATCTGCGCATAAAGCTTTTGTTTAATTAGTATGTTATGCAGTTTACAATCAAGATATGCTCTTTAGGTGCAATACCTGAGTGCTGGTGTGCTCAGTGTATTGCTAATAAGTGAAAGCTAATATCAATATTGCATGTTAATTACATTCTCGTATCCGTGCAAGTACAGTGTGATATGCATGACATCTAGTAGCCATTTAATTGACATTTCTTTAAAATACAGGGTTTATAATTTTTAATTCTCTTAATGTAAAGATTATTTTGCTGTTTGCCACAATTAGATGTTGTATTTAAATATACTGTTAGGATGCAGTTTCATGGTTAAAAATAAGTCTCTACTGTTGCGGGAGAGGAATGAACACAATCATTTTTTCATCCATCCCACACTAGCACCTGTGGTCCTTCATGAGCAGCTAAATTTGGCTGAAAAGGTTTTTAAGCACCCTAGCCTAGTCACAGCATTCTGTTGTGAACGACTTTCCCACACTAGGGAAGCAGCAGGAACACACGATTAACAAGGATGAAGAGAACTTAATTGCTCCTTTAAGCACAGACTCCATACAAACCAGGACTCTGAGCAGTATTTTTGCAGCCAGTGCAAGCCAGTGTGATGGCTTATCCTTACCCCTTTCTTTGCAGTGGATCCTGCCACTTCTCAACCTCTCTTTCAGCTGAATAACTAGTCTAACAGCACAGAATGCTGGCAGGCTGGAGATTGTTTATACTCATAGGAAAACTCTTGGGCGCTGGAGTTGGTGTAAGATAAACAATTCATTCGCAGGTGGGAATACTGGACCAAAGGCAGTAGGAACCTCTCCTTCCACCAAAGTGGTGGGAAACTGTTTGGATCAACATATTCCATCTTGTAGAACCCCTCCCTTGGTCTCTATTTTACATTAAAATGCTTTTATGGAAGAGTGTGGTGAAAGTTTGTGGAAACTTAACTTTCAGAGGTGTTGTGGTACCTTGTGGTTTCTTATTGGCATTTTGAAGCTGATGCTTGGCTGGAATACTACAGCAGTCTTAATGAGTAAACAGACGTAACTGGCAGCTAGATGCTGATTTTTGAATGAAGGACCTATAGTACTCAAACTCTTTTTCTGTTGGTAGTTAGAGCCTCAAGTTGTTAACACTCTTAAAGCAAATACTTTGATCTTTGTCCTAGGAATTTGATGGTAAGTCATATGTATTTTAAAAAAATGTACTGAAATGTACAGGTTTTTTTTAAAAAGTGCGTAGGTATGTTTAAATATGTCTCAGATTAGTTTTGCTCAAGGTCCCCTGTGTCCTGTTGCAAATGCAGACTTTACCTGTGTGGCTGTGCATTTGTGGAAGTAATGTTGTATCGCAGACCCAGAGCCTGCTAATTTCTTTTTGTAAGCATTTGTTATTCTTGGTCTTCTAAAAGGTGAATTGTAATGGGATAGATTTGAGTATGAAGTGTAAACCAGCTGAATTTGCTAATTTCTGGAGACATGGAAAAAGGTTACGTTGTTGGCATTTTTTTTCCTGAAAAATAAGTTCCTGGCAATAGTGGATAATGTGTATAGGAAGGGGGTGTTCTTGGGAAGAATAAGTAAAGGGAATTGTTGCACTTTTATACTGAGCTTTCTCTGTAACAGCTTGTACTAATAATCTTGTCTTTTATTTCTTAGTGTGGTCCTGACGAGCTTCTTCTGGTGTCAGTAACAGACCTTTTACCATGAGCAATTCTACTCCAGCTACAGGTATACATAAAAAAAAAATTGAAGTTCGTCAATTGTTCTTTCTGTGTTGGGTTTTTTTTCCCTTTGTTGTATTGCGTGTGTGTGTTGAGAAAGATGCAGTTAAGTGTGTATGTTTACCTGAAGTTTTAGATCAGACAAGAAGTTGAAAGTGAGAGAAAACTGGTACTGCTTTTGTTAGTATTACTTTCAGCATTAGGTGTACTTAGAGTGTTAATGACCAATGGTTGCATGAATTAACTTCATGTCAAATAAATTAACTAAATCATGACATAGACAATTGCCTGTCAGCAGTGGTTTCCAAGTAGTTTATTTTACACTGGGGAAAAGGACAGAGCAGATGATCTCTTGATAAGTATCTAAGACTTGCCATATTTTTGGTGGGGAAGAAGGAGGAGTCTGGGGAACTAACTTGAAGATTTTTCTTTTTGATTTCTTTGACTTGCAGTTGGCAGATTGTTTATACTTACGCTGATCAATTCAATGTGATGTGCAAATTTTTCTGCTTGGCTTGAAATAGCATTAGTCTATAGTTCAGCCATATAATTGCTGAAATATATGTTATTAATTAGCAGTGCAATGGCTGATTCTTCACAGTGGTATTCAAGATGTCTAAATGATATTAAACTTTAAAGTAGTATAGAGGTGTTTGGGAATTTTTTGGCTATCTTAGGAGACATTCTCATTAATAACTATAGAAATCTAAGATTAAATATAATCTCTATCAAAAGATATCTTTTTACCTAATACTGCTGCTTCAGCTGCAGCATTTGTTTTTTGTTGTTATGTTTGGGATTTTGGGGTTTTTTTTGATCTGGTGTGTCACATGTCTAAAATGTGTACCTCTCCATCTCAGGCTATTCAGGGAATACATTTGTACCAGTCATGAATTGCGATTGTAATGAACTTCCCATCGTACATCAGGAATCAAATTTCACTTTGTTCATAAGGCTTCTTTTTGCCTGTCTGAAAGCATTTTTTACTTTTACTCAGTTGAGTGTAAAATTCAGAAAAGTTGATCACCTTTGGCATGCTTTAAAGAATTGTTGAATCAATTTTGAAATTTGATGCTGGAAGATACAGATGATTATCAGTCTGCATCAAAATTAGTATCAAACCACAGCTGGATAAAGAAGCATGGTTTAAAAAACTATGAGGTTTTATATTCAAGATGTGCTAGCTTTTATTGCTAATTTAGTAACTTTACTAAAGTTTCACAAGAAAAGCACTTCAGTAGCTTGCCACCTAGCTCTATTTTGTCACCTCTGATAATGTGTCAGAACCCAGAAGACACTGCTTCTGCAAGAGTCTCTCATATTAAACTAAAGGCAGAATTCGTACTAGGCTTCATTTCCTGCTTTCTTTAGTCAAGCATTCCTTGACTTAGTATAAGCCAAGGACACCTTGTCCATTTTGAGCCTGAAAAGTAACAAAATCGGTTAGACTTTACCAGTAATACGTCCTGTTATGGCTTGGTATAGATACGTTTAATATGTTCATGTTTGTCTTAAAGTTCACTTTTTTCAGAATGCATACAGAGCACATGAAGCCATTAAAAATTTCTTGATGGAAAAATCAATGCATAACAGAATTTTCAGTTTTGCAGGTGGGAGAATTTTTAAGTGTGGTACGGTTGGGACTTTGATCATCCAACTTGAAATTTTACAGGCTTCCACTAATAAAAAGACCCTCTGTGAACATCCTGATGCAGAATGACTTGTATGAACCAGTTCTCAGCCTTAGGCTGTATGCAAAACCTACAGCAAAATCTGAAATTTGTTATAAAGCTCATACAGAAATTTCTTCCCAGTATTTGTGTTTCTCCTTGGAAGGCTAAATGCAACAGATTAGGTGTTAAGGCTGTCTCTCTTGCCTCCATTGCAACTGCTTCTAGAACAATATGCCTGTTCCAGATGTGGTGTTCTGCTTAAAAGTGCTCTCAAGGATACTGAGTAATGTCCTTTAAAGGTAGTCATTGGTCACTTACCAATCCAAATTGGTCACTTACAGGATCCAAATAGGCATATGTTCAAAAAAACTCCGCTTCTGGCAGTGTGTAAAAGTGGAAGACTTAAGGATTTGTCTGGATTTCATGCTGTCTTTTTCAAAGACTTTTAACAACTGAAAATAATTTGGAACAGCAGACTTTCTTTAATAAAATAAAAACAAACCCCAAACCTTGAGTTAGCAACTCAGTCACAGAAGGAGAAACTGGTGGTGAAAGAAAAATTAATACATTACCTCCCAATTATGACTTTCCCCTCCTCTGTGCAACTAGTATTTTCTAAGTATCTTTTGTAGGCATTTGGGGAGAAATTACTGGCCTCCATTAAAAAACCCCCAAAAAACAAACAACAGCAAACCAAAACCAAATCACCAGAAAATAAAGAAAAAAGTCCAAAGCAAAGCCAAACATACCTCACCATCCCTTTGCTATCAAGATTTGGAGTAGCTGATGATGTCTTCTTACACTGTCCCTTTGTTAGATATGAAATGTCTTAAGATTCAAAGGGCTATACCTAAGTCAGTGTCAGTGCTGAGGCAGCTGTTTATCTCCTTTAGGTTTTGATATGTACACTGTGCAATGGGTTTGTTTTGTTTGCTTGTCTGTCTCCCTCCCTAAAATATTTTAGATAATGAGAAGAGAAAAAGTAAAGGAAACAGATCGCCATGTTCCCCTTCACGTGTCCTTCATATTCGTCAAATTCCAAGTGGTGTTACCGGAGGAGAGGTTGTTTCATTAGGTCTCCCTTTTGGCAAAGTAACCAATCTCTTGATGCTAAGAGGAAAAGGTCAGGTATGTAGTTTTCAGTGTTTCATTTACTAGAGCAACACTGAAGATGTGGTTCATGTTATGACAATTTTGATCTTGTGCTTGAGAGAATTGATTGAAATTATTGCAACAATGTCTAAATATTTCATTGATAGCTGAAGATTTTCATATTTTTAAATGTGAAAGGATGTTACGAAATTTATTTTGTTTTTAGTATGCTTTTGGATTAAATAGTGAACTAGAAATTTGTTAATAATATTGCTAAACATTATATCCACTTTATATAAGAACATACAGATGATAAAGAACTTCATTGTCACTATTGAGGTGACATATGTCTTGAAAGAGCCTGCCTACTTAAATTACTAACATCCATGTTAATTTTTTGACATCTGTTTAATCCTATTAGATGTGACAGAGTAGTTTGCATCATGAAGAAACACAGAAATCCAAAAAATAATATGTATTCATTCAAAAAGTTGTCTAGAGCACTGAGCTGGATTCATACAATGCATAAACTGATGGATGTTTAATGTTCTGTTTCAATTTCTTCAATCAGTGTGCATATCAACTACCTAGGTAATAATGCTTGGTTTCAGGGATTTAACAAATTGATTAGCAGTGTGGTATGTTTAGCAGCATTGCTTCCCGTATGTCATACTTATTCCACACCATCTTAAATGACATAGTGTACTTACAGTGTAAAACTTTATAAGAAAACCACAAATTAAATAAACATGCACACACAAATGCATTCTAATGCTGAGCAAATCAGTACTGTACTCACATAATCTTTTTCTAGTGAGAATGGAACTGGGAAAAAATGATGCTTTGTTCTTTCTTGTAAACAAAAACAGCATTGAAATCAGCTGTGTATTGGTTGCAGGCATTTTTGGAAATGGGTTCTGTAGATGCTGCTGTTTCTATGGTGAACTTCTACACTCCTGCTACACCTCACCTCCACAATCAGCCAGTTTATATTCAGTATTCCAATTACAAGGAACTTAGGACTGACAATCAACATAATCAGGCTGTAAGTACAATATTTCCATTTAACAGGATATAATTGCATGAGTTGTGTACTGGTTTTGTCTAGGACAGAGTTAATTTTCCTCATAGCAGCTTGTTACAGAAGGTAGTAAGGCGTTTCCTGCTTCTCACATTGCCCTGCCAGTGAGAGTGCACAAGAAGGTGGGAAGGGTCTCAACTAGGACAGTTGATTGCAGCTGACCCTAGGGATGTCCCACACCATATGATGCTGGGCTCAGCACTGAGAGTGGGGGGAAGGACAAGGAAGGAGGGATCTTCAGACTTCTGTCCTTTTTCTTTCAAGTAATTGTTACGCTCAGTGAAGTCCTACTTTCTTGGAAACGTTTAAACACCTCTCTGCCAGTGAGAGGTAGTAAAGGAGTTCCTTGTTTTGCCTTACTTGCACGTGCAGCTATTGCTTTGCCTGTTCAACTGTCTGTAACTGAACCCATGAGTTTTTCACTTCCACTCTTCCAGTTCCCTCTCCCACTGTGCTAAGGGAAAGTGACTGAGCAGTTCTGTGGCACTTTGCTGCATACCAGGGTTAAACCACAACACTAGCAAATAAACAGGCTACTCTTTGCTATACCAGTAGACAAATTCTGATATATGTAATTTCAGTAACTTCTGACAGACAGGGACTTCTCAATATCTGTAAAATTACTGTGGAGGAGCTCAAGTTCAAAAGAAGTTCATCATGATAACTGTGAAATCAAGCGAAGGTGGCAGGAGGACTGCGCGTTTGGGCTTAAATGTAAAAGAGAGACACAGAAAAGTTAGAATCATGGACAGGTGCCCCAGCAGGATTATAGAGCATTATCTGAACATGCAGGGATATGGTTAGGAAAGTCAAAGGCCACATGTAGCTGTCTTGGATGAGAGATGTGAAAAGCGGCAACTATGGCTCCTTGAAGTGTATCAGCAATAGAAATAAGACTTTTTTTTTGTTTTTGGAATTTGTAGGCCTGCTGCTGAATGAGGCAGGGAAAAAGGAGATGGAAAGGGTTAAGTACTGAGAGCCTTCTCATCAGCCTGTAGTGGTTAAGACTTGCCCTTGGTATTACCAAGAACATGAGAACAGTGGGAAAGTCTTGAAGGAAGTAGAGAGGAATCACACTAGAGAACATTTAAACTAATTGGATAAACAGAAAATCCGTGGCCCTGCTGAGATACACTTGTGAATGCTGAGGGAGCTGGTTGATGTAATTGCAATGCCGCTGTACAATCTTGCAAAGGTCATGGACGTTGGAAGAAGTTGCTGAGGACTAGAAAAATCCTTCCTTATCCTTTCTTAAGGAAGGACTACAAGGAAGATCAAGAGAAAGATCTGGGGAACCACTGCCTCATCAGCCTTACTTTGGCCCTTGTGAAAGGAATGGAGCAACTAATTCTGGAAACTATCTCCAAACATTCTAAGGAGATGAAAGTGGTTAGTCGTAGTCAAGCATAGGTTTTTAAAAGGATGTTATGCCTGACCAGTGTGATGGCCTTTTATGGTGAGATGACTGGTTTGGTGGATGAGACAGGAGGATATTGTTTATGTATACTTTGGCAAGACTTTCAGTGTTGTTTCCAATAACATCCCAACAGATGAACTGATTATTGCAGTCTAGGTAAGTGAACTGTGAGGTGATTTGAAAGGCTAACATGGTTGTGACCAGTAGCGTAAAGCTGGGGTCCAGTCGCTAAAAGAGTACCCTAGGGGTTGATACTGGGTTTTTGGATTCCTGGATGAATTTCAATTGACATCCCATTTAGATACATAAATCACATACTGTGTTGTGTATATCGTGATTTTTTTTTCTCTGTAAGAATGTTGATAGCAGTGATTTCGGCATAAATCATTCATTTGTGCTGACACAAAAAAAAAAAAAAATTTACCAGACTGACAAGCCTGAAATCTTGCAGGCTTGTCAGTCTGGTAAATATTATTTGATTCTTTTCTCGTTTAAGAGTGCTGGATTGGTTTGTTATCTGCACAGCCAAATAAATAACAAGATTTTTGTTTTAAGGATGTGGTTTGCATAACAGCCTTAGGAAAAGCATATGTATATTTGCAAATAAGACTCCTTGGGTCTCTTTCTGAGTATTTTTGATTTGGTATGTGGCACTTGCTTTCTTCTATAATAGCATTGTCTATTTTTAAAAATAAGCTGTTTGGCACTTATATTTGAGTTTTATCTAAATTTTATCTAGTAGAGCAGCTGAATACTGTTACTGTCCTAGTGCCTAGGCCGAGGCCTGAAGTACAGATTATTTTGCAGGGTTATATTTTCTGAGACTAGGTAACATGTGCTATGTGCCCTGTTTAGTCTGTCTTCCAAAGAAATAGTGTAGCTGAGACATGACTTCAGGTCACAATACTGCATTTGGAAAGGAACATCTCTCCATAGTGCTGCTACTCACAGGAGGTGTGAAGACCTTTTTTGGGGAAAGCCCATGAAAAACAAGTGTAGAGGCTTGTGTAATCACTGAAATCCAGTTTGAGGAGTGAGATTTAAACCTATTTTTTGTGGTTGATGGCTTGGCTCTGAAAGAAGAGTAGGGTGCACTTTTAAGCTTATCCCCACCAAATCTTAGTTCCTGAAGAGAATGAGCTCCTAATAAAGCAGAGCAAATAGTTTCTGGTACACTGACTGGTTAGTCTATTTCAATATTACAATATTGACATCAAAATTATCATCAACAATATTGTTGGAAAAATGTCTAGAATGACAATAGTTTACAGAATCAAAGCAAAAGTGCGTCTGTATGGCATTACAAAGTAGTAGCAGTTTAACTAGAAAAAACCCAGTTGTAAGTCTGTGAATTACACTGACTAGTTGTAAGGGAGGGGCATGGAAAGTAGGAGTTATGATTTATTTATTAATGTGGGATTTGAATCAATAATATGAAGGAAATACCGTTTTTTGAAGTTATGTTTTAGGTGCTTTTCGTTTAGGAGAATTTTGTTTCAGTATGAATAATTTGTCTCTAAATTAATTATGCTCTCTGCTATGACCTAATTCCAGAGACCCCAAACTGCATTGCAAGCTGTGAATTCTGTGCAGCACGGAAACCTGGGTATTACAAGTGTTCTTGCTGCTGAAGGTGGAGTCCTTCCAAGTCATGGTTCCGTTCTTCGAATCGTTGTTGAAAATGTTTTTTACCCTATCACTTTAGACATACTGTATCAGGTAACGGGGATTTCTTTAAAAAGTCCCAATCTGTTCCAATGTTGCTACTGTAAATCCATCAATTTATTTTTTTAAGTACCTGCGGTTCCTGAATCTTTTGAATAAGGACTGTCTCTTTAAAATTGTTTCCTGAATTTAGGGAGCTAGGTTTGAAATACTTCTGTATAAATGAAATTTAGGTAAACAGGCCTTCTGTACTCAGATTTTCATGTTGTCTCATTTAGTTCCCTGCTGCGGAACTGAACTGTTGAACTGTTACTTCTGCTCTCATGATCTCATGAGCTAGTGAAATAGTATTGAATGTTATGAACTTGTGAATCCATATTTTAGCACTCTTTCAGAGGAGTAACCTTTGTAGTTTGTATTGTGTTTAGGGTTTTATATTCAATTTTATAACTCAGTGCAAGTGATGCAATATGCAATTTCTTGGACAAATATTTTTGATTGTTCATCTTTAGAATGACATTTGACTACCTCTGAAAGCCTAGAATAATGGTAGGCTATAGTTATGAAAGACATTACTGTAACTTCTGCTAGGTGTTTGGGTTATGCTGTTGAAAGCTCTGAGTTTAAAAATAATAACTTCAAGACCACTTCTTTGTGTCCAAAGGATTTGTTGATACTTTACAAATATTGCAAAGTTTTTCATACTTGAAGCTTCTGTAATCAGTAGTAATTTATGCACTAAAAACCATGCCCCACATATGGGTTTCTTAAATAATACAATTTAAAATAACTGGGATCATTTTGTAAGAACCTGCAGCCTGGGAAAATATTTTCCTGCTCTACTACGATCTCAAACAATAGTTGCTTTCAGCGTATCTCCTCATC
This sequence comes from Machaerirhynchus nigripectus, assembly GCA_013397975.1. NCBI lineage: Eukaryota > Metazoa > Chordata > Aves > Passeriformes > Dicruridae > Machaerirhynchus > Machaerirhynchus nigripectus. Next base: position 26,754 of record VZRQ01008264.1, on the reverse strand, counting down.
ATGATATTTATTAACTAGTATACATATTAGTTGTCACTTCGATGTAGCAATTTGATCTAAACCTTTGAGTGTTGTTCACTCATTACTGAACCTTTGCAAATAATATGTCAGCTGCTTAGGATTATTATTGCATTCAGAATAACCTGAGAACTAGCTCCTGTGGTTATGGGAGCTGTATTAGTTCTAATAGTACTACAGCAATGAGGAAATTCATATTAATTTACTTTCATTTGATTTTAGTCTACTTCAGTGTAGCACAACTATATTTTCAGTATTTGAATTGCCCTCACTCAACTACTTTTCCAGTATGTCTAGAAAATCTAGCAATATTTGAAAAGGGATCTTATTTGGAGTTCTTTATAGGGGTCAATCTCCTCTAATTAAAGCATCACTTTGTACCCAATAGCTACAATCTAATTTTTACTTTGTGTGGTGAGGTTAATGGAAATGAGTATTTTCACTGACAAGTATAGCATCTTATGGAACACTAGTAGGCAAGCTGTCATCCCATACTTGGATTGTATTTTGTAAGTTGTCTTGCTTGTCAAGAAATTAACTTTTTTAAACCACAATTCATCTTAAAATATTTATCATAAGAAGCCAAAAATTCGGTGTGTCCATTGCAAAAACAAAATTGATGTATATAATGTGTTTAGGTTTAAAATCAAACAGGAAGAAGTACATGAAATTCCATTCCCTTAAAAAGGTCTGTTAAGTTTTCTGGATTAACATGGAAAAGCATATGTTGAGAAGCTGTATTTAGGCCTTTCTTAAGAGGAAGTGCTTTATGAACAGGAACTCAAAGACTAATTTTAAATTGCTGTGAAAAAGCTTCTCTTCTGTTTTCTATGACTAAATGATGACTGCAATATTAGAATCTTGTTTCTGAGAAATGGAAAAACTGGCTACAAAGGGTTGGGAAATGAATCTTGTATTGTTGATTCTAGGCCTAAGGGGCTGGCAAGAGATGCTTATCCTTATCTATGGCCTTTCTTTCCATTGCAGGTTTAATATTTCTCAGGGGTTTCTGCTTTCCTGACTTTGCATTGATTCTAACAGTTTGTTTGAAACTAATAGTGTTTCTCAAACTCAACTTTCCTCTTTGACTGTTAATTTGGACATATTTTTTCTGCACTTGCATGATATATCCTATTTTTAATTTTGTCTTCACTCTTTTTGTCTTTGATTTTGTGTAGACACCTTCATGTAGTGCACACTCTCATTTTGAATGTATATATATTTAAATTCAACCTTTAAAAGTATTTCTGTAACGTTGAAGTTTGCAATAAATCTATGTGATTATAAAGTGTAGGGGTTGGTTCGAATCTAGGTCTTTGTCTTGCTTCTTTCCTCTTCAGTTTCTAATTTAGGCAGTGGGTCTTAATAAGCACACCGACTATTTACGTTATATTTTTGTTCAACAGATTTGCAGGTTTTGTCTAACATACAGAACATAAAGGTGGATACCTTGAAATGCAGTTTGCAGTTCCCATCTCAACTGATTTCCGGAAACAAGGAATAATATTGATAGAAATAGATCCATGAGGTCAATGGGTGGCTCCATGGTGTACTTGAATAAATTTTGGGGTTTTTGATCATGGGATGATCTATTCAACACCTGTTCCACTGACACCTGATGTGATGCACCTTTGTCAGAGGGGAAAAAGGGTTCTAGTGTAGGAGCTTGTGGGGCTTGTTGGTAGAGCTTTAGCTTGGAACAAGGAAGGGGAACGGGTGTAAGCCAGAGAACAAGAGGCTGGAGAGCAGCGCTGTGGAAAGAGACCTGCATGTCCTGGTCAGTGGGAAGCTGATATTGAGTCAGCAATGTACAAGGTCTGGAGGGGAAGCCTTATGAGGATTGGCTGAGGACACTTGGTCTGTTCAGCCTGGAGAACAGGAGACTGAGGGGAAACCTCACTGCAGTTGCAACTTCCTCAGAGGGGAAGTGGGAAGAGCAGGTACTGATCTCTTCAGTCTTGTGACCAGTGATAGGAGTGGAGGAAATGGCATGAAGCTGAGTTGGGGGATGTTCAGGTTGGATTGGAAAACATTTTTCACCCAGAGGGTACTGGGCTCTGGAACAGGCTCCCCACAGAAGTGATCACCAGCCTGACAGAGTTCCAGAAGCCTTTGGGCAATGCTCTCAGGCACATGGTGTGACTCTTGGGGTATCCCGTGCACAGCTAGTAATTGGACTCGATTGGTGATTCTTGTGGATCCCTTCCAACCCACCATGTTCTGTGATTCTATGACTTGTGAAAGTCCATTTCTCAGATCTCAGCTCTGATATATTATCCACAGTTTCTCTGCAGGCACTGGACAAATGGCTATTTGGACTGTCCTTCCTTGCTCTTAGTTGATTAGATGTTGCTTAAGGAAGTTTTATCCTTCTTTCCCATCTTTTGTAGCCTCTTAATTATTTTCTTTACCTGAAACAAAATTCTGAGTTCACACAATTTTTGTTCAGCTCTCACAACAGAAATATTTTTTAAAATTTTATTTGAAATATTAAATGCTAGTTTTTAGTGTGCATGAATTATTCATTGCTTCTTAAAGCCCATGTTTTTTCCTTAACAGATTTTCTCTAAATTTGGCTTTGTCTTGAAGATTGTCATGTTCCATAAGAACAATCAATTTCAAGCTTTGCTCCAATATGCTGATGCAACGAATGCGTATTATGCCAAAATGGTAAGTGTAGTGTATTCAGCTTGATTTTGTTTGTTTGTTTGTTTGGTGGGGAGTTTTTCCCTGCTTAGGGATGGGGGAACCATTAGGAATATTTTGACTGTTAACTTCATGATTTCTCATCATTCTAATGCTCTTGTTGCACATGAATAGCTTTGACATCTCTCATTAGTGAAGAGGACAGCACTCTTATCATCAAGTGCAAACAAATGTGTAGCATATACACCAAGACCCGCATGATTCTATCAAAACAAAAATCATTGATAATGTTCCCTCTCAGTCTTCTCAAGGCTGAACAAGCCCAGCTCCCTCAGCTTTTTCTTGTGAAAGAGATGCTCCAGTCCCTTAATCATCTTTGTAGGCTTACACTGGACCTGCTGCAAGAGCTCTCTGTCTCATTTGGGCTGAGGAGCCTGGAACTGAACACAGCGCTCTAGATGCAGCCTCAGTAGGGCTGAGTAGAGGGCAGGATCACCTCCCTTGACCTGCTGGCAATGTTCTCCCTAAGGCACCCCATGATGCCATGGCCTTCTTGGCCACAAGGACAGATTGATGGTTCACAGGCATCTTGTGGTCCACCAGGACCCCCAGCTCCTTCTCTGTAGAGCTGCTTTCCAGCAGATCAGGCCCCAGTCTGTGCTCTGCATTTGCCTTTGTTGAATTTCAGACAGTTTTTCTCTGCTCACCTCTCCAGCCTGTCAAGGTCCTTCTGAAGGGCTGCACAGCCCCCTGGGCTATCGGCCACTCCTCCCAGCTTTATGACGTCAGTGAACTTGCTGAGGAGGCCTCTGCCCCTTCATCCAAGTCATCTTTAGTTCTCATATAAAGGGAGCAGGAGGTAATAAATAGTCAGATGTGTAGAAAAGCCTTAGCAATCTTTTCATGACACCTGTGATCCAAGTCCCAGAGAGGCAGACTAGAAACAGT
>VZRQ01008264.1:0-22679 GCA_013397975.1 Machaerirhynchus nigripectus | reverse complement strand
CAGAGAGGCAGACTAGAAACAGTTTAAGACCAGTGGTCAGATCAGCAGATGGGTGCCTCTGTCTGCTGCCACAGTGTGTCACCCACAACAATTATGCACCACTTCTTCTGGGTGTTCTTGGACACAGAGTCCATCTACTCTGTTGTTTCACTTGAAGTCATGCCCAGGTCTGGGGACTTAAACTGGAAAAGAACCTGAAGGTCTTTGAGTCCAGTGATAAACCTAGTGATGCCAAGTTCACTTCTGAACCATGTCCTGAAGCACAACACCTGCACATCTTTTAAATACCTCCAGGGATGGCGGCAATTGCCTGTTCCAATGCCTGGTAACCCTTTTGATGACAAAATTTTTCCTGGTATCCAGTCTAAATTTCCCTTGCAGAACTTGGGACCATTTCCTCTTGTCCTGTCACTTGTTACATGGGTGAAGAGACTGACCCCTACTTTGTATACAATTCCTTTCAGGCAGTTGTAGAGAGCAGTAAGGTCTCCCCCGAGCTTCCTTTCTCCAGGGCAGACAACCCCAGCTCCCTCCAGCACTCCTCACAGGACTTGTGCTTCAGATCCATCGTTAGAGTTCCTCATGCAAGGGTCAGTTCATGTAGTTAAAATTTCCAAATTAGTGTTCCTATTACCATCTGATATTGTGTGTTGAGTGGGGGAGAAGTAAGATTAGAAACATAGGAAGTCAAGTCATGCTTAAAGCTGTGTTTTGTCCAATTGGCTCAAGGTGATACAGTGTTAACCAGCGGACTACACTAGAACTCTACACATGATGTTTAGGGAAGGATAGTGGCAACATAATTTTCTACTTGGTGTTTAAAAAGAGGACTTTAAAACCAGAAAGTGAATTACTGTTTGGATACAATTGCAAGGTGGAAACTGTATCATGGTAGAATGGTTGGGGTTGGAAGGAACCTTTAAAGGTTGTCTAGTCCAATCCCCTGGAGTGAGCAGGGTCACCTTCAACTAGATCAGGTTCTCAGAGCCCTGTCCAATGGCATTGACCATCACTCAGGGCAACCTGTGCCAGTATTTCATTATGCTCATTGTAAAAAAACTTCTTCCATATAGCTAATCCAAATTGACTCTCCCGGTTTAAAACCATTATCCCTTGTCCTGTCCCAGCCTGCCCTTCTAAAAGATCTGTCCTCATCTTTCTTATAGCCACCTTCAAGTATGGAAAGGTTGCAATAAAAATATGAACTTAGAGTGGTGGCTGCCACAATGTGTTTTATCTCTGAAAATATAATTATTTTTCTTCAGTCTCTGGATGGCCATAGTATCTACACTGGGTGCTGCACTCTGCATATTGATTTCTCCAAGTTAACTAACTTAACAGTGAAGTACAACAATGACAAAAGCAGAGATTTCACTCGTGTTGACCTTCCTTTTGGTGATGGCCAGCGAACCATGGAGACATCCTTATCTACTCCCTTTGGTAAGAAACCTTCACTGCTAGTGCTAAATACACCCTGAGATCATAATTTTTATATTGCATTTATGCTCTGGCTTCATATCAGGTTCATAGAAGGGTATGTTTTGCATACCTTTTTGTTTGTTAGGTCCAGTAAAATTTGTATGGAAAGCATGAAGTTCAAGTCATGAGAAATGACTATCTGAAACAATAACATGAGGAATACTCATGGGCAAATTTAAAGTGTTGTAAAAAAGCTGCAAAATACTACTAAAATGCTGTGAAAAGGTATCACTGGTACAGGTAATGTAGTAAATACTGCATATCAGAATGGAAGTCATCGCAAGTTGACACTGGCTGCCTAAAGCTGCTTGAAAAGAAGTGTTTTAAGGGTATTAGCTCTTATTTGTTGATATTTTCAGATAATTGCATGCCGCAAGAAACAAAACTAAGAAAATTCAAAATTCTATACTTATTTATATATGTCTGTAGTCATCTTCTAAGAGATAACATTTAAGCAATTTTCTTTAAAAATTTGAGCGATTTTAGCTATTTTTCTTTCTCTCTAATGACAACAATTAGTAATAATACACAGCTAAGAACTGTCTTAGATGTTGAATAGGTATCTAAGTGCTGTCCAATTGATTAGCACACTAAAAATGGTGGGAGAATAATTTCCTATTTTCCTTTATTTTTCTGTGACAGCTAGGGCAAATAGTGGGTTTGGTTTGATTTTTTTGTATAGTTATTTAGCTTAGATTAGAATAAGAAAATGAGTTGCACTCACTACTTTCTTGATTTTTGTCTTTACTGCTCTCCTTAAAGGCAGGCCTTGGATTTTTATTGAATGAAGAACTGTCATTCTAGTCTGGGGCAGAGGAGGAGGGTGGAATTTGCCATACAGCATTATTGAAATGTGCTGTTAAAGGTCTAATACATTCAAATTAATTTGACTTTCACTATTTGAATGTCAATGGAAGGGAAAGGTACAGTTAGAGTAGTTTATTTCTGCACTGGCTTGTAGGGCAGAAATAACTATGCTTTTGGAGAATAACACATGAACACTTCTCCATGTGTTCCCCCTCACTCTTCCAAGCTTCTCATTGCTAGGAGCCTTGTTTTCTTCTACTGTAAGAGTAAGAAGTGCTGGAATAGTCTGATGTCTGTACCAAAATTTTTCTATGGTACATTAACAGTGAAGCAGCTGCACAGATATTAAGCAAAACAATAAAAAATAGCTGTAGACAGGAAGAAGCAGACTTCCTAGCCTTTCTGTCAGTGGTGACAGCATGCACATATTGTCATTGGCATGTTCTGAGAGGCTTAGTTACAGAACATAAGGAAAAGGTGTTTTAATTCATGTGAGAACTTCCACTACCTGTTATTACTAGTGGATATAGTTTTGATGTAGAATTATAAGATAAAGCTGCTAACTATCAGAATAATACATCTGCTTTTTTCTGTAGACTTGAAGTTTTCTTAATAGCAAAACTGAACTGCTCTTGAAACTTGTTTTTCCTCTCTTTTTTCCTTAATTATCTTTTGCTTTTTGTGGAAAAGATACCACACTATAAACAAACAGATTTTGTGCATATTTTGTATTTAAAGAGTTCTTGCATCCAGTGAGTATAAGCAGAAATACATGAATAAGCTTGCTTAGAAAGCTAGGCTGATAGCCATGAAGCAAAAAAAGGCAACAGGGAGTTCGAGATATTTCTGCATTAGCTCAGTTTGACAATTTTTACATTCCTGATTTTGGTATCAGGGTGCAACATGCAGGTCTTATTTGGCAGAATAAAAGCTCTTGATCTATTTATTCATTAATGTTTCTATTACCATTCTTGGATTGTGAATACGTGATTAATAACTATATTGCCAGAACTTGTCAGTATAATGCACCAGTGCGTGTATTTCAAGAACATATTTACTTGCTTTGGTGTGATAAATGTATTCAGTTTTTTTGTATGAAAGACACTTTGTTGCCACAGATAAGAGGGGGTGTAATGTGATGCACTATTCATGAATACTTGATCTGTGATGTCTGTTCCATTTGTTTTGGTAATCCAAAATAGATACTTCTTATGGTATTGTATCATCCCTATCAATAAAGATTTGCTAGTAGCTCTATTTAAGTCAGTGACGTGGAGGTTTGGGTAGTAAAACAGACGTATTACCAAGCTTGTAGAATGTGTTTTCTGATATTACATGCCCCATTTAAAAAAATTAAAATCTGATGTGTGCCTACATATGAACGGATCCACAGCTCAAGCTTGTGTGTATCTGCCTCTTAGAACACAGCTTTGTGTGCTATTCTGGTAGCACTTAACTCCACATACTAATGTGGAAATCACTGAGCTATCTTTGATGCTGGGACTCTCCATATGTTGCTATTGCAAATCTGGTTAATGCTTGTGATTTCCAGGGGAACTATAAAAAACACTGGTTATTTATGAAACTACACAAACTGGGAAAGTACATCTCCTTAAAATGCAGAATATATATACTTCATGCATTTTAGCATCTAGTAAAATTAGGAATCTCAGATTAGTTGAGATATTTCTATTGTTTAGCTTATACTGATCTTAGAAATATTCAGGAATTATATTTCATTATTGCAAATCATCTCTAACTATATTTACTTGCAGAAAATTTCTAGAATACATGTCCATTATGTGATTAAAAACCATTGAACATAGGCATATTAACTTTAATGGATACTAATCTGTGCTGTGCTTTCCTATTCAAACTCATCTAATTTACATTTTGCCCTGACTTCATTTTACAGGGTAATGTTGAGAATATTTGCCTTCAAAAGTGGCTGAAAATTGTCTTTGTAAAACATAAAACTCTCATTGAAATACAAGATTCTAACCCAAACGTTTTACAAACATCTGGAATCACAGATAAAGTCAAAATAGCAACACTGGTAGCTGATTCTGATTGCTGAAATCTCTTCTGTTTTCCAAAACTTTTAAAATCTGCTTTAATTAGATGTATCTGTTCTCTCTAGCCACGCAAAATACCATCTTTCCATCATATACAGGGGCTCCTGGGTTTGCCCCAGCCATGGGCTTTCCTCAAGGTGCAGGTAAGTTTTTTTTCTAAAAATGTGGTATTTGTAGTTATGGCTAGCAGCCCATCTGAATACATCTGTTCAGAATAATTTTTTTTTAATATAGCCATCAGAACACAGTATTAATTTGAGTAATTCTCTTTCTCATATATATACTCACTAAAATAAGTTTCTCTAATAAATACCATATACTGATGCAGTTTATCATTCAAAAAGCAAAGAACTTAAATGCCATGATAAAGATTACCTGCAAGAGAAGAAATTAAGCATTTGTTTTTCTGAGAATCATACAACTGCTATGACATTCAAAGCAAAGAAAGGGACATCTCCCCTTTTCTGGTTGTCAAGTGAGAGATAGTTTCTTAGACTGTGATCTTTTCTTTTCTAGCACAAGATAAACTTTTATGCTGAATTATTTTTCTTCTTTCTTGGGCTGCAATTTACGTCTCCTTTTGTTTGGGTGTGCATAGCTGAATATTTATTTTTCCCTGAAAGGGAGGTGCTTCCTGCTTTATTGGTCAGATACTACTAATAACTAAATTCTTTAAAAACATTTTTGAATTGAATACTTATGGTTTTGCCATAACCTGCTTTTGTATTCTTCCTTTTCCACTTTGAGATGTCAAGTGATGCTGTTTATACCCTTCCAGGTCCCTCTGTTCCGCCTGTTCCTGGAGCACTTGGTCCTCTCGCAGTCACCACGTCAGCAGCGCCTGGACACATGACTATTCCTGGTATTCCAGGAAACTCCGTTTTACTAGTCAGCAACCTCAACCCTGAAGTAAGTTTGACTGGTGGAACTAATGCAAGTGTCACCTTGTAACAGCTGCCAGAATCCTTGCAAACTGACATTAGCTGAAGGAATAAGAAGAAGCTCTATGCTGGTAATATAAAGAACAGGACAGCTCTATCCTCGTTTTAGGTAGCTGGTAATATTAAAAACTCTAGTCATCAGTGGAAAGCTTCCTAACACAATTTACTTTAGGAACCCTATGTTAGCATTGTAGCTAGTAATTAGAGAGAAGTCTGTGGCCAAATATAAGAAATGTTTGAAGATGTAAACAACATACATATGATAATTTACTGATATCTCTATTAGTATGACTCCTCTGTGTGCTGTTTTATCTGTAAAGAAGGCAAAGAATTTTTCATTACATTGGTTAAAAACCAAGGATTTAGATGGAAATGAGAGAAGAAAAAATTAAATAAAAGCATGCCAAATCAAGTACCTTTTTAAACATGTGTAGGATCTTTCTAGTCTTGCAACTTCTTCCAGATTAAAGAAAAAGAACAAAGGTACACTGTTATTGACATCGCTCCACATAAAGTTAGTAAGTACATACGCTCACTTTTCATAGTACCACACAGATGTTTTTTGANATATATATATAGTGGAAACGACACAGGCTGGTCTGTAATATTACTCGTGTTATTTGAACACTGATCAGTGGTTAATTAGAAGCAATATATGTCTTTTAAAAAATTAAAATCAAGCTTTACCAGGGTCATGATTTAAAACACAATTCTGTTTGACTGTTGGTAAGCAGTCCTGTTGCGGCAATGTAAAATTCTTGTTACATGCACTTAATACATTTACTTACCTGTAAAACTGTTAGAATTAGGAGTTGTTGGTAAAATGGAAGTTAGCTTATTATTCTGAGGTTTAAAAATCTGTTTACCAGTTTCTTTAAGTAATTGTGTTTCTGTTTTTGTACTAACAGCCAAAATCACAGTAAGCATCAAAAAATGTAGCTGTAGATAGGACTGTAAGACAAGTCACTTTTTCTTTGATTTTTCAGTATGTCAATGAGTTTCTGATGATGGCTGTGGGTGTGCTTTCTGCAGCCAACTATTTAAGATGATTTTCTGAATGTGAAAGGAGTGTGCTCCTTAAGAATAAGTATATGTGAAGCGTAGGTCAGAGCTCTTTATAGGACACTGATGCTTTACATAGTACCAATCATAGCTAAGAATTCATGTAGAACTTAGTGCTGTAATGCATGATACAGTATCAGTGTATTAAGTAATGCTCAACTTCTTAAAAGGATAAAAATAAGAACGTAGAACATCATTAATTGTTGGAAATTAATGCTGTTACACATTCTTATTTTTATCCTTTTAAGATACTGTTTCTTGGCAGTTCTGTAACACCTGTCCTTCCGTATTGGTTGTCTGACTCCTGTCACTTCTTTTTCTCTGCATAGAAAATCTGGTTGACCTTATTTTGGTTCATATTTCTCTCCTGTTGCNCCCACTTTAAAGTAGAAATATTGCAATCTCATTCAAATAAGAAATTTATTTTTAAAACAGAAACCTCCATCCTGATTTAAAATATTTGGCCCAAAAGAATAAACTCTTGATGAATTTAAATTTTACATTGATTGTTCTCTGCTACTAAATGCTCATGATAAATGGGTATGGGCCTACACTTAGGCTGCAATATCTTCTATTTCTGAATAATTTAGGTATGTTTGGTGCACATTTGAGAAGTTGAGAAGGAATAGGGCTAAAGAGTGCAAGTGGTGCTTCTGATACGCAGGTATTTTTAGTACTCATTACTGGCAAAACCTTTACCTCAGCTGAAAAAAATTTTGGCTGTATTAGAGTGTAAATTTTCTTCTTTGGTGCTTGGCACACAAGAATTTAATTGAGAAACGCTGAATAAATATAATTCCATTCAATATTTAGCTTTCTGTTCACAGCTTCTAACTGAATACACAATTTAAATACCACTTTCGATATGCTTCATACATAAACAGTTAGATTCTCTGTGTCTGCCTTTAGAATGTCATGGCCATGTAGAGGGATGGGGACAAAACTGAAGACAAAGCAAACACATTTTGAAGCAACGGGGTTTAGTTTTGTTGGCATTGTCTGTTGTTTACAAAATATAAAGAAGTTGTTTAATACTTTAGTGAATGTCTTTCATTTTTTTCAGGGAATGAGCTGCTAGCTTACAAAGAATAAGGTCAAATAATAAAGCGATGTAAAATATTAATAGCTTTTGCAGCATGACAGAATGAGTCTTGAGTGATGAAAATGCATGAGCTGAAGTGTTAACTTGTTTACATATTTTACATGTGCATAGCAAATGTGTATTAACGGGAGTGCCATACACTGTGGTTATTGCAGGGAATGGCTTTTGGAGAGGCAGGTTTATGTATTAGTATGCAGTATCTCTTCCATTCTTTTTGTTTACCATGCACTTATGGAATAGATGTTTTTATTTGCATGGCTTTAGAAATAATATACTCATTTTGTCATTTAAACAGGCCATCACACCTTATGGACTTTTCATCCTATTTGGTAAGATATGTCAAATATACCCTGAGACAGGGTTAGTGTTTCTTTTTATTTATCTGACCCGTGCTGGTTAATTCAAACTCTGTTGTTCTGTTCATGTCCAGAAAATGCACTGAGAGAATGCACTGGTTTTAAAATGCAGTAAGTTGAGTCAGGAGTTATAAGCCACACGTATCAAAATGGCAAAGCAGTTAGTGCCAGAAGAATTTCAGTATGTGGTCAAATTTGTTTACTACAAAAAATGGGAAAGCAAAGTAAGATGAAAAAACAGAGGTTGCATCAGAGGAAATGCTGTATAGAATTGACTTGTATATTAGTTGCAGGGGACAAGGTTTGGCAGAGTAGTATTTTATTATACCTCAGTTAAGAGGACTTTGACAACTATTGCACTATATAAAAACTGAACATAAACATGCAGTAGTATGACTAGGATCCTGGGGATTTTCCTCCACTTTTGAGCCTTAGAAAATAATACACGATCTTTAAAACTCTCTTTATATTAATACTTTAACCAACCTGTTTATTGAGGTGATTATTCTTTGTAACACTAATGTTAGTCAAAAGAAACAGACTTGGTCTTGTGCTTTTCATAGTAGTGCTCTGAAAAAAATTCCTTTCTGGATTTCCACAGGTGTGTATGGTGATGTGCATCGTGTGAAGATCATGTTTAAGAAAAGAGGAATTGCTTTGGTTCAGATGGCAGATGCAGCCCAGGCTCAATTAGGTATTGATTTTTTAAGGAACAAGTATGCTTCAAGCTAACAGGAGTTTGATATAAAGGAGGAATTTGCCATCTGTTAGTGACAAGCATAAACAAATTAAATTCATTGTTGTGCTGTGTTACTATATACAAAGTTCAATAATATTCATTGTGTTTTTTAAAAAAAGTCCTGTCAATCTCAGTCTAGTAAATATTAGAATTAAAACATACAATTTTCTTGTCATTTATTTTAATAATACATTTTATTATTTTTCTGCAATTTATCATATATCTTGCTATTTAAGAACAATCAACTGTTCTATATTGAAATGCTGTTTTACATTTTTTTTGCATTGAACTGGAGATTATATTACATTCTTATACCTTTTTTAAATGTAATGTTATGACATAGCCCACTTGGTAGATGTAGAAGTTGCAACTTAAATTCAGAATGTGAAATCTGACATTAAGTAGAAAACAGTATTAGTATTCAAAGAATTGTCTTTTCTTCCCCTCCATTAAATCCTGTTCCAATTACATTTCCACTGGTTAGCCATCAACTACTTGAATGGACAGAGGCTTTATGGAAGAGTCATGCATGCTACTCTTTCAAAATATCAGACAATTCAACTTCCTCGTGAGGGACAAGAGGACAAAGGTCTGACAAAGGACTATAGCAATAGCCCTTTACATCGCTTTAAGAATCCTTGCTCTAAGAACTTCCAAAATATCTTTCCTCCATCTGCCACCCTGCATCTCTCCAACATCCCGTGAGTATCTACATGTGTGATCTTCTTGGAAAGATGTTTTTTAGGTTATGTTGTAAAGTTACAAAGTCTGACGTAAGTTTTAATTGTCTTTCCCTGGCCTTTAACAATTTGTTGTGCCGTCGGTCATTCTGGTATGTAATTAACAGTAAGTGAATCCTTTAACTGTCCCTTTTTCATCTTTAGCAAAGAGGATAACTGAATGAATTAATCTTCTTTGAGTTTTGATTAGCTTACATTTTCTTTAGAGTATGCTTTTCATTTTTTGCATATTAAATCGTGTGTCACGAATTTTCACAAAGGTTAAAGACATGTTTTTTGAGGTAATGTACATGACAACAAATTCATTGACATTATTTAATATAGATACAGTTTTTAATAATTCTAACACTTTTTAAAGGATAGTTTCTACAGAATTCAGACCTCTTATGTGGAGAGCAAGTTGTAAGAAAGAAAAAAGTATTTAGTGTGCTCTTTAAGACTGAAATCTTTTTTATGTCTAGAATGTTGTCAACAGTGTGTGGAGAAACAGCCAAACATAAGTTTTTACAGGCTTCTTTTGTTAGGCAGCTGTGGAGAGAGGGAAAAAAGAAACTATGCCATTTTGCCCAAGTAAGAAAAGAAGTTATAAGACACTTTGAAAACAGCTTTTTGAGTAAAATGAAAATCTTTGAAAATTGAAAATATGTGAAGCACATTTGCACAAATTGCAAGATGAAATGTATTCCTTAAGACTTTACGAGATTTTTATGCAATCTGAATTTAACGGAGAAAGAAACAGGGTTGGATGAAAAACAATAGAGTGTGTCTAAAACGTTTTTGTAGCACAATGTGATTCTAAAATATAGAGTAAAAGGCAAGTGTTTTGGGCTGAAGTGTTGACGTGGTTTGAATGGGTGGAGATAAATTTGAACAAATTAGCAGAAACTAATTTAGAAGCTAAAACTGAGATCTTGATATTATTACAGAACTCTGTGCTCTTCTACAAGTTGAGGCAAGCTTTTGTTTGATTTGGTTTTTGTTTTTTTCAATTAGGCCTTCTGTTACTGTTGATGATTTGAAGAACCTTTTTACAAGTAAAGGATCTACTGTGAAAGGCTTCAAATTTTTCCAGTAAGTTCTCTTGTAAAATTGCTAAGTAAGTTTTCATCCTGGAAAACAGCTAATTGCTTTTTTGTGACTTTATATGTCTATATAACTATAGGCAGGATTCCATGTATATATAACTGTAAGCAAAAGCAGTACACCTATCACAGTTTTTATGATACTTTCGATCTTAAAATTTTAAGTGGAATACTGTGTTAGCATAACTAAAATAAAAATACGCAGCCTTTTGACAAATTCCATGTTTGTTCATAGTAAATTAAGTTTAAGGAAAGTAACTGCTCACTTCTTGAAAAAATACAAGTTGTGTGTGTGTAAAATGCCATATTAAAGATGACAATGATGGCAGTGTATCTACATTAATTAAGGTTACTTGGCAGCATTATTTTAGTACAATCATACCTGCTAGAATAATCCCATCTATATGGACAACGCCAGTATTTCTTAGAGTTCTTCAAGCCTTATTTTGTTTTAGCTTTTTGAAGTCCAGTGTAATAAAAGAATGACATGGCTCTAAGCCGTAGATTTGCAAACTTTATGTAGTTTTGTTATCTTTACATTTTAGCAGGTGCATAAATAGTTCTGATTTTTTTGTTGTACAAGTATTCAGTGTGTCTGATATGGATGAGAAAAAAAACCCACTTATGTCAGTTTTCTGTTGGCTAGTGAAAATTTGGTTAGGATTAATAATGGTTTTTATTGTACTTCAGGAAAGATTGCAAAATGGCTCTTATCCAGCTGGGCTCTGTGGAAGAAGCAGTTCACGCTCTCATTGAGCTTCACAATCATGACTTTGGAGAAAACCAACATCTCAGAGTTTCCTTCTCAAAATCGACAATCTGAATTTTCTGTGAACTTTCCCTTTAAGGCCGCATAATGGTTTAGTAAAATCTTCAAACAGAGACTGAGACAGCTGTGACCAACTCTGTCTCTTAGAAGAAAAACCTCATTCATACAAAAGAATTAAGTGGTGATTTTTCCTGATTCTAGCTTCAAGTATGTCATCCATAGAAAGATTCTTCTGTGAAATAGCTTAAGCAACAATATTTATCATCAAATTTCCTACTTAAAATTATATTTTGAGAACATACTTTCAGCTTTTGTTTTGAATCAGCCTTGCAAAAAAATTTAGAGTGCTTTTACGTATACCAAGTGAGTATGTTTAATGAAATGGTAAATGTACTCCGTGCAGATTAAACACTAAATTGAGTGTGAAGTAGTGCTTGGGTTTCTTGAAGAAAAGCAAACAGTAACTGTGAGTATCCTCTAAATAGTATTTATGTTACCAGGGTGTGTGTTCATACTTTGGGAAATCTTTACAAATAACTTGTTTATAATAATAAAAAGTCTGTGCTGTTCTTATAGATTAAATTATTAGAGAAAAGGCAGTGCCTTCTCTCTGTGGAATAAAAGGTATTTGACAAGTTTCTTCAAGATGTGGTATTGGAGAACTAGGTTGACTTGACCATGGGTTGGAAGTTTGTCCTATTTCTACTATGAAGGGATGTGTAGTAGTACTGTGGAGAAAATAAAAAAAAGAAAATGGTTCTGATTTAAAATAATTTTTTACATTTCTCTAAATAATTAAGTGTTTGCAATCTTACGGAAAATATTCAGGTTTATGATGGTTTCTCAAGTTTTTAAGAAGTTATTTTTGCTAAGGTAATCTTTCAGGGCAGAAAAATTAAACCTCGAGTTTTTTTACCACTCTAAACACTAATACTTAAATTACTGTGTATTTATCTAATTTCTTATTATGTGCCTTACTATGTGTGCATGATACAATAGATTAGAGTGTTATCTGAAATATCTTGCAAAAATGTTGTGGGCCTTGTGAAAATTCTCCTCTTGGTCTTTTTGAAAGTGTTTTCCATGATACTTCAAGATATATTTTTTCATTAATTAATACTTTCAATTCTAGTTTCTTCTGCTTTCTTATGGAGATTGCATATAGATTGAATGAGGTTCCATTTGTTGTTTAATCACGTAGGGATTCTTTAAATTTACCTAGTTGCACTTCTCTAGTGGTAGTACTTCACTGATAAAAAATTCACACCCAGAAAAAATAGACTAAAAAACCCAAACAAACCTATACAGGAAAGCCAAACAGCAAATCCAGTTCAGTTTCTGGACTTCATTTGACATTTTGAGAGACACTGGCTGTATCAGAATATTCTCTTTCAAGTTTCTGCATTTCTTTATCAGTATTAAGGTAATAGAATGCTACCATTCTTTCCTTTTTAAGTATGAAAAAATGTTTGACACTGAATCTTGATTTCTCTTTGGGGAATGAGCTGAGATGCAATTAAGTTTGGTCATGAGTGTACAGATGAATACTAATGACTTCTGATTGTATTTTTAAAAGCTAAATTTAATTTTAAGAGCTTCTCTTCCCTAGCATTTTCTTTTACATAAATTAATTGAAAATAAATTTAATTTGACTTTACCACATGTTAAAGACCTACTTCTTTAAACGTGGCATTTATTGACTTCTAACTGTTGCAGAATTTGTTTCTGCTGTAATGTTTTGCCACTCATAATTGTTTTCATTTAACTGAATTGCATGGCTTTATCTTTCTAGAAGAAAGAGTATGTTGCTACCATGATCTAAGTACTCTGTAGTGAGCTTTCTCAAATTTTCCCTCTGAATTATTTTTGCAAAATCAGCCCAATAGTAGCTTGCCAGATACTAGCTTAATGTATGTAAATTGATTACAGATGTAGTGTTAAGGAAACTTCCCANCTGAGGAGGGACCCAGAACAAAGGAACCCCTGGGCTTTTATCCCCTCACCAGTCTAAGCATGGAAAGGTCTGGGATCATCGGCTCCTGCCGTGTCTCAGTGTCCGGTCCCCTGGCTGGGCCACAGGTCCCTGGGCCGTTGCTGTGCCGAGGGTCGGCTCTTCACGGCCTCTTTGCCTGGGCTCCACCAGCCAGAGCTCAACCTGCAGCTCCCACTGCAGCTGCACCCCGAGCTACCTCAGTGAACGTGTTCTTCAACAGTAGCAGCCAATCTGACTGTACAGATGTAGCTGTAATAAGTGCCGTACAACACAACCATATAAATATGCAGAATTTACGATGTACTGGAAAGTTCAACTGGCTTAGGAATAATATTCCCCTTAGGGATGTTATCTTTTGGCTTTCACAGAATCATGGAATGGTATGGGTTGATCTTCATGAGCTTCTCAAAGACCCACCTCTCAGTCTGTCCAGGTCTTTCTGGATGGCATCCTTTCCTTCCAGGTTGTTGACTGCACCACACAGCTTGTTGTTGTCTGCAAACTTGCTGAGGGTGCAGTTGATTTCACTGTCCATATTGCCAACAAGGGTGTTTAACAGCTCTGGTACCAGTGCTTATGCTTTCACAACAGTGCTCATTATTGGACTCCACTTGGACATCAAGCTGTTGATCACAACTCTTTGAATGTGACCATCCAAGCCAATTCCTTTTCCAGGTCCACCCATCAAATCCATGTCTCCAGTTTAGAGACAAGGATGTTTTGTGGGACAGTGTCATGCTTTGCACAAGTCCTGGTAGACGACATCAGTTGCTCTTTTCTTATCCACCATTGCTGTAACTCTGTTGTAGAAGGCCACTGAATCTGTCAGGCATGATTTGCCTTTAGTAAAGCCATCTACTTCATAATCTTACTAGGAACCAAGGAGGGACTGACAGACTTAAATAGTTCCGTGGGTCTTCCTTGTCTCCCTTTTAACAAATGTAGGCTATATTTCCCTTTTTCAAGGGAAGATTTAGCTTTCACAGTTTCATGGACTTCGGCTGCTCAGAAAACCTCTTTCCCTCCCAGGCTACGTGTTGTTACTTCCGTCCTCTGTAGCCTTTCTTTTAGTGTTTGAGTTCATCCAGGAGCTCCTTGTTCATCTAACGCCATCCTGACGTTTTTGGCTGACTTCCTCTTTGTTGGGATAATCACTCCTGAGCTTGGAGGAGGTGATCCTTGAATATCAACCAGCTTTCTAGGGCCCCTCTTCCCTCCAGGGCTTTATCCCACGATATTCTACAAAGCAGATCCCTGAGGATCTTCTTTGTGAGCCAAAGTGTGCTCTCCTGAAGTCCAGGGCAGTGAGCTTTCTGTGCACCTTCCTTGCTGCCCTAAGGATCATCTCAAACTCCANTGTCTGTAAAGGGCCTCATGTTCTCTGTCTCCCTGGTCAGACAATCTGACGCAGACCCCCACTATAAAGTCACCTCTCCCTTGCCTGCCTTTAATCCTGACCCATTAATTCTCAGTCAGCTCCTCATCCAACCCCAGCTGAAGCTCCATGAACTCCAGCCAGTCATTGACATAGAGGGCAACACCACTTCCTTGTCTACCCTTCCAGTACTTCCTGAAGAGCCTGTATCCTTCCATTCCGACACTCCACTCTTTGGAGCATCCCACTGTTTGTCCATGACATGCAGTTGAGATCATAGCCTGCAGGCAGGCCCACATCTCTAACTCTTGTTTTTTCCCTTTCTTTTGTGCTACTGCATAGATGCTTTGGAGTTGAGACCCTAGTGAAGCTGGCTTGTTGGCTGGAGTGGCTGGAATTTCTTTGTGTTGTTCTTCAGGTGATTTTCTGCTGACCTGTGATCCCTCTTCAGGCTCTGGGCATCTGTTGCTGGCACTGGCACCAAATTGGTAGGAGTGGAATGGACTGAGTTTCCCTTCCCCCTGGCATCTTTAGTTTAAAGCCCTTCTCACCAGCTTGGCAGTCCTGTGGCAGAAGATGCTCTTTCCCTCTTCTGACAGATGCACCCCATCAGCCCTCAGCAGACCTAGTTTCTGAAAGCAAGTCCCATGATTAGATCAGCCAAACCCCTCGCTGGGACATAGCCCCAGAAGCATTTGTTGATTCACCGGATTTAACTGTCCCTTTCAAACACCTTCCCTTTGACTGTGAGCATTGATGAAAAGACTGACAGAATCTTAAAGACTTCTAACTTAGGAAAAATCTGAATGTGGGTATTTATTATGTTTGCTTTTTGGTTTTGTGATACAAATGTTGTGTATCTTATTTTATTCACCTTTATTTTTCTGTTTCTGCAACCAAATTATTCTTGTCAACATACTTTTAGATTTGTGTGTATCTGAACGATGCTGCCTCTTAGGGAGATCTGCTTTTACAAGATGTGCAGACAAGCTTTGAAACTTGACAGTACATCTTAACATTTGCTTAGCAGCATGAAGGCACAAGTTAAGGCTAGTTTCTCCCATCTAGTGTTCTGCCTTGAATAATTGAAAGCACAAACGTAACCCCTTAGTTATCACAATGCATTGTTAGTGGAGGATCATGGCAAAAGGAGTGGTTTTTTATACTTTGGGCTTGAGTCATTAGTGTCTGGCTTCAAAAGCACAGTTGCATCTCAGTTCTTGATTCTCTAAAGCATATAATAACAGATCCCTTGATATCTGTTATTATTATATCTGTGAAAAGAGCAAGATTTGGGAAATAATGGTATTATTCTACAGATTCTTACAGTGATGTGGATGGAAAGAAACCTCCAAAGGCGTTAGTCCTACCTTTCAGTCAGATTACGGACAAATTTAAGCAGTTACTCAAAGAATTGTCTATGTAAATCTTAAAAAGTCAAATGGAACAAATGCTTTGTTCTTTTCTGTTCTGTTTGGCAGTCCTCACTGTGACTTTGCTTTCCTAATATGTAACTAGGCTTTAAACATACTGCATCCTATGTCTTTTGCCTTTTTCCGTGTTAACTGTATAACTCTGAAGAGGATTCTGGCTTCATTTTCTCTATGCTGTGGCCTTAAATTGCTAAAGATGGGTTTATAATTTCTTTAACATATGTTATTAATTTCTGTTTAAATAATTGGGGAAGTATCTGGTAATGTGCACAGTGTAAGCTGGGCACATGATGTGATTCTTTGGGGCTGTCCTGTGCAGGGCTGGGAGTTGGACTTGGTGATCCTTGTGGGTCCTTTCCACCTCTGCATATTCTTCTATGACTGTATGGTTATGCCTTTGTATATGTCATGCCCTTGAATCAACTCTGAGTTACCTCCTAGTCCATTTTTTTGGATGGATACACACTTGGTTCAAAGTGTAATAAGGCCTTTTTAGCAACCCAGGAGCAGCTAAGTGCCTTTTCAAACGATCCTTGATTTGTTATATAATGGTAAAACCTCTGCGTCTTTGAATTTCTGCATAACTCTTAAAATATCAGAACCAATTTCTGAAACTTTGACTCATAATTTGACTCAGTTGCTTTGTCTGCTGGTCCTGTAAGTTGCACTGGTTTTGCGTACTGATAAATTGAGGTCCTTTTTATTTGGAAGATAGTCCACATATCTGTGGAGACTTGCCTATTTGTGACATTACTGATTACAGACAGCAAACTTGTGTTTGTATGCCAAGAAAATTATTAGTGTTTGTGGGTAGTACTGCCAGTGAGATCTGTGTGATGAATTATCTTGCCCTTCTCTGATTCATGTCAGTAGAAAAGTGATGAGTTGGGGTTTTTTATAAGAGATGTAGACCTACCAATTGTCATTTTATGCTGTTAGCTTATACTTCTGTTTTTCAAATGAGAGGTCAGCTGCCTACAAAAGGCATTATTTTGCCTTAACCTTTGGCCCTGATACATTGATAGCACAACTATCAAACCTAGTATTGTTACTGTTGTGCTGAAAGGATACTAGTCAGATTACACAGAATTTTTTCTTTAAATTAACTTCATCTTCTGTCTTCTGAAGTTTTGTTTGCTGTATACAAGATTGTTTGCCTGCTCTTTTCAAAGCAAATCCTAACAGTTAGAATAGAAAATTCCTGAAGTATTTAACTTCAGAGTTATATTGATGGGGGATGTGATATAGGAACAAAATTGGACCAAAGTTTTTGTGCCTTCAGTAGTTTTGTATGTAGTTTTTCATATTTGTACATGTCTTAAGTATAATAAATACATTTTCCCCCTCTGGAAAATGTATATTTATATTGTGAAAAATTAATATTGTCTACTGACTATACATGAAGTGAACTACAGCTGTTTCAATACATATTTAATTATTCTACTGCCTTTCCTATTGCAATTTTTTCTTTTGTGCTGCAATATGTAGAAATCCAAGCATAACTCACATAATTTCCAACTTTAGATAATAATGACATGTTGTGCCTGGAGCACTCCCAAAGAAATTAAATGCTTACATAATTGAAGGTCTTTGATAAAAGAAAAAAGCTTTTATGTCAGCAGATTAATGTAATCACTGTAAGCAGTTTTTCAGTTCTTGGAAACTCTGCTTTATTTATGAGTGGGAATCTACCACACATGAACTTCATTTGAAGCACTTTCCAATTCTTTTTGAATATGTTACCCACTTTCTGCAGAAGTTCTGCAGCGGCACAAGACAAAAGTTGCTAACCAAGCAGATTCTTGCATCAGAATGTCACTTCACTCTCTGACCAAAGACTGCTCTGGTTTTACAGATAAATAAAAACCTGTTTTCTCTCACACTCATTTATGATGGGAAGACCCAATGCAAAGTGGTCTCTGTTCGAGACTATTACTGGTGGTAGAAACAGTGGAAAATGAGACTGTAATGTGAAACAAACGGTGTGAGACAAGGCAAAAAGTTAATACGTTGCTTTTAGTACTGTACTCAAGACACAGTGAACATCTCCAAAAATTGCTGTCATTCCTTCATTTCACATGATCTGTTCATAAAAGTTCTGTTTCAGTTTATAAAAAAGTTCATCTAACATGAGAAAATACTGTAAATATTTGTAACATCATGTTTTGTTTGGTTTTTGGTTTGTTTTTTTTTTTTTAATCTGGCAAAAGAGTGTTTGGGGAAACAAATGGAAATGTAAAATGTTTTTATATAAAAAGATTGTCTATATATTTTAATAAGCAACAGCTTTCATTTGTAAAGCATCTTGTGGCATTGCATGAAAAGTATTCCATGTCTGTGGAGATGACTTAAAACTGAAAGAAGATATAAGATGTATTAAAGAAACCTATTCCGTGACTGTGTAGTGCATGGTGAATTTGATTTTGTTTGTGCTCTAATATATTCTGGTTTTTTAGGTTAGTGTGTTTTCTGATTACGTGATCTCTATACTTAAATCCTTTCCTAACTCTAGTTGTTGTAGCATGTCCTTTAATAAATGTAATTATGGCTGTACTCTCTTACATTTTCCTGTGTTCTTGTCTATTGCTTTGGGTTTTTCTGGTCTTATAATTGTGCAGCTAATAACACCGTATTTTCTATTTTTTCCTTCAGCATACATGGGCATCTAAGCAAACGCTTTTCATATCAAAAGTATTTTAAGAGAGTTAGTGCACATCTTCAGCAAGACGTGAAGGTCAGCAGCACCTAAATGCTGGGCAGAAATCCTGAGCAGGGCAGAAATTCTTATTTCAGTAGGATGGAAATCTGGTCTATAACTCTAAGCCAATACAGTAGTTGGTGACTATTTTGTTATTTGAGACAGGGATGAGAGGCTTCAGTGGTGAGAGACTTGGGGCCTTATCATTAAGAACTTTTTTTGTTTTTTACCATGCTGTACTCTTTTCTAGTCCTAGGATCCAAATTCATATCCTTTGCGCAAAGATTTAAAAAATGTGAATAGCAGCTGAAAAAGATGATCTGCTTTCAGCTTCCTGTTTCTCAACTGTCTTGTTGATTGCTTTTCTTTCATACTCCTTTGGTTGCCCTTCTCTGTTTTGCACAGCACTAACCTAGACCCTCTTATTTTTCCATCCAAAATTTAGGATTGATGGTAAACAGTAGTCTAAGGCCATAGATAGAAATATGAGAGGACTGCAGCACCTCTTTCTGAGCTAAAATTCTCAGACAGTCTGGCAAGGATTTAATTGTCTGCCACCCAGTAAATTATGCTATTACCAATCTCTGAGCGTAGATGCCTTTGTAGGGAGAAAAATCTGATTCCGTTTAGACTGAATTGCAGGTTTCAGCAAAACGCTTGTTCTCCAAGGCTACATATGAAGTCCCCATGTGTAACTCTTCATTTTGTCCGTGGTACTTAAATATTTGATGGGCATTCTGGGGAAAATGCTAGCTTTTGGTGGCCGTAATCTGGCTTCTTATTTTTTGACCAAGTCTGCCTGAGAAGGTGGAATTCCTGCCTGTTGTCTTCTCCCATTACTCCTTAACCAAAAAAATAAAACCCATCTTGAATTCTTGTCTGCTGTTGTTAACCCTGCAATACAAGTACAGTAATTTTTCTCCCTAAGCAGTTTATATAAGTGTCCATCTTGGAAAATGAAAAATAAAATACAACTTTTAAATAGAACAGATATTTTTGATACTAGAATTTGTTCTAGTACTTGCAAGCTAAAAGAGAAAGGGCAGTAACTGGTGAATTTGCTAACATCTAGTTTCTTATATGGTTTGGATCAGCCCCAAAAGATTTCTCTATAGCCCCAGGGCTCCCCTGTTTACAGAGGTGGGAAGAAGATAATGCATGCTTTGAAAATAAAATAAAAATTCCCACTTTTGTTTTCTTAACTGTGCTGAGATATTTGTACTTGAGTTCTTTGGCATGGAGCATGCGAGTACAAGGCTGTCTAAACAAAAGATAATGAAAGTGGAAGTAGTGGCAGAATACACAGGTGAGAGAATGTGTGGGAGGTAGAGGCCAAGGGAAGAAGAGACCTCAGAAAAGTGAATCATCTCAAAGACCATTTCCAGACCAATTCTTTTGCTGTTGACCATAAACTCATCTCAGCTGCTGCAAAAAAACCAGAGAGAAACAGTCCAGTGACAAAGGAACAAACATCTTAAGGGTAGTGCTAAGGTAGCAATATGAATTGCCTGGCTCCAAAAGAGCTCTTACAAGGAGAGTAATACTTTAGTTCCAAGTTATTGATCATTCTTATTCCCTAGTATTTGATGCTTAGTCTGAGACAGTTCATCAGGGTAACACTTTTAGGTCCTGTGTTTTATTTCCAGTCTGCTTCAAGTACAGCTAGTCTGTCCTTTTGTGAGAATCAGAGCTTTTAATGGAAGCAAAGCATGCCTTCTGTAATTTCTCCATTAAACCTACAGTGTAAAATGTTTTTCTAGCTGTGCACCTAAGAGGGATACAAGAAGGCTGGAGAGGGATTTTTCACAAAAGCAGTAAGACAAGGGCAAATGGCCTTAAGCTGAAGGAGAGTAGGTTTGGATTAGATACTAGGGAGAATTTCTCTGCTGTGGGGGTGGTGACACACTGGAACAGGTTGGCTAGAGATGTTGTGGACTTTCCCTCCCTGGAAGTGTTCAAGGCCAGGTTGGATGGGGCTTTTAGCAACCTGGTCTGGTGGAAGGTGTTGTTGCCCAAGGCATGTGGGTCAAACTATGTGATTTTTCAGGTCCCTTCCAACCCAGGCCATTCTATGACTATATGAATTGTTTCTTTTGTGTGTGCATACTGTTTGTACAATGAAGGGTCTGTACGTTTTTACTGAGGGTTTTCTGTGGTTTTTTTTCCCTCCAGAGCCCATCGTGGCCTCCAAAGCCACATTACTCAGTGCTTGGAGACTTATTTTAAAAGAGGGTGGACTGAAGGATATTGCATAATACTGCAGGCTTACAGCTCTGTGGTTGGATACAGATTCTATTTCTACCCTGCTATGGTGCAGCCTAGCATGCACCTAGAGAATATATTCAGTAAGTATCACTGCCTGTAAAAATAAAGTTGAAGCTCTTTTTAAAACAAATATGATCTCAACACAAAAGAATTACAAAGGCTAAAGAAATTAGGATAACTCTGCTATTCAGTACTATGAATTCTGTTGATCTGGGAAAAACTGTCTGTAGCTCTTGTAGTCTATTTTAGTCAATGCAATGTGGGTGGGTGCTGGGAAGGAGGGTTGTGGGTTCTTTTCTAATTAAAAACTTTTGACAAAAACCTGAAGTTGTCAGGTTTAGTTCTTATCAAAGAACATGGCTGGCTTTTCAGCATTACTGACCTCTTTTTCTTTCTTTTTCTTCCCTCCTTCAATTCCCTCCTATGGCCAAATTGTCCAAAAGCAGCGTGAGATTTAATAACAGCAATACAGTACATTCAGCAAAATGTAATTTCTGTATATGCAGAATTTGACTCATCTGGTCATCAGATCTGAAGTATCTTGTGAATTGTGTAACTCAGTTTCCCCATTTTGAAAAGGTCTGAAATGAGTTTTTCTATTTAAGGTGACAATAAATTTCTAAAAACAGTTTGCTGCCCAAGTAGTCTCTTCTATCACATCTATTAACTGAAAGTGGTTTCTACACTTTCCTTCATACGTGATGTTTGGTTGGGTGACATGCTCTTTTCTCTTTTGTGTGAATGTTCTCATTATGACTGAACAGCTTAAAATTCTGTCTTGCTGAGGTTTTAATTATCTTGTCAAAAGCATACAGGGTTTATTCTGTTGCTTTTTGTGTTTCAACAAGTTTATCCTCTTTCTCAGAGCCTTCATTGGTCTATCAGATACTGAACTGGTTGAAGATTTTTGACAGCAGACCTCTCCCAATCAACTCTATCATTGCTGAGTGTGTTTGTTTCAACAGTAAATGACTATGCATGATGCTGTTAGAGCATAAGATCTTTCAATGTTAATTCAACCACAGAGATACCAATGTTAATAAACAACACCACACTTCTTGATGCAAAGACTTGATATGGTATAAATGTCTTTTTTTCTGCTCTGGTTTGGCACTGCTGGTTACAGCCTGCCTGATACAAGATGGCCTGAGTTAATTTCTCCTTCAGGGCATGCTATATATGCTTGCAAGATTCCCAAAGAACGTACTGGAACTCTTTGTGGAGCTCTTTATTCACTACTCAGTGCAGAACTACGCTACTTGAGTGAATAGTTTTTCTTTGAGGAAGTTGTTCAATCACTGTCTACCTCTGGCTTTTACACAAACTGCTTATTCTGCAGGGCTTAGATTCTCCCAATTTTATATTATGGGAAGATTGCATTTTTCATTTATTTTCTTTTTTATGCATATGGTTTTAATCAAGGCCCTTCAAAAATATATTCAGGTCATTGTTGCCAGTCAGCAGCAGGAAAACAGATAAGGAAGATATTACTTTTGAAGGGCCTGACCATAAGATGTTAGCAGCAGCATCCTGTCTTGCCTGGGATATCTCACTTGCTTACTGTCTCATGAAATCTAACAGGAAAATTGCTGATAACTTTGCAGATCAATTGCCTAGAAACACTGGGCTTGATTAAGATGCTGAATGTAACTTTGGGAATCCTAATCTTGATTTTGTCCCTTTCAAAGTCTAGGATTCAATATAAACAACCACACTTCTAAACTGACATACACATATCTTCTCACTCTCCAAATGATGGGGCT
>VZRQ01008263.1:389933-443676 GCA_013397975.1 Machaerirhynchus nigripectus | reverse complement strand
CAACCTAGTTGATTCTGTGACTCAGTGAAATCAGATCAAGCAAGCTTTCTGAGTCAAAACTATGGCCAATCTCCACAGATGGAAGTAATCCCAAAATCACAGAATCTTAGAGTCATCCCTCATCCAGCTCCCTCAGCTGCTTCTCATAGGACTTGTGTTCCAGACCCTTCACCAGCCTTGCTGCCCTTCTCTGGACATGCTCCAGCATTTCAGCGTCCTTCCAAACTGGGGGGCCCAGCACTGGACACAGAACTCAAGGTGTGGCCTCACTGGTGCCAAGTACAGGGGAAGAATCACTTCCCTGGTCCTGCTGGCCACACTGTTCCTGACACAGGCCAGGATGCCCTTGGCCTTCTTGGCCGTGTGAGCACACTGCTGGCTCATGTTCAGCCTGCTTCCAGCAGTGCCCACAGGTCCCTTTCTGCCTGGCCACTGTCCAGCCACTCTGTCCCCAGCCTGGAGCACTGCAGGGGTTGTTGTGGCCAAAGTACAGGACCTGGCACCTGGTCTTGTTTATCCTCATCTCGTTGGATATGGCCCATCGATCCAGCCTGTCCAGGTCCCTCTGCAGAGCCCTCCTACCCTCCAGCAGATCAATGCTCCCACCCAGCTCGGTGTCCTCTGCAAACGTGCTGATGGTGGACTCAATCCCCTCACCCAGATCACCAATNTCTGCAAACGTGCTGATGGTGGACTCAATCCCCTCACCCAGATCACCAATAAAGGTGTTAAACAGGACTGGCACAGCACTGGTCCCTGGGGAACACCACTGGTGAGCAGCCACCACCTGGGTGCAGCACCATCCATCCCCACTCTCTGGGCCCGGCCGTCCAGCCAGATCTTAACCCAGCCGAGAGTGCACCTGTCCAAGGCGTGGGCTGCCAGCTTTTCCAGGGGTTTGCTGCGGCAGACAGAGTCAAAGGCCTTGCTGAAGCCCAGGCAGACACACCCACAGCCTTCCCTGCATCCACCAGGCAGGCCACCAGGTCACAAAAGGAGATCAGGTTGGTCAGGCAGGACCTGCCCCTCCTAAATCTTTGCTGGCTGGGTCTGATCCCCTGGCTGTCCTGTAGGTGCCGTGTGATCGCACTCAAGATGATCTGCTCCATAACCTTGCCAGGCACCGGGGTCAGGCTGACAGTTTCTACGGCTACTACAGTTTCAGGCCTGTAGTTTCCCAGATCCTGCAGCTGGGTAAGCAAGCTGCAGTGCTAGCAGCCAGCACTGAAATCCCAAGAGGAGACAGGCTGCTTCCTCCACCTGGGAATCTTCAAATAACCCAGCTACCTGGAGAAGAAAAAAAGGAGAAAAGAGAATTGCATAGATAATTTCTTCTTTGTCTTCCCTACTTCAAGGAAAGTCACAGCAAATGGCATCTTCAAGGTTACTCATCTGGAGGCTTGGGCAGGGGATGCTCTGTGGCTCACTTCCTTAGTTACTGCCAAGGACATTAGTAGATGCCAAGTTACTGCAAGTGCTGAATAAACCTCAGGCTAGCATGAGGCTGTTTTAGCATGGTAGTGGGGCTGGCAGAACAACAGGTCTCAGGAAAACAGTTACTTCTTATCCCTCATTCCAGCCAAATCACCTACAAGCAAGTGTTTGTGGACAACAAATGTCATTTGGCCAGGAGCTTTCTGGTCCATGGAGTCTCTCAAGGACCCCTACCACTCACAGCATCTGGTAGTCTGTTGAGGTGTCATGAAGCTGTCATAACTACAGGGAGACCCTCTAGTTAGAGGACTTCTCAGTGCAACCTTCCCTTGGCTGCAGAATGAGACCAAGCAAACATGGAAAAACCACATAGACTGCATTTATTAATAAATCATGGCTTACCTATTCATAAGCCTGCTGTCTTGGGAAGGCTTAAAACAAAGCCCTGTGCTCCAGCTTTTTATTTATAAACAATTCCATCTCCTGCTGTGCATGCTGCAACTCATGTCTTGATCATGTCTTGACAGCAAGTGGCAAACAGAAAAAAAAAAGAAAAAGGGGGAAGAAATAACTTCAGTTACTCCAAGCTTGATAAAAAACTTATTTTCTATAAAGAAAGAATGATCTTGTACGCTTAGAAAACTGGACTCAGAGGTATAGGTTGAACTCTGCCACTGCCCTCCTGTTCAGTTTCAGACATATAACATTGAGTTTCACCTCTTGCATTTTCTAGGTGTGAAATGCTGTAAGGGATAGAGGGGAGATTTCCAAGCCTCTGCTTGTCCTGTTGCACAGACTGGTTTTCCCACCAGCCAATACTGCGCCCATGAAAACACACACAAGGGGGAATGGGGAATGAAGAAGGTGAACCGGTGGTAGCATCTGCTACCCCACAGAAGGGTGAGGGCACATATTTGGGTGTTCGGCTTCTCACTTTCATAGCTGCAAGTCAGGAGTGACAATATACTGGGCACCTCCGTCCACCAGCCACACTGAGTGGGTGTGAAGGGCTTGGACAACAGTCCCCATCATACAGCCATCGCCTACTGGGTTAATGTGTCCAGGCAGGATGAAGACAACTGTCCTGGAGTGATGTCTCACTGGGATGAGGGTCCCTGAGGTGCAATTCACATCTGTGAATTCCAGGAGGCCCAAGCACAACCCCTGGTGTTGTAGCCACTCCATACCCCCAGCAAGCTACCTGAGTACAGGAGAGAGAAGGTCAGGAAGATGCTTTTGTGTGGCAAGGCAGAAGGCTGCAATTAAAACCTCAGATGGAGTAGTCTCTCCTGGAAGTTTCAGATGGTGCCACTGCCAGAAATTTTGAAGGGTATGTAGTGTGAGGCACGGTGTTTGAGGAAGTCCAAAAAATGAGCATGGGTGGTGAACTCAGGTATCTAAAAGTTTAGATGACCTTTTCATTCCTGAACTATTTTAATATAGCCAGACCTTGGTAAGGAAGGTAAAGAAAGATTAATCAAACCTCAGAATTTCAACTTAGTTGAAAATAAGCATGCTGTAGGCATGGATGCTTGACAATACTGAGGGTGCCAGAGCAGTGTTAGTGCAGCACAATGCAGCATGTTGGCATGTGGTGATTTTAAGAGCCAGAAGTATGTCCTCTTAAACAATCTGAAATGCAAATGTGAAGCCTGTTTTCCCTCCTTGCTCTGTGTTTTCTTGACAGCCACTGCCAGGATCCAAGCAGTAACTTGTCACCTAAAAAATACGTTGATCATTTGCAATGGCTGAGGTGCTAATCCTGACCCTCACGTGTATGCATGTGCCTTCCTTACAAAGTCTTCAGGACAAACTCTGGTTTCTTAGACTAAATCAGTCCTACCAACAGCCAGGATGGGAGGCCAAAGGCTTTCTAAGGACAAGATGCCTGGCATCATGCAGAAGGGTTCTTATAGTATGCAGTGCAACAGCAAAAAAAACAACCTGGTTGGCTTGACCAAAACCAAACACAGGTGATTTAGACTAGAACCTTTCCTAATCCAGTTCAGCTGCATGACAAGGATAAGACCCTGATTTTCACCATACAACTAAGCTGTCTCATTTAAAGTTTGGGCTAAACAAAGCTCAGAGTGCTTTCAGGATCTTCTCCAGCACTGAACAGGGGCTACAGATTGTTTCCTACACTCTTTTCCAAAGAAATGAAAATAAAAATCTGTTTTGCATGGAAATGGGATGCAATTCACACATTATTAGGATTTAGCAGTTCTTGCTCTTTTAAAAATTGCTGTGAAAAGAACGGCTTTTGAACTGACATTTGAAGAAATAAAAGGGACATTTTTCTTTCTTTCTTTCTTTCCATTTTTAGCTACTGAACAAAGTGTATTAAACCTGCTCTTACCTAGTCTTCTAGAACCCTCTTGCTCCTCCCTACACACTTCATTCTCTCTTGTTTTACTAGTGTCTTCAAAATTTGGAAATACCACCCTAGTCTCCAGCCCTAAAAGTAAGGAAAAAAATAATAAAAAAGCTTTAGGTTATAACAAAATTTCTTAATTTTTAAGTTCAAGTCCCTTACCAACATACCAAAACATTCTGGAAACAAAAGTCTTAACCAATATGGATGAAATAAATGTTTAAAAATGGACTGGGTAGTTGTTCTGTTTTATTTAATATTGCCTTCACTAAGTAAATGTCTACAAGGGCTATCTGCTGCAGACTCCTTCATGGTGTAGTAAGTCACCTCATAGAGGTCATTTCACCTGGGTGTGCTCTGTGAACTGCCTGGGTAAAGGATTTCAACCTCATTGCATCACAGGCTTCAAGCTGTATGAGGGTAAAGGGTTTCAACCTCATTTCATCACAGGCTTCAAGCTGTATGAGGGTAAAGGGTTTCAACCTCATTTCATCACAGGCTTCAAGCTGTATGAGGGAAAGCTATATGTAAAGAAGTATGTAGAGAAACTAGTGGCTATTACTATTGCAGTGTACTTCCAGCCTTTCCTCACTGCAAGTCATGAGCAAGAAACGGCTCTGCTCCAGTTGCAGATGCAACCTCTATCATTCCTGTAGTCACAAAGAGTCAGCAGAGCTGATCCATGTTTCCGCAGCAAGCTAAACTGGAAGGGTGCACAGCCCTGCAGCATGTTTCATTGGGACCAGGAATGCTGCAGCACTCGCTAGAATGCACCCAGCTTATCCCTTTCTGGCAACAAGCACTGCAGTTCATTTGGAGAGAGGATAAACAAGAGGGGGAATGCAGTGTCCAGTTCTGTATCATAATTGAGATGCTCACATCCATTTTTATATATGACTCTCTGGAATGCACCTGAATATACTCTTAAGTGTCTTCCTGAGTGGATGTCATACAGAAGGAAAGAGGGGATGGCCCAAAGTGATGCATATTGCACACAACTTTGACAACATGTAATGTGACTACAGGTTGTGGAATGAATAGGCTGCCCATTCCAGCTCCAGTAAGCACTGGGGCATAACCCTTGTCTTTGCTGGATATAGCCTGTAGCAGAATTCTTCCCCTGGGCAAGGCTTAACAGCAAAACATGAGAAGGGTATTGAAGGGATTTAATTGCATAGCTATCAAGCCTTAGTAGCAGTTGCCCATATATGTTCTCAGAGCACATGTGGGAGTAGAGATGTCTGGATCCTGCGTGATGGGATATTTCAAAACCAGCTGTAGTAATACAAGTAGCAATGCATGGACCTTTACATGGTAACGGAAAACAAAAAAGAGAGATTTTGAAGACAAACAACAAGCTGAAAGAGACCAAACAGGCTAGAGGGCAGCTGCTATTCAATAAATTACTAAAAGCTGGAAGACTGAAAGAGTATCCCAGTATCTAGCCACAAATGTTACATTTCCCTTAGCTGTGAGCCCCCCAATGCCCACTCACTCCTACTGCCTCACTTGGGATATGGCAATAAAACTTTGTCTTTTGGCCACAGTGACTGCTGGAATTATATAATGTTCTGTGAGTTTTTATATGGCAAAGGACATCTTTCATGGAGGCAAAGCTAAGCAAGAAGTCACTTTGACATGCTGTCACAAAACAAGGAAACTGTGCACCAGTAAGGAGAATGGGACCAGGAGGAGAAAACACTTGACAAAGCAGCTGCCTTGAAAAACAGCCTGCAGCAAGTAGCACATCCTGGAACTGGAAGTGGAATGGAGGTGGAGGATGTCTGAGAGAGAAGACTGGGACGTAGAAAACTAAAATGCCAGGCTAGGTGGCCCCTGAAAGGGCAAGCACACGGGAAACAGTGTGATTTTCAGATCACTTTCCTTCAAGACAGCGGAGTTTCCCAGTCTTAGCAGCAAGAGGTTATTACATCAAAACTATTTGCTGCAAAATGCCTTTCTGCTCCCCATGGTAGGACAGCCCCACGATGTCACGGTCAGCCCCCACCCAGCTCTGCATCTGGCGTGGTGGCTGCCCTGGCTCGGAGACGCCCCTCCGCTGGGGCAGCTCCGTGCTCACCCGTGCAGCGGCACCCCGTGGGACAGCACTGGGAGAGCGTGGGGGGCTTCGCTGCTGTCTGTGAGGAAAGGAAGCAGACAGACGAGCATACAAGTAAAAATGAAAGTGTGAGGAGCTTGCAGGCAAAACCGAAGCCAGGCTTGAAATCACGGGTACCCTCGTGATACTGGCTCAGGTGTCCCCTCTCTTCCTCACCTGCCTGCTTCTCCTCTGTTTATAACAGTGGGTACTTCGGCGAGACTCTTTGTACACAGACCTTTGTCACTTTAATGTCTGATGTCAATACATGCAATGCCTGCAGGGCTTGTGGACACCTTGCCCCTCCCTCCCCATCCAGATGCTCTTCGTCTCTTCTCTTAAGGGCTGCCCTGCAGCAGCAGCCTTTTGCAGCGTGCCGTGTTACCACTGCACTCACGAGCGTCCGTGCGGTTCCCCAGCGTCCGCGCCCTCCCTCTTCCTGGCAGCCCTGTCCTTTCCCTTATCCAAACCTGCTTCAGCTGGGGCTGCAGCCACCGCCTGCCTGTCTGCCGCAGCTCCCGCTCCCTGCGCCATGTGCCACCGTCCTTCCCTGCGCGCTGTGCTGCTCGCTAAGGACATGATGTGGCACAGCTGTCTGCCTCCTCTGCTGCAGTCAGGCAGGTTTGTATTACCGTGCACGCTGCTAATGTCGAGCTCCTGTCGTGACCCAGCACCCCATAGGAGGAGCAAATGAGCTGAGACGTCAACGCAAAAAATTATAGCCATGCGAGCTATCCCTCTGCTCAGCTGCTTGGAGAGTGCCTACATGGTTTGTGTGACAGCACCAGCACACAGAAGCAGCACTGAAATGCAGTTAGCAATACAGCTGGGAGACAGGCAGCCAGGCAGGCACTGGTCCAGTGACTAAAATGATCGTACCGTGAGCCAGCCTGCAGTGCCTCCAAAAGTGGCTGACTGCTACACAGGAGCTCGGCTTTCTTTGCAATTACTCCAGTTTCCCCCCGGTGACTGCAGTGTGCGCTCCGTTTTGGTTTTGTTTGCCTTTTTGTTTCTCCCTCCCACCCACCGGTCTCCCTCTCTCCTCCCGTGTCCTTCTCTCCAGGATGGCGGAAGCCGAGTTGCACAAGGAAAGGCTCCAAGCCATAGCAGTAAGTCAGTTTCCTTTTACTTGCTCTTTTATCCATAGCCGTGGGTTGTTGGAGGGAAGGGGGGGATTCTAGCACAGTGGCTAGGAAGCGCCTGGAGTGCCCGGCTTTTGAGAAGTTGTGTGTGGAATTCCCTGTTCGGGAAATGAGTGGTTAAAGTCTGCTTTGCGGGATTTGGCGGAGAAAGAGGGCTCTGAGGAAGAGCGTTGAGCTGACACGTGCAGAAAGAAAAATGTGAATGCACAGTGGCATGCTTAAAAGATTGATGATAGAGAAGAAAAGAAGGAATAAATGGGGAGGAGGGGAGATTGCAGGAGAAAATCAGTACTCTGCTGAAAATATATTTTTTCACAGTTGGACGTTTTGCTTAGCTGATGAAGAAGTCAAGCAAAAATTATCTGCTGCAGGATGGCTTTTAGTGCCGAAAATCATTGTGATATTGCTAATTTTAAGGCAATCTAACACAGGCACTGCATTATCAAAATTGTGTAATTGTTTGATCTACTGGTTAAACGGTCACCTCAGCTCCATAGCTGAGCCCATGATTTCAGACAAATTCCCTGCTGAGCCTCATCATACCGGGGTAAAATCTAGGCAGGATTGAGCCCCATTTTAGTTATAACTTTTGTTTTCACATTTAATAGAGTAATTCAGATTAAAGCATGAGCTCAGCTGGTGCAGACCGTAGAGGAACGTGGCTAGAGACACCTGGTGAGGAAGGGGTCTGGGTGTTTAGGATCCAATGTCATCCTAGCATACAGAAACTGCCAGCTCATCTTGTAGCATGTCACAGGCACCGTGTCAAAAGGCCTGTGTTTCTGTGGGCACTGCCAGTCAGACAGCCCCATACAGCCTGCCCTTGTTCAAGTGACACCCAGCTCTTCTTCCCCATGGCTGAGATGTTGATGCAGCTGTGCCAGTCCCAGGCGGATGGCACGGTCCGTGCCGGGGACCACACACCTGGAGGTCTGAAGGGAAACAGAAGACGGCAGAGCCCACATGGATTTTGAGATCTCTTCCCCAGTTCCCCCAGTGATCAACAGATGCTACATTTTTCTGTAGCTGGCAGAGGTTACAGATTTCTTTTGTAGTGCAACAGGAATGGCTGCTGCTGCTTCTGCTGCTGCTGTTGTTCCAAGACATTTTTCTGAAGTCCACTATTCTGATGATAGGTCCATGGAGATTTAAAATAATCCAATTTAAAATAAATAGATACAGGATTTTTCTCTCTAAAACAGTAACTGTAAAAGAGCAAATGGTATCATTTGCTATGGGGAGCGGGGAAGGTATAACCACTTAATTTTCAGGCAGTGGAAAGCAGATGCATATTTTTTTAAGCTGGTTCTCAGTTTTCTATCAGCATAGGCACTGCCATATCTCAAGTGGAAACACCAGGAATGTTCCCCCAGAGGCAAACCTCACCACTGCCTGTAATTTGGGACTCCTTTATGGCAAAACTGTACTGCAGAGCTGCTCCATGCTTTGCTGCAGTGCATAGCTCTGAAACACTTCTGTCTCCACATTAAAGAAAAAAAAGGCTTTGCATTACTGTTGTTTCTTTTGACTGCTATATAACAAAACACCAGACAGCACTTATTTCCATATGATGTCCTGAAACATTTCACCAAAGTAGATCAAGTGGTCTGATTCTTAGTGCCCTGCATCTCACACTCATGAGGCCATTATGGATTTAGTATTATCACCTGGTATATTGCAGCAGGTTTACAGCAGGTTTATGCTGGCATAATAGAAGGCCTTGAGAGTCTGGACCTTCACTTTCTGTACATATTTCCTTTTTGGTTTCTATTTCTGGTAATAAATAAAACACAGTAAGCAATGTATGGAGTTAATTAGATTGAAAGAATTTTACTTCAGCATCAAAAATATTCAGCCTTATTTTCAAGTGTTAATCTGGGTCCGTGAACCAACTTGTTTGCTTACCACTGTGCAGAGCAACAGGTTTTCCATACAAGCTTGTTAGGAGACTTTTCTCCTATGCTTGGGCTGCTGCAAATGTTTGTCAGAATGCAGAGAAGTTGATTTCTAGCGTAAGCTTTGCTCCATCAGAATGAGTGACAAGACACGAGTTAGGCATTTCCCTCCTGCCACTGGTTGGCTAAAATAAGGTCAATTCTCAAACATTGTATGGCCTTTCTCAGAAAAAGAAAGAAATGGCTTTTCAGTTCAGCTTGGTGTTTCATCTGTTGGAACACACTGCAGTATCCCTCTGAGATGAGCAGAAGCTTACTCCAGCATTCTGCAATCATGCTGGTTGAATGCAAGCCTTACAGAAAGAAATCCACTTACCACTGGGTTCTCTACACACTGTACCTTTGCTTCTATGATCACCATGGTAAATGATTTTGCTGGGAAATGTGTGGAGTAAATTTAAATTGTGCGTCACTGAATATTTAAAGAAAATAAATCCAAAAATAAAAATGTGAACTTTAACACCAGAACGCTGACTAGGTTTGAAGCACTTGATTTTTTACTTTGTTACCTTGACTTATCACAGCTTTAATATATGCTTCTCTGGCACAGAGGCAAGTGTCATGGGAAGAGGAAAAGAAGGAGTTTACTGTTAGGACATTAATCTAAACCTCAGAGAAAATGAGTTAGCCACTTGTTTTGTCTGCAGCAAGTACTTAGCCTCTCTGTGCATTCATGTTCTATCTGTAAACTGTGAATAATTGACTTTGCCCTTGTCTTAGGGAGCTGTTAGGGGTGCATGCAAGATTGACCTGTACTTGGATGCCATGGGTTACCAGGGCAAGAAACATCTAAATAAGTCTTTAAAAAATAGAATTTGTGATTCTAAAACCAGAGAAGCTTCAAATGTGTATGTTTTAATGTCATTGAAATGCTTAAGGTGTGATTTTCAGATCTTTCTGAAGTGCCTAAAATTCACACACTGACTATGGCAAGACTCAGAGCACTGTGGAAATCTGGTTTGTCAAGTAGGAAGATGTGAGACAGCTAGTAAAAAGTGGAACCCAGTTCTCTCTGCTTGGGAGGAAGACATAAACTTTTTGTCCTGGAGAGGTTCTGTGATGACTAGGAGCGATTAGTTTTCTGATTCTTATTTGAGCAGAGGTCACATCACATCTTGCAACTTGGATGTCATGTGTGCTTCAGATACTGGTAAATTTTTCTGCCATGACACACTGCTCTTAACATCTGCCTGAGCCTGAGCCTGAATCATCACAGCATCCATCTGCTGCTCTATGAGCAGTGGAGCTCAGTGGTGCCCACTTTTAATACTGCAGGAAGATGCCTTCAGGAGGCACACAAGAGGTTAAAAGAGGAGGTCTGAGGCCATCTTCTCTCTGAGCTTGTTCCTGTGTAGAGCACTTTAGTGTTTGCGTCTGCTTGTTTCCTGAAGGAGATTGGTGGGTTAAATTTTGGGTGAAGAAGGAAGCATTTTTATGGCTTCAAAAAATATGCTGGCTGCAAGTTGCTCAGAAGTTGGGAATGTAAATAGTTCCAGACTCGGTGGCCTGGGGACAGGTGAGCTGACTTAATTTATCTTATTTTGGATAAATGACACATGTAGCCCCAGAATTTGTTATATGGCCCCTTTTCTATGACTGTAGAGAACCCCAAAAAATAGCGATCTAAACATAGAAAAGCATTTACAAAACGTAAGTATTTTCTGTCCCTTATCTAGCAATCACAAAGATGGGAAGTAGGGTGTTGAGTATGAGCTGGTGCATCTGGGATACAAATGCACATATGATGCAATTGACGTGTGTTATCCACACATCAAGTGGATTAAATGCAATCACTGAAAGGCAGCACTGAGGAGAAATTATCAGCTAAAGCAACAACCAGCACAGGAGTTGGAGGAAGTTTGCAGGTTCAAGAGATGTCCAGCCTACAAATTCAAGTGGGGAGCTACTCTACTGATTCCTTAGCAGATAAAAACAACAGCCATGATGGTCCCTTACTTACAAGTGCCCGGCTCAGAGAACCAGTAGCTCAATTAAAGTATCACTGACATTCAATTAGCCACACCAAGGATATCTCCTGTCAAGCAAGACCATTCTTGCTTTTTCTATGAGATGATGCATTTGTTGAGCTGAGTCTAACATTACTTAGATGTCATCAGGCGGTTGACCTACTATGGCAGGAGAGTGGTGTTTAAAAATAACCCCCTCCTATATCAGTGTGGTCTGCCTTACATGGATTAAGGACTGGCTTTCTGACAGGTCTCAAAAAGTTGCTGTTTGTGAGGGAGACTGCTGTTCCTTGAGAGCAAAGGCAGGGGACAACTTACAGGAAGCAGCTTTTCAAGATTTGAAGGCATTCCCTAGCTGTAATTTGACATAAAAGAAAATTGCTGTTGAGCAGGTAACATCAAGAGAGCAAGTTGGATTATTTGGTAAACTGGCTCTTCCATTCAAAGAAGTACTTCACACCTGTGTACAGCTGGCATTAAGAGAGGCCAGTATGGGTTTGTGCATCCAGACTTAAGGTAGTATGGGGCTAGCAACACAGAAGAGGGCTCTGCAGTCTGGGCAGCACTGCCTTTCACAAGGAATAAGAGCTAGTGTGGGAGGTAATTCAACAAGGGTGAGGAGGGGGATCCTTGTCGTGCACAAGAGATTAGTTTCACACCAGTTAAACCTGTACCAGGTGAGATTTGAGAGTCCTCCCAAACAGGAGCTAGGTGCATTCATGTTTACATACAGCACTGCACTAATTTCTCAATAGGTGTTTGAGAATACTAATACAATTAGAATAGTAATAAAATCTTTTGGAAAGACAGTATTGGTATAGTTTCGGTATCACAGTTACTGGTAAGCTAAGCATTCTGGATTTCTGGGTTGAATACTCAACAACGGCAGTGAGGATCATGTGGTGTCCATAGATTTCGGAAAATTTACTGACAGAAAAGCCAGTATCCCTTCTGCCTCTTCTCACCCTCCCCCGCCGCGCCCCCCCGCCACTTCCCACAAATAGCTATTACTCCACAAAATGAAAACCCATGACTAGTACATCATATCCAGGGTCATTTTACTGTAACACTGCTCCACAATTTTTATGAGTCCTTCCAGAGATCTTCATCAGGAAAATTAGAAACTGGTGTTGAGAATCACCTAGAAAGATGTGACAAATTCATTTAATCAACAGTTTACTATACACTGGTTTCCAATGCCTTCATTTAGGAAGTAATGCTTTTGTCTTCAAAGTTAAGCATGGGATCAAATCCATCTGAGTCCAGTTGTCTTCAGACCTAGTGTGCAGGGAAAAATCAAAGTGCAGCAAGATACGGAAAAAGTAAGCCAGCTATGACTTTTCTGCTTGGAAAATAGGTGAGTGAGAAGAATCTGCAGAAGGCATGAGTGGAGAGAGAGGATAAGTAAATACTACTTACATGTTTTGGCACAAGGATTAGTAGATATCTAAGGAAGGTAACAGCTATGGACAAAACAAACCCCAAAAAAATGTTCTCCCTATAATGAGTTGTTAAGCTGTAGAGCCCCATTCTCCAGGACGTGGTGGATGCTGAAGAGTGCACTTGAGCTTGAGAACAAACCATGCATGCTCATGGAAGTGGAATCCATAAAGGACTTTCTCATTAGAAGCAATTTTTGAGTTGCAGATTACTAGAGGCTGGCAGAGACGTTTTTTATGTGTTTGCCATGCTCCTGGTCCTGCTTTAGGCACTCTGAAGCATGGGCTAGATGTCCTGATGAAGTGCAGCTATCCTGTGTACTCAAACACATTCCTGGAGTAACCAAATCTCAAAGTTTTGACACTAGAGAAAGCCCCCTTTGCAATACTCATTTGAATTCAAACTCATTCAGTATTGCTACATAGTTTAATACAATTTCCCATTCCAATTTTTCCCCTCATTGTCTTATTTGCTCTTATCATATTTATATCATATTTATCATAGCTTATGTATCATATTTGTGGCCCTGATTAATCACAACAATTCCTCTGCCATCTCATTCCTCAGTGGTCCCAACATCCAGTTACCTGAAACAGAAGAAATTCTCCTGTAGCTGTAGCTCTCCTCCTTTTACTTTCTGATCTGAAAGACTTGAGGGCTAGTGAGACCTTAGCATAATTCTGGAGTACTCTGGTGAGAAAAACCTGGCAGACCTGAGTCTGCATCCTGCTGCAAATATTTCCAGAGGTGGATTCAGCAGGAGTAAACTAGGGGTTAGCACAAACTAAATCTAAATTAGATCTGTGTTGTGAGCATGACACAAATCTGTGAGATTCCTGTGAACCTCATGCAAATCAGCCAGAGGAGAGAAATTTTGTTTGCATTGCTGTAAAGGATGAAGAGAGGTTTCCCTGCACACAGATCTGCAACCCTACCCTGGACTGCAGCAATACCATGAGTCAGCTTCATGGCAGACCTTACACAGAGAAATACATGCAAGCACAGTTTTATCTTGCCTTTACTTTTGGAGCATATAAAGCACTGGGAGTTCATGCACAGTGTATGAGATGTTACAGCCTTTGCCTATTCTAAGCCAAAAGTCAAACAAAAATGCCTAAAGTATCTGGAAACTAAAATTACCTTCTCAAGTTTTATCTGTATTTTTGCTTTAGGAATGTTTAGATGACAGCAAGAGAAGCAGAATTATGAAGAAAAAATACTTCTGTCAAAGTATCAATGAAAACTAGGTAGAAAACTAGAGAAACCAGAAACAAACTTGCTCTTGAGAAATTTCTAGACAGTTTCCAGACTTACCCAAACTCAACTGTTTAAATTTAGAATTGTTTCCACAGCACATTCCTAGCCCTTAACACATCACCAACATCTCTTGAGCGCAGACAAGAAAGCTGAGATACTGGATTTTGTTTTGTGCCTTTCAAATTATATTCTGAAAAAGAAGTTGAAAATGGGTGAAAAGGTTTTGTGATTTTCTTGTTGTTGTTGTTGCTGTTGTTGTTGTTTTTGAGTCTCTGGTTAAAGAAAATAGCTGTAAAAGGTCTACATTTTTGGAAACTATTGAACAGCTCTAGCCTGGAGTGTAACTTCAAGGACAGATTTCCCATACTGTGGTATTAGTTGGGTAGCTGTTCGTCTGAAGTCAGACTGTAGGACTTAGCCACCATGCTAAAACTAATGGACAGCTGGGTAGCTAGGTTGAAGGTGGGGTAGGCCTGGAAGGGGCGGTACAGTGATACTCAGCCTCTCCTTGAGCACTCCTGCTCTTTCAGGAATCACTCCTTGTATCTAACTCCTTACCTGCTTTACAAATACTGTTTTATTCTTGCACAGAATGAAGTGTACCCTCCCTGCAAAGCACGGTCACCAGCAAGATGGCTCATCTGCCAAGTGTATTTGGGAAAGGATTGGACTATGCACCTCTAGTAAATTATTAATTATTACCTTGCCCTCTCTCAAATAGCACATGAGTGTGTGCTGAGCCTGTGTGTGCTCAGGCACTGGTTGGACTGAGGATGCCTTTTAGAAGGAGGACTTGGAACCAAAGGGATGCTACCCCTGCCTCTGCCCCTGATTTCCTAGAGCAGAAATGCATTTTCTGTCGCAAATTCTGATCAGGGAAAGCTGCATGGTTGCAAGGGTTAACATCACCCAATTAGTGCAGTAGCAGTGAAATGGGTATGGTCTTTTGGCACTCGCACACCAGACCTGTGTAGTTCTTGATACACAGATGCTTTTTGTTACTTAGCTGACTTCCAGAGAGGTTAGATGCTGGAGGCGTGTAAAGCTTTCTTCTTCTTCGCCAGTAAAAACAAATGCTCTCTGTGCACAAAAAAGGCCAGCAACCAATGCAGTTTGGAGAGCTCTTTTTGGAAGGAGAGAGACCTGCCCTCGTCTGTGAGTTGCTGCCCCTTCCAGACACAGGGAGCTCAGGTTGTTGATTTAGGCAGTGCTCAGACTGTTTTAATTTGAGCTGCCAGCATAATTTGTCAGGATCCACAGACAACAGTCAGCAGGGTGGGGCTCAGCCCCTCTGCAGTTCCTAATAATAGCAGTCACTGGCAATCAGCTGGAGATTTGGGACAGCAGAGACATGTTCAGATATTTCCAAAAGAATTACATACCTTGAAATAAAGCCCTCATTTTACCAGCAGAGGACTAAATAAAAGGTGCTTTCCAGCTTTCTGGGGCTATGTCATTGTCAGCTCTTCTGCCTCAGCCATGTTCCTTTGCCATGCAGAGTTGCAAGCAGCACTGCAGTAGAGGGAAGCAACCTGGGCAAGTAATGACTGAGGAGACCCTTTTAAGAGGCTGACTATTGCAGACAGAAATTGGAAGCCAGGTTGCCGTGTAATTTATTGCTGGAGGAGGGAGAGCTGAGCAGCCTGTGGCGCTGGCCGCAGTCACACAGCTGCAGTCTCGTTACGGCACAGCAGCAGCAGGAGCGAGCGCAGGGCTGAGATGGCTCGGAGCGGGTGTGAGCGCCTGGCCATTAATTAACCAGCTGAGTGCCACTGCAGAATGACTGGCCTGTCCCAGAGGGAAAGGGTATACAAGCACGTACACACCCTCTCCTTGCTAACCTCTCGTGGAACACTGCTGCTCTTCGCCATGTGCCAGGTATTTGGAAAAGATCCTGATGACAACCATGGGTTTTTTAAGGATCCCTAGTCATCCAACTGTTTCCCATTTGGAGCATAAAGCAAGCATTTGGCATCCAAGGTGTCACTAAATTTACGATAACTGCAGCACAGGGGACTGGATTGTCTCATGTGCTGGCATTGGTACAAAATTGGCGTCTTGAATGTGTTGCCCAGTTCTGGCAGCCCTGCAGATAGTATTTGAGAGTTAATCCCTTATCTCTTTTGAATCCTTAACTACATCGACATAAAAAGCAAGGCTCAGTTGTTAGTCATATATTTGTTCTTAATAAATATAAGCATACGCAAGCACTTGCTGCATGTTAGAGAAACAGGCTCCAGCAGAAGTCTGATTCAGCATTGAAAGCTGCATCTTTAAGACTGCTCCTTGTGGTAGGGATACTTGCTGTATTAGGAATGTACATAAACTCATCCCAGCACCACCGAGATCTTAGCAAATTGTGCTGGTTAAAGAAGTAACTTCTAACCAGATAGGAAAAAAAATGTATGGTTTTTAAAAAATAAAGAACAGCCTAAATGTAACACTTTTAAGAACTGTGTCCCTGAATCAGTAAAACACTGAGACATACTGGTTCTTTGTTCTAAATTTACAGTTGTTATTGCTGAAGTTTCAAAATGTACAAGATTTAGACTAAAATAGGATATAGACTATAGGATATAGACTATATAGGATGTCTGAAACTCATCTATGAGATACAGACCTGTTCACACTTTTCATGCTTTAGCTTTAGATTATCAGATTGCCAACTTCCTGGTTTCTTGAGGAAAAATAATAAAATTGAAGTGGTTTATGAGTATTCTTTTCTTTATCATGTGTGACATTGCTTATGATGCTGCTCCAAGATTTTGGTAGGACTGATGTGTCACAGACCTCCTCCTCTGTGAATATGTCAGTAATTCACAGTGTTCCAGAGGAGTTGTTCCAGAATCAATAAAGCTTACAATGTAGGCAACTTTTTACATTTATTTTTTCCTGGGCTTTTAATATAATGTATCATTTCATAATACTGAAGACAAGAGGTGTTCTAAAGATTATTCCATTTCTGAAAGGAGCAGATGGAAAATCCTGTTGAACTGGAGAAAGCTGGTAGGAGTTGACTTCTACAACTCTGCCGGAAATCTCAGGGAACTTCAGGGGTGAATT
Source organism: Machaerirhynchus nigripectus (assembly GCA_013397975.1). NCBI lineage: Eukaryota > Metazoa > Chordata > Aves > Passeriformes > Dicruridae > Machaerirhynchus > Machaerirhynchus nigripectus. Next base: position 426,946 of record VZRQ01008263.1, on the reverse strand, counting down.
CCCCTCTGGATTTGGCCCCTGTATCTCAGGACTAAGCTGTCTGCAAACTCACTGCCCATGAAAGCAGCCCTGAAACGCAGATGTAAGGAAGAAAATACTGGTATTTTGGTGGTCCAAGTATGTATAGCTACAGTTTCTGCTACATTTTGGTCTGTGACATTTTAGGGCAAGCCTCCATCCTGGCTTAAACATATAAGATAACGAAACTAGTCTTTGTTCTCTGTTAGTTTGAAAACACATGCTCACTGGTAAAAGAAATCCAATTTACATTGAAGTGGACAACATTAACCATGTGACTGTGGACAAATCATAGGTGACTGGTGGAAAGGTGGTGAAGTGGTTATGTACTGTTACTATCTATATGGATTGGGGAGTGGTTTGAACAAGCTCATCCGTGTGTCACTGAAGTGAAAAACAGAGTTTAAAATTATAGTGGCAGATAACTAGCCTTTTTCTTGTGGTGTCTTCAAAACAAGGAGTCTTAGCATCTAGTACTTAACAACTGCTGGATAGCAGTTCTGAAGAAAAGGTGATAGTGGATAATGCTGCAAGCAGTACTCAGCAGTCTCACATACCATGGAAAAGGCATTGTGTGTATATATATGTGTATATACATACAAACACACACAAAAAAATGTTGGTATATATATTCTAGAATGCTGTTTGTTGGGTACATGGAATGGTGTTTTGGTCAGACCCATGCTGGGTGTTAGTCTCCGAGAAATCCACGGGCAGAATGGAGCATAGTCCAAGAGAGGCACGCATGATCACAAGTGGAAGAAAATTACTTGCTGAGGCAAGACAGAATTGACTGGCCTGGTGAAGAAAATACCAAGGTTTAGCTGATCTTCCTTAAGGGTAGAAAAACTTCTGTATTCCTGTGATGTTGGATCACCAGCATTTTTGCTTATTCTCAGATGTTTCTCAGTCAACCAGTAATAACTAGTCTGCATATAAAGGGTTCTTCTGCAGCCAGTCAGTTTCCTTGCAATGTCAAGCACAATCCTTCCCTGAGATTTGGCAGCTGACATATGGATGCTTGCAGACCCAGAAGAACAATTTAACCCAGCTGCAGTGGCAGAAATCTGAAGCTGGTTTACTTTGCATTTTGAATAGGCTAAGTGTGTGAGTAGTCAGGCACTGGAATTCAGATATGTTGGGTAACCTGATCATATTTGAGAACATAAGATTACCTTTCTTCCTGTAGGAGAACTACCAGTCCCTATTCTCTACTGCAGCAGCACCTTATTCTGCTTCCAGTGAAGTTTAAAGGAATTCTGCTGCTAGTTTCAGTGGTGAGCAGGAACAGACTCATAGTATCCCCATATATACCCACAGCACTTCTAATTCTATCATCACCAAAAAATGCCAGATCTGTGCCAATTCAGACATGTAAATCAGACTTTCCAGGAGGAAGTATAAGGATGAGCATGAATAGAGAAAGTGAGATTCACCATTTGTCTAAATTTGAGAGCTGCATGCTTTGCCATTTGTCAAATGCTTGTATCAGCAGTACAGAGGCACAGTTAGAAAGTGCCTAAATCCACCTATCGGAAGTTCAGCTTTTTATGAAAAAAAAATTTACTGGATTTTAAACTCTGTGTGTTCTTGTTCACCCCCGGGAGAAAGCCAGTTTTGACAGCTTGGTTCTCACAATATGCACTGCTCTTGACTTCTTCCCTGTTATGTCGCCAAGAGTGCAGGTATACCTTTGCTGGAATAAGCTGCCCATGTTTTAACTGTGCTTTGCAAGGAGCTGTTTTTTCACTACAATCTTTTTCAACAGAAGTTTCTTCTCTCGGTAGAAACGTTACAAATGGGAGCAGGGGACAGGGGCGTTTGGAATAAAGAAAAAAAAATTATGGTAAAGACAGTACTGTCTAGTTTTTCTGTTCAGGCAGAGGGGAGAAAAAAATTTGAAAAGAGGAGATATTTCCAGTTTCAGTGAAACCATGTTTGTGGTTTCTTTGTTAATCCTGGAAGGTGTGAAACTGTGAAGGCTCAGCGAGCTGAAATTTCCCTAAAGCTCTAGCCTAAAATCAGTGGATGAGAACCCTACCCTTCAGCTTGTGCAAGCAGAATTAAAGCATCAATACTGTGATTGAATTTTGTTGTTTTCCTTTTTATCCAACCCAAAGTGGCTTTGAGTTTCCCTTGCAAAACAATGCAAAACTTGGCACTGAAACTTTGGAGCCAGCCCTTAGGACCTTTTTGGGGCTGGAAAACAAATAGTGCATAATTTGTAGGGCAGATAAATTGTCAAAGGCCTCTAGGAAGCTCAACTTCAGGCAAATTTCTTTGTGGCTACATCTTGACCTGTATGTGCAGAAAGCCTTTCAGCATGCATTAAGGTAAAGCAACAGGTTCTCAGATTATAACATCCGTACAGGTTTATCTTTCTCTAAGCCTATGTTTGAAGACAGCTCACATCATATTTAAGAAACTGATCAGAGAGAGCCTTCACTGCTGATGTGCTGTTAATATTACACTCCATTTCAAACTGTTTGTCCTTTTTTAGCAGAATTTTTTTATCTTAATAAAGCCCCACTTAAACCATGAACAATAAGCAGCTGGTTTGCTTGTGGATATATTGCTGAAGCATTACATGTTTCCAGGTGCAATCCAGAATTGCAGATATTGGGCATTTAATAAAGGTGGCAAAGCTGGTGACAGCCTCTTACTGTGCTGTAGCTGAAATGACCTCCTGAGTTTTACAGTGTTACAACTATTACATTGGTGTGTGACTTAAAAACCCCACTCCTTCTTTCCATACCAGTTGTTCTCCCTTTAACAAACAAACTAAACAAAACAGTCTTTTGGCTATCTGAGAAATAGCCACAGTGGGTTTGGCTGGTCCAAGAATTGAGCTTTTTTCTACTGTGAAGTGCATCACTTTCCAAAAAGTCACTGTGTAAATGGTATTCAGTTTTCAAATTGTATTGTCTTTCAGAAGTTAATGTAGAGTATCCCATCTACAAAATACTGGGAATATCTTCCTTGGCTAAAAGACATTAAAAGAATAATTACGATAATTTAGAGCATATCTAAGTAATACACTGAAGTACCTACATCTGTCCAAAGATACACATCTGGCTTTTAGGTCTTCTAGGTATCCAAAACATGTCCTCATTGTAACAAATCAGATTACTGGAAGGGATGTACAACAGCTATCAAAGGTAATGGAAACAAGCTGGTAACTTGCTCTAAGATCAGCAGTTGAGGGAAACAGAGAGCAGTTAGGGTGAGCACAGCTGCCTCTGCACCCTACTCTGGTGTATGGCATCCATTAGCTCTCCATCTGACTCAAAAATACGTGCCAAAGAGCCTTACTCAGTAAAGTCAGCATGAAGTCTAAACTTTTGTTTCAGAAAGGAGGCAATACAGTTGTTTATTATTCTCCTTAGTGTCCTTATTCCGACATCTTTTTCCAAACAAGCACCATCACAAACTTGAGTTGTTACTTTATTTTTTTTTCCTGTTGTTCTGACAAGGACTAGCTATTTATCCACTTTTTCCCTGACATGTGAGTAAGAGCAGTATTGTCAAAAGTATCCAGTAACCCTTGACACTCAGCCTGAGACTTTTCAAAGCCTGTGTTTTTCAGAAGGTAGGTTGTTGTGCAATGCTTCATATATCCAGAATACCCCTTGTATTGATCTGAAAGATATAGTGAAACTTTAGTGCATCTGACTTCTGCATCTATTAGAAATCCAAAGCAAATCTTCATTGTGACAGTTTCACAAGTGGCAAATTGAACAACAGCACACAGTTTGTGATAGGAAAGACTTTTACCTACTTACCCATTTAACATTGATTGCATCCTTGGTCTTCACACTTTTAAATCAATATTTATTTGTTTCAGTTTCTCCTTTAAAACACAGATAAAAGGAAGGAGAGAAACGAAATCTACTCAGTAATAAGGAACACAAGGCATGCCATTGGAGGCAACAGCATGGGTCATGCAAAAAAAACCTCGTCAAAACCCCCTCTCTAATAGTTTTGGTTTGTCACCAAGTTACATGTTTTTTCCTGTCACCTGAATCTCTGGCCCCATTCTTCCCTATGAAATGTGGGTTGTGATACTTACTGTGGCACAGAAGCAGTGTGAAAGCCATCTACATCAAGTCTAAATGGTGCTTTGAAGATGGAACTTCAGGCACAAGTGCTTCCCAGAGCTTTATTATTCTGTCTCCAGCAGCTGATGAAGCTTGATGCTACAAAGGAGGCAAAGAAAACCCCATTAAACACCTCCTGAATAGTTTCAGAGTAGTTTTTTTTTCTGTTTTGGCAATGGAGAAGATGAATCTCTATTGTTCATTACTGGCATTAGAGCAGTGCCAGCTGAGGTCTACACCCTGTTGTGCCAGCAGAACAGTGAACATGTGCCCAGTGTCAGCCTCTGACAGAGCACAGAGCAGGGAAGATGAGAAATGAGCACAAAAAGGTGAAATTATTTACCCAAGACATTCAGGAAGCTGAACCCTCTTTTCACTCATCCAGTGGCAGGCCCCGCACTGAACCCCACTGCCCATGTCCCCATTAACTGGTGCGGTCAAAAGTTCCCGTCCTACACTGAAGCACACACTCCCCTGATCTGCTTCTGTTTTGGGTGCTGAAAGATCCGGTGTGGGCACAGGGGTCTTGTCCTACCTCTCTTCTCTGCAGGATGCTCTGATCCTTTAGTGCTCAAGGTCTCCAGCACCTCCACAGGCCATGCCATCAAGGCCTTCAGCACAGCACCTTCTGTAGAGCTTTCATGCATTATGTTTAGCTGGCATTAACAGACTGAGTCTTCCTACATGTGCTGCAGTGCTGCTCCTCAGCCGTGTCACGTATATTCTGTGACTACAGCATGTGTTATCAATTAACCCATCAGTTTTCTTCCTTACTGCCATCGTGCATGCGAGCAGCCATACCAATAACACACTTTCAGAGATCCTTCAGAGGTACCTGAGGACCAGAATTTGCGGTAAATGTCTGCCTGGTGACCCTAGTAGAGAAACACCTGGTGCCAGAAGAAACCTCAGTGCGGCCTGCTGACATGCCTTTTCTCCCTCTTGTTCATGTTCATGATCAGTATAATTACTTGCCTGGTCTAATTTGGTGGGCATAGGGGCAGGTTTTGTTAGTATCTTTGCAATAAGGGATGGAGTTAAAAACCTGGTAAGTCCTCACATAAAATATGTATTACAGCAGTGGCCATGACCTGCACATGTGTTGGAGAAGTCCCAAGCACAAGTACAGCCTGGGCAGAGGATGGATTGAGAGCAGTCTCTGGGAGAAGGACTTGGAGTTGCTGGTGGACCAGAGGCTGGATGTGATCTGTCAATGTGCACTCACAGCCCAGAAAGCCAAACGTGTCCGGGGCTGCATCCAAAGCAGCGAGGCCAGCAGGGCGAGGGAGGGGATTCTGCCCCTCTGCTCCTCTCTGGTGAGACCCATCTGGAGTGCTGTGTCCAGCCCTGGGGCCCCCAACACAAGAGTGACTTGAAATTGTTGGATCGAGTCCAGGGGAGGCCATGAAGAGGACTGGGAGACTGAAGAACCTCTCCCATGAAGACAGGCTGAGAGAATTGGGGGTGTTCAGCTTGGAGAAGAGAAGTTTCCAGGGAGATTTTATAGCACCTTCCAGTACCTAAGGGTGGAAGAGAGCTGGGGAAGGAGTTTACCAAGGCATGTAGTAATAGGACAAGTAATTTGNAGTGCTGTGTCCAGCCCTGGGGCCCCCAACACAAGAGTGACTTGAAATTGTTGGATCGAGTCCAGGGGAGGCCATGAAGAGGACTGGGAGACTGAAGAACCTCTCCCATGAAGACAGGCTGAGAGAATTGGGGGTGTTCAGCTTGGAGAAGAGAAGTGTCCAGGGAGATTTTATAGCACCTTCCAGTACCTAAGGGTGGAAGAGAGCTGGGGAAGGAGTTTACCAAGGCATGTAGTAATAGGACAAGTAATTTGGCTTTAAAATGAAAGAGGGTGGGTTTAGATTAGATATAAGGAATAAATTCTTTACTGTGAGGGTGGCAACACACCCACACAGGTTGCCCCGAGAAGCGGTAGGTGTGCCATTCCTGAAGTACTCAAGGTCAAGTTGGATGGTGCTTTGATAAATCAGGTGTAGTGGAAGGAATCCTTGCACTTTGTAGAGGTGTTGGAGCTAGATCATCTGTAAGGTCCCTTTCAACCCAAACCGTTTCTATGATTCTTTGAATACCATATTTCTTTATTTCTAGGGAAACAAAGCAAGAACGTCCCCTCAAAGTGTAGCATGACCTAGGAAACTTGCATTTCCATCTCTGCAGCAACAGCCCATATGGATATAGCTTGATTTCCCTCCCTTTCTATTTTTAGTTCACAGACATATTCAAAGGTACTGCCCCATGGCAAGTAATAACCCTCAGAAAGAGAAAAAAACATTTAGGCTGTGAGTAAAGAACGACTTTAGGAAGGAGCAGCATAGGCCAAAATATTTTCAGCTGTTCTGTCCAAGTCATTACAAATGACATAACTGTGGCATATATTTTCAAAAATCTTAGAGTGGAATGGATCATTTTTGCCTCTGACTTTCAAGCTGTGATCTTGGACAAGTGGTGGGAAATTTTGAGGGTTTTAAGGCTGTTAAGATTCAGGGAGGAAAACCAAAAAGGTGAAAGTGTTGGCGCTGGTTTCCTAGCAATCCTCATGGCAGGAAGAGAGCATTTTTGAGTACCAGCAGTTATCAGGACTGTCAGCCAGCTAGCTGCTCAACAAGGATGCACTCTCACGACTAGTGGTAAAAGAATCGTATTTTATTAGTAAGTATATCATCTCTGAATGCCAGTTGTTCGGCACAAGACAGCAGGAAAGATCATTATGGAAAACGTTGACTTGGCAAAAGTTGCATCAGAAAAGAAGATTGTTTTTCTATATCTCTGTTACAGAGAATTTCTTATAAATGGGAGAGAGAAGTATTACTGCCACTCCCACTGAATACTCCATGTGGGCCAAGACATCCTGTTAACAGTTTGTTTAGGAAAGTATTTCTAAACCTTCCCCCTTTTCAATAAATCCATACAGATTTAGTCTTTGTCCTCTATTTCATATATCATTATCAAGCACCAGAGATTTAACTGTTTGCAGATGTGACTGAACTTGTGTTTGTTTCACTATCCAACTGACTTAATCAGGTTTTTTTCTGCTTTGGTGCTTTACTTCTGACATTGTCATGTGTTTGAACTAAGCACTGTAGCAGTCCTGTGGTGTGCGCTAGCATGGCAACTGGCCGTAATTAGACAAGTAAAGTCATCTTTTGCAGGTATTGCTTGATGGTTCAGGCCTGTCAAAGGTTGCCATATTTGGACGGCAGTCAGGACCCAGCTTGATGCAGCACAAAAAAAACCCGAGTAGCAATGTACAGTGGCCAAAAGATACCTTACAGTGGAAAAATCCATTGTTTAGCACCATACTTTCTTTACGGGTTTTCTCCTTCCCCTTGATAAGAAAGCTGAAGAGCTTGTATAGCTCCTGTTTCATCGTTTGTATGGGTGTACTTGCACATTTTCAATATCCTTACTGTTTGTCGTGTTTATTTTATTACCCCATGATCAACCTGGATTGAAGTTTTTCTGCAGAATGCAAGCTCTTGACCAGATTTGTAGAAGAATTCAGCAATCAGCATACAATAGGAAAGGGTTTCAATTTAAGATGCACCCTTGAAAATACAATCTCTCTTGTGCCCCCATTCCATTACATTTCTGTATGGGATGGGTTATATTTTCATAATGTATCTCTAAATGTAGTGAACATGTCTACATAAACTCCTGGTGGGTGGATCCCATCTGTTTCCACACTATAAGAAAATGTTTTAGAAACCTAAAGGAAAAGAAAGTTATAAATGTACCCATCCTTACACCCTGTCCCAGCTTCTCATTTTCTTGTCCTCTTTGATGTCTGTCTATGCAAATGCCAAGACTGAAATTCAGCTCTTTTCCCAAATTTTTCTTTAACTCAACACTTAACTTTCTTGTTTCTCTTACCAGAGTTTGAAACTCTGTCTCTCAGTTTTCCTTTGGAAGAGGGTAAATAAGATACATTGGTCTTGTACTTGCCATTGAACTTTTTACCCTCTGTAATTCAGTCTCTTCAGACCACTCTGTTTCTGAAGAATCAACTACAAGATACAAGAACCACCCATAGCAATTACCTGATAAATCTTTCTCATATCACACTTTAGAGGAAATTATTCCAGAGGGAAATTCTTTGCAGGCTTACTATTGTAAGTACTGCTTAAAGTTAGAGGAAAAAGAGAGCGGAGGGAAAGCTTTGTAGGAACTACTGTTTCCTCCACCTTTAGATTGTAAACTGATGCAGAGGACTTGTAAAAACACTATGGACATTTGAAAAAGAAAATCATGAACATCTGAGCAAGAGTTAAGATTTAATTTGCATTCAGTCACTTCCTTGGCAACTCTATTGCTTTAAACTTACCATCCTTGTTTCCTGATGACAACGTGTTACTGACATCAGCTTAAACTGATGGCAAAGATATTACCAATTCAGAAAATAAAGTGTAATCTCACAGAAATTATCTGCCTTTGACACTGTGATGGACACCAAAGTGCCCAGCTGGAGCTGTGGACTCACAACATTACCACTACTCGGCGGAACAAAAAGGACCACAGTGCAGTAAAGGAGGGATGTTCTTTCTTACTGGTTTGCGTGGAAGAATATGGTTATATGTTGATTCCATAATGAAGTGGAGACATGGCTTGTAAAATACAGATAAGAAAAAAACCCACTGCAATATCTGATGTATTTGTTTAATTGTTTTCCACCATTCAATCATACTTTGCCTCTTCCCTGCATTCATAAGGACTCCTAAATTCCTGTTTAAACATGAAAGGTAAGATTCCTGTGTAGCCATATACCTGTACAGCTAAGTTTTTAAGAAAAATAGGAAATATTGTGAAACTTGTTACAAAATCACAAGAGTGGGCAAAACAGCGCTAGCCATAATGTTTTTGATATTCCTATGCATAGGCTACAGTGACATTTAAGACTTTTGCTAGCATATCTGCAGAGGATGTGATATGCTTTTAGCAAGAAGTTTATTTAAGTATCAGAAACTTACCCTTTGAGATCTAAACTGAGAGCAGATGCAAAGTTAAGATGGAGACCCTGCAGCTACAATTAACTAAAGACTGCTTTCACAGTGACCACACCTTAAAAAATGACTTTTGAGGGATAAAATGAAATTGAATTGCAGCAGTGGTAGGGGTTACATATGAGTAAAGGTTGCTATATATTTTCACATAGAAATCTGATAGTTGATACAATTGAATCTGAAGTTTTGTCTCCTCATCTGGGCCTTCTTGGTATTACTGTAGTACAGATGGAAGTACCTATTACTCATAAGCTTCATTGTTGCTTTAGAGTAATTCAGAATTTCAAGATGCAAAATAAAAAAGCTTTTTCTCTTGCACATCAACTAAATTGTGACAATAAGTTTGATTATAAAAATTAGCAGTGCCCTGTTAAGCTAATACACCTGTGCTTCGCTCCCTGCTCTGATTTATCATCTCATATCAGGTTAAATGCACTTTTCTCTTTCAAAGTATTTATCTAGCATAACAAAGTATGATCTTGCTTGCACTATGACTTGGAAAATAGCTGTTGTGATGCCACATTGCATGTGACACTCTTTACAGGGCTCTACAGGAACGTACAAATGATATGGAAGAACTGGAGAAATAATGGCTGCCTACAAAAAAATCAGCTTTGTGTATCCACAGAGCTAACCCAGAGTAGTGGCTGCTTTTCACATGTGATGCAGGAAGAATTTACTCCTTCCTAGTGTAACACACGTGATTGTTCTTCATGAGAAGCTACCTCAGCTCCTCTGTCATTAAAGTGTGGTTTGAATATTGAGATAACTGGCACGGGAAGGTTTTCCACATTTGCATCTGTGACAATACTGCTTGACATCTGCTTATTCAGGAAAGGAGATGAAGGTAGTAGGAATAAGCATTGTGTTTTTATATGTCCCATAGAAAAATCACATCTTTCTAAAACCAGAACAAATTTTGGTCTAAATGCTCTTTGAGCTTGCAAGCCTTGTTTCATTGCATTTAAGGGGGCTCTAGGAAAGTACAACATGCTGTCTTGTAAGAAATTTTGGGTAACTGGGCAATTCTGTTTTCTGGTTTTGAGAGCCCTCTGAGCATTGCTGTAAGGCAGAATGGTGAAATGGAAAGACTGAGACAACTTCCAACCATGCAGTGTTTCAGAGTTGTCCTGTAGAGTATGGTACCATCCACAGTCTGCAGGATTTGACAATAACAGGGCATGGACACAGGCAGAAATTGTGGTATATTGATTTATCCAGGATAAACAGGAGGGAGATGGTATAGCAGAAGTGCTCAGGTACGAATTTCACTGAAGTGTCAGTGGTCAAAGAGGCTAAGACTCCTTTGTTGGGCAACATATCACTCAAGTCAAAGAGGGCGGTGTTAGGGAGGTGTTATCTAACACTTCAAGTGAGTATTGCTATCCTCAGTGTTCCCCTCCCTGCCTGACCTGGTTAGCACTAGGTCAGTGACATCAAGATGGTAGGCACACCATGTTGGAAGGTGAACTTCACAACATTTGGGGACCACTGGGCAGTAAGACCAACCCACCCTTGTGTGTATGCATTCATATTCAGCCTCACAAAGGTCTCATGGCTCTCTGTGCCTACTGAAAATGGTGGGCACCAGCACTTAACTTTCTGTGTAGAATGTAAAGCCGTGTTGCTTAAAAGCTAGACCATTCTTAAGAACTATCTGTCACACAGAATTGAGGTGACTGACTGCTCACTTACCCTGAGAATACTCAAAGGACAGCCTAAAAATCCTCTTTTGACTGACTACTAGTAGAGAGCCAAGGTGGGCTGCTCCTTCAGTAAAAGCAACTCGTGCCGAGTGCGAGAGGTTGACCACTGCAAACCATCTCTTGGCTGAGGGCTCTTGCCGTCAGCAACCTTATCTAGCCTCCTGTTAACAAATAACAGTGGTTTTTGTAGTCCGCATCCTAGCACTTCTGCAAGTACCAAAGAGTTTTGCCAAGGTATCTGTGCCAGGCACAGAGGTCTTGGAAAGCCTGAGGAACAATCACCAGGGCAAGCAGTCATGCCACAAAAGGATGCAACACACAGTTCAGCAAAGCTGACTGTTCAGGGTTGTTTTTTCTTGTGTTGAACCAGTTAAGTCACTGTCATTCACAGCTGGCTGACTGAGTTTTAGAAGCCACCATAAGAAAGTATTAGCAGTGTAAAAACAGCCAAGTGATCTGTCAGAAGGCAGAGAAAGGAGATGTTTCTGTAGAGAAGAATGTATAGCAGACAAAATTTTCTAACTGGCTAGGGGAAAAAATCATGCTTTCTGAGAATCCGTAGAAAAGTGAACAAGTTATTTTTTTGCAGCTCCTTTTATTATTCTGTGCAGCTGCAGGAATAGGCTGTGTAATTTACGTGTGTTCTTGAACTAAAATATGTGGTCTGGTGACTAGACATGGTAAGAGGGCAAGAATTCCTCTCACTCCACAGGATTTCAAAAACTCTGAAGTGTCCTTTCAAAAATGAAGAAGAAACACTTCATCCAAAAAGTAAAAGTTCATCATTCTTTTTAATCTGATGAAATATTTTACCATTAAAAATAATTTATTTCTCATTAATATTTGAGTAGACAATATTGATTAGATGTGAAACACAAACATACCTTATGGAATAGCTTAAAAACTAAAATGTCAATTTTTAATTCCTACAGTGACCCCCACTTGAGTCATATTGTATGTTCATTAATAGGTCTTCATTGTCAGCCTTCTTATAAAATGGACACATAGGTAATTGCCCTACTGTGCAAGAACCATATGATGAAATGGAGAATTGGACTTGTGGGCTGCATGTCCCCCACAGGCCATTTTGTTTGGCAAGTCTGCTGTAGCAGGTGTCCCCTAAAAGGAACACAGACTCTAAAGCAGACCTTAAAAGTAGCTACATACAACTATCTCATAGCTCAGTGAGATCAGTCATGTCTGGTGAAGATGTCACTCATCATGACTCTGGCCAGCCATGAGCAGTGATGGGTCAGAATGGCATAGAAAGCCCACAGTGAACAATGTTTCGTATGCTGGTGACATTGTAGGTCCAAAACTGTTCTTTCCAATGCAATTTTTCTTTCCTGATAGACAGGAACTGGCAGTTGCTAAAAGAGCATGGCAGGCAGGCTAGATAACCCAACCTGCTGTGAATCCCAGACTCATAATGAAGATAAAATTTGCTTAATTTTTAATAGGATCAGACTGGAATGCTAATAGAGGAAAGCTCAATTATTTTGAGTCTGCAGTATTCATTAAGAAATATCAGACTTGCCATTTTATGGTATCTGAGGAGTTAATGTATGAACATGTATTTAGAGGATCTCATCTGCATTTTGGCTAGCCAGAAGCTGTGTTGTGTGTGCCCCAAGCCCCTCTACTGCTGGAGCTGCTGACACAAATGGTGTCAGACAGTGATCTCCAGCTTGTTTCAGAAGGCTTCTGCAAGATACTAGGAGCAGGCACCTGTTGGCTGGCCAGCTGTTATTTTCTCTTAATCACCTTGGCTGGTTGAATACACTATGCAAACACTCAAAAGGTACAGTGAGGAGAGGGAAAGAGCAAGCCCCTTTTGTACACTGGAAAGCCATGTACACATTTATGCTGTAAAGTAGACTCCAATATTGCTTAGTTACTGATTGAAGATCGTATTATCTGTGCTCATATTGCACTGTAGAAGAGGTTTTGGGGTTTTTTTAAATGGCAGTTGGAAAAACTTAATGAAGGTTAAGATCTTTGTAGCTGAACCGAAGTGGAGAAAATTCCTAAACAAGTAGTAGGTCCAGCAGACCCACAAATGGACACTAGGATTGGATTAGGATCAGCAGTTTCAGGAATACCTCACGTACCGCTTTTACATCATTTGACACAGATGCAACTGAAGTGTGTAGAAGTAGAGACATATAGTCAGGCGCTCCAGATCCAGCTGCAGCCCTGAGGAGGTGACAACAGCCATGTTCTGGACAGTGTTTTGTTGAGCCTCCATGGTTAGTGAAATGAAAGACCCATCTCCTCCATTTAAACCTATGTGGCTGACTTTGCCCAGTAAAAGGCACCTCAGAGAGACATACAGCTGCAGAGCAATGTAATCTCTGCAAAGAAGGCAGTTGCAATCAGCTGGAAAGCAGTAATTGCTGCAACAGTGAAGTCCTTTGGAAAACAGGTAAGTTACATTCGCATAGGTCCTAGGTGATCATTGCTTTGGAAAGTGAGAACTGAGGTTCCAGGCAAAATGTATCTGCAACACTCTGTATTTACTGCATGAATTTTTATAAAATCTTCTGACAAATTTCAGTTTTAAAAATTAAACTCTTTGACAGATAACATTTGTTCCTATGTAGCAAATTGAAAAGAGGAAAGAGAGATTACATAGCTGATGATAACTATAAGATAAATATATATAGGAAGGAAGTTTGTTTTTTTCTTTTCTGTGGGGATGTTGTCAGTATGTCTGCGTATAAAATGGAGTCCAAATGATTGCTAAGGGGTTTGTGGATCCACCAGTCCTCTTCCTGACTGCTTTTACCCAACATAAATTGGACTCCCCCAAATAACAAAACTTAGCAGAAGAATAGGAGGTGGACAGATTAAACTGTTAGTTTGACTGGAAACATCTAGAAAACATAAGATAATGTTCCACAGACTTGTCTTTTGATTGATTGCTGGAAATTATTTGCAAAGGTAAACCAGCACAGGAAGCTTCATAGCGAAGATGAAAAAAATACCCTGTCTTTGCAGTAGCTGCACTCATTTGTTGTCATTTTTAAGACCTGGGACTTAGGCTGAATAGCAAAAAGAGCTTTGCAGTTGTCATTATGTATAGGGAAATGTGTTGCATGCACAGATAGCTGTTGGACAGGTTCTTTGCATGATATCCGTGGAAGAACTATTGGTCAATCTACAGTCTTTTTCAAGCCTTTCTGATTCCACATGGCTGTCCCTGATCACAGAATCACAGAATGAGTAAGAATGGAAGTGACCACTGGAGGTCACCTAGCCCAACCTCCCTGCTCAAGAAGGGTCCATTAGAGAAAATTGCCCTGGATTGCTTCCAGATAATACTTGAGTATCTCCAGTGAGGAAGACTCAACAACCTCTCTGGGCAACCTGTTCCTGTGCTTGGTCACCCGCACTGTAAAGAAGTTTTTACACATGTTCAGGTGGAACTTCCTGTTTCTGCCTGTTGCCCCTCATCTTATTGCTCGGCATAACTGAACAGAGCCTGGGTCCATCCTCTTGACACCCTGCCTTCAGATATTTACAGATATTGGTGAGGTCCCTTCTCTGTTGTCTCTTCTCCAGGCTGAAAAGGACTAGCTCCCTCTGCGTTTCCGCGTAAGAGAGATGCCCCAGTCTTCTCATCATCTTTGTAGCCTTATGCTGGAGTCACTCCAGGAGCATCACATGTCTATGTAATAACACTATCTAGGTGATCCATACATTCCCCTCATGCAGAAACCTCCAGCTCTGTGTCAGTTAATTCCTAGACACGGAGAAACTAAGTTAAATAATCTCTTTATGTGTTTTCATTTGTGAAGCAACTGAAAACAAGGGTCTGGGGTTTTTATTATTTCAGAATCCATTAATATAGTTTAAAAGGTCTATTTTCAGGGAAGTGTTCAAGCCTGGCTGGGGAGGAAAGCACAAGGTCTACCTGTACAATTTTGCTGTCACGTGTTGTGCTGCACAAACAGCTATAGCAGTGCGTGAAGGGCGCAGAGGAAAAAGCCTTCAAGCTCATCTTTAAGTATGTAACCTACTAGCACATGTGTAACTTCTTTCTGTTGGAGGATAAACCAGTTATTTCCCTGATGAGCTTAGTGGGGCATAGAGATGGATATCCTGCTTTTGGAAATTACCAGAAAGCAACTGTTTACCTTTGGAGTCAAACATGAGCTTCTCTTGGCACTACAACATTCCAAGATAGATTTTGGGTTTGTGCCACATCTACAGCACATGCGTGTGACAGATCCCAGTGTTGCATCTCTGTCTGGGCCCTCCCAGCAGAGATGGCAGTGGCTCAGCTGCCTTGAGGAAACCCTTGGTTGACCTTAATGTGGGGAATGAATGTTCCTTGGAATAAACAGTTTGCAAAAGGAGGTTGCTAATAGCAAAACCTCGAAGACTCTTGCACAACTTCAGAAGGAGGAAGCTGGTGCTTTTGATTTTTCCCAGCTTTGAGTGTTCTGGGAGAAATTCAACAAAGAAGCTGATGACATCTATACTTGGAGTGGCTCATGATTTTTCCCACTCCTGGTGAGAAAAAAATATATTCTTGGGTTTCATAGTCATTTTTAGAAGCTTTTTATAGCTGGTAGAATTTGTCTTATTTGATCCTAGTTAGAGGGAGACTACCTTATCACATCAGGAATTGTGCTAAGGGCTTAATAGCTCAAAGGAGGAGCCTCCAGCCTTCAATCTGGTACAGAAGTTTAAAATCCTCTGCTGCCTCCCCTGCAGAAGCAGTGACTTCTGTGTCTGAGGCTGAGTTACTGTTCACTGTTACTATTTTTCATTTGTCATCTCAGACAAGAAACACATACACAGGGAGCTTGCTTTCGGGTTTGGTGCCACTGTAATTTTTAGATCATGGCCCCATTTCACGCAGCAGCCAGACACCTATCTCAGGGAGACAAGAGGGACTGACACAAATGCACAAGAGTGTCCTTAAGTGGGGCAGACAAACAGCAGGGTACTTCTTGTAAAAAGCTTTTGAACTCATAATCATCCCATCTTATCCCAGTAAATTTCAATTATAATCACAGGAAGGAGGAAATTACAAACAGAGTTATTGACATGAATGTGTGGGCCAAGAAAAGTGAGAGAGAGGTGTAATGACAAAATTGGCGTGCAGTCTTCAGGAGGCTCATGCAATAGTTCATCAGGTGGGAAGGGAAGGGAAGGGAAGGATGGGATGAAAAATTGTGTAGAACCAGGTTTGAAACTGTGAGCTTAAGAAAATGACAGGCAGACTGGGCTCGAGTCCACACCTCAAGTCAAGGGGCAGCTTGTCAATAGTTCCAGCTTGCTTTGCATCAGGCTTTAATGCTTTCATCTTTGCTTTCAATTCCCTGCCTGAAATGCTTCTGGTCTGTCCTCAAAATCAGATTTCGGGGTGTTACTCCAAGACTTTTGCCAGTGAATCCCTTGAAAGCAGAGCAGCAGTCTGCCTACTGTCTTACGCATGACAGCCTGTCTCAGGGTGCACAAGGCTGCAGGGAACTAATGGATTTTTTATGATCGCTTTTACAGGCATCAGAGAAAAGGGCCATTCAGTCCATCCAGTCTGTTGTACCATCCTGATAGTAACGAAAGCATTACGGCATTTCCCCAGCACCCTACCTTCTAGGGGAATACAGTGCAGCTGTAGACCAGCTGTGCTTCATTTGCACTCTGCAACAGAGCCCTTTTGTCTGTTTTAACTGCTATTTACCATCTTTTCTTTCACCATTCCTTCCTTCTCCTTTTGCCCCAATATTTGGCTTTTTATAGGCAAAGCAATTGCTAAAAGACAGGTTATCTATTTGAAATGTAACATTTTCTGGGCTTAGCATCTATCCTCATAATGTTAAATCTAAGACAGCTTTCCCTGTTTGTGATATGACGGAAAATGAAGAATGACTCTTCTTGAGTGAGTACAAAAGGATGGCACATTGCTGCCCTGGCTCCAGTTTCACTGGAAATAATGGATTTCTCACAGAGCTTTAAGCACTTGGCAGAGGCCCTGATCTGTTGATGTACTGAAGGAAGTTTGCCACTCAGCCATGACTGCTTTGCAGACACCACATTTAAAATTGTTTCATTTGTTGGTCCTTGAAAAGAGATGTTCCAGTTGTAGCATCTCCAGTGTGTCTCCAGTGTTGCAGGGTAAAAAACAAATTTTAAAATCCACGTTTCCCATTTTGTCTCTAAATTGAGGACAAAGCTGAGTCAGACAACAAGCACCTTTCCTAAGGCAAAATACTGAAATGAAAGTATAGCACCTCATTCTTCAAATCCAAGTGAGATGATTTGCTGTGAGCATCTCCATCAACACCACTGAGGCCATGGGCAGCAGTGGGATGCTTGTCTTTCTTTAGTCCAGCATAATTTCACCATATTCAAATGTCATCTTTGCTTACCAGAAAAAAAAACCCAACAAACTCCACAGGATTTGATCCAAATGCTAATATAGCAGGAGCAGGTAGACCATTTCTAATGCATGGATCAAAAGAAGAAAGTGACATGCTACTTTCATTTATTCCCTGCTCCCCTAACACAGTGCACAGGGAGTTGCATGTGTCCAACATCTAAGCAGAACTAATCAATTTCTTGAATGACTTTCCAAGTGTAGCAGTATGGCCACAAATCTTTCGTGCAGCCCAAACCTCTGCTGTGCAGCTATGACAAAAAATGAAGTGACATATTTTGCCGTGGTTTACGCCACTCTTCCTGTGACCTATGCAGTTTTGGCAGACATAGACATAGCATTGCAGGCTGCCAAGGGGCTGCTGTTTTGAGTGTTTTGATTTTTAAAAGTCAATGTCTTTTCCTTGATGAAACAAATGGTGGGCTGACAGTAGTATTTTGGATACTAGTGCCATCCGGTGGCCCACAAAGAATGCCATAATCCTCTTCACTTTCCCCAAGGAACAGTAATGCATTGCATTTTCAACCAAAGTCGGACCATGATGAAAATACATGATAGAAAAAGTAAAGCATTGAGTGTTAGAGGTCCATATTTTATTATTATTTTACGTACTGTGAGCATAGGCTCATTAGCAAAAAAGGGATTCACTCCTTGTCTGTGTTTAGTTCAGTTCAGTGGTCTCTGAGCAAAGGTGGGTGCTCAGAAGTCAGCACAGCTATATCTTTTATTGCAGACTGCTAGTTATTCTTCTTGGCATTTAAAGGAGATTATCAGGGATTAATTCTGCTCATATGAAAAAGGAAAAAAAAGCTAATACTACAGTGTTATAGGTGGACAGTAATTCTGCAATTTAGCAAAAGGACTTTTGTGACTTCTGCATGTTGGTTCAGGAACACATACACATCCACATGACAGTAGGAAATGAGGCAAAGTTTATTAGACCTGTTCATACTGCTGGGGAAAAAACAAGCAAACAACAAAAAATACAGGCAAGACCTTATTCGGGTAGAAAAGGAAGGAAGGAAAAGGAGGTAGTAAAGCGCAGGCTACACAGGAACCATTGCCCTGAGTTGTGTTACTGAGATAAATACTGAAAAGGAATTTTAGTTTAAGTAAAGGAATTATAGTGTGGGCCCTTGGGAAAACTGACAGGTGCTGTGAGATCTGCCATGTCTTGCTCAGTTCTTCATTTGCTGTTCTCACATGCTGCTCTTCAATGGCAATGTCTTTGTCCATGGTAATTTCTCTTCAGTTAGTAGGCTTTACTAGGGTAAGGGGTTGCCTGAAGACTAGGAGGAGGTATAGACTGAGGGAAAATATTATTTTAAAATGTGAGCCATAAAGCAGATGTTTTTAATCCAAGAGTATTTGACAGTCTTTTTTGTCTATACTGAATCTTTTGTTCTTTAAAGTGCTTTAATGTTCCCCATCTTAGCATTTGCAAAACTTGGAGGCCCTCAAACACAAAAACCTTAACATAAAATAGGCATCTATTAAGACGAGCAGATCAGAACCAGGACTTTTTTTGTCTGTGGAAACTTTTATTTGAGATTGCTGCTGAAAATTGCAGCTCACAAAATGACTTCCAGGAGGAATGTGAGCCACATGATCTATAGAATAAACAGCTCTGAGCACAGCTAGTTACAGGAAAACAAACAGGCATCTTCCAGTAAAGTACATACTTGAGGCATAAACCCTGGCAGCAGGATTAAAGTGTGATATGCATGGCCTGAGAGTCTATCCTGATCTCTTGATTGTCTCACACCAACAGAATAAATTGTTGGTAACAAACAGAAACATGCGTTGCAGAGACCTTTTGCCTCACACTGGCTTGGATGTGGTCATTCTTGTGACATTAACATGAATGGACTGATTCACTATTTGTATCCCTGCCTAGAAGATGGCATCTTTATTGAAACGTATTTCCAGTTCTCAGAAGAGTGCTAAAAATAGTAGAAGTGATAAACCAACAGCAGGAAGCAGACTCTATGGATCATCATTTACTCCAACCTATTTAATTACACTGGTTCCTAAAGAATAGTAATGTGGGGAGGGACTCAGAAGAAATTATGCTTGTTGTTTTTATGGATGTATTGTATTTGTTAACATACAATCTTATAATGCAAGGAACAGCATAGCATCATGCAGCTCCAAAGGCAGACCAGAAAAGAAATCATGACTCCAGGAATCAGAATTTCTTTTGAGTTACCTATTTTAGGAGATCAAATCCTGCCTTCAGAGCTCAAATTCTCTGTGGTGTTGATACCTTGAGATATTTCCCTTCAGCCATGCTGCTGTGTGATGAAAAGAATTCAGCATGGTTCTCAGCAGGTCTTCTCACTGTTTGCAGCTTCTCAGTGCCAGAATAATTTGTGCAAAAAAGCAGAGAATCCTCAATCCCTTCCTCTTTGGCCTTCAACATGATGACAGCCTGGCAGGGTATCATCTAGAGCTAAATGACCAGTTGTGCTATGGGTTATACTCCTGCTCCAGGAAAAGGGCATGGGATCCAGCTGTTGCTACCAGCTGCTGTGTCAGAAAAATGTCCTGTAATTCATGCCTGAAAGACTGGAGCGAAGGTGCAATTTATAGAAAAGGGGTGCTCTGGATTGTCCCTTGGCTTTCTGCCATTGAAGTAGAAGTTCCTGGAGAAAAGGAGTAGATTATGGGGAGCAAACGATATATTCTGTGGGTAGCAAACAAGATGCTGTTGTGTTCCAGCTGCCTGTAACTCTTCTGCATAGTTAGAGACAAATGACTGACTTACTATGTGTTTTGCAGAGTTATGATGAATAAGTACCCTTCTTTTATAAGTAAGGACCGTGACAACCATATCTAACAAGTTCTGGAGGAAGAGGTCCTGTAAGGCAGCATGTGTTCCTGTGTAGAATTGCTTGGGCAGAAAGAAATATACAAGGAATATACAAGCGGTTTTTTCCACGCTTACCACAGTATAGAGCAGAGCAGATCTGGGGCCTGGGGCATCTGGTGGAAAAACGCTGGTTTCCTAGCCTTTGGTTGAAAGTCTTCCTTCTATGATGTGTACCTTCTATTCTGGCATTCGGGGGTTTTTTCCCTTCTTTCCACAAAAGTGCTTAATCTGTGGTGGTTTTGAGTGCTTTTGCTTACCATAAGTGTGAGCAGAAAGAGGCTTATTTAAGTCACGGAATCACAAACCAGATTTTGTGTAGAGATACCTCCAGAAGGAGCTCCTTGATACTATGATGCTTTCTGTGAGGTCTGGCAAAAGCAGACTCAAAGCTCCTTTTCTCTTCAGACTCTTCCTTGAGGTAGTATTTAGTACTAGCCTAAATTACAAATTGCATTTTTGCCTACATAGCACATTAATCAGGGGAATAAGATGATTTAGGTTTTATTTTCACTAGGAAAAGCTAATGGATAGTTTGAGTTTGGATTGTTGGGAGGATGGCAAGAAGTTGGGTGTTCTTCTTCCCACCAAACCCAGACACAGAAAATGTGGCCATCTGCAGATGAGACACTTTATCCTCTAGTGGAATGCAGCAGTTTGCCACTTCAGACATTGGAATTTTAAAAGAGCTTGTAATATTACTGCTTGTTACCAGCACATCCTACTCCCACTCATGCTCATGGGAGTCATAGGATCATAGAGTTGTAGAATGGCTTGGGTTGGAAGGGACCTTAAAGACCATCTCATCCCAACCACCATGCCAGGGGCACTTTTCACCAGACCAGGTTGCTCCAAGCCCCATCCAGCTTGACCTTAAACAATCCCAGGGATGGGACATCCAGAACTTCTAGACAACCTCTCACAGTAAAGAATTTCTTCCTAATATCTAATATAAAGCTACCCTCTTTCAGTTTGAAGCCATTCCCCTTTGTCCTGTCTCTACATGCCCTTGTCTCTCTCTCTGTTTCTTATAAGGTCCCTTCAGGTATTGATAGGCTGCAATTAGGTCACCCTGAGCCTCTTCTTTTCCAGGCTGAACAATCCTGATTCCCTCAGCCTTTTCTTGGCTGAGGTGCTCCATCGTTCTAAGTGTCTTGGTGGCCTCCTCCGGACTCAGTCTAGACTAACAGGTCCATGTCCTTCCTGTGCTGGGACCCCAGAGCTGGGTGCAGTGTTCCAGGTGGGGTCTCACCGTGGCTGAGCAGGGGGGCAGAATCCCCTCCCTCCCCTGCTGTCCACGCTGCTTTGGATGCAGCCCAGGACACGTTTGGCTCTCTGGGCTGTGAGTGCTCATGGCTGGCTCATGTCCAGCCTCTCTTCCACCCAGTCCTTCTCACAGGGCTGCTCTCCATCTGTTCATCCCCAGCCTGTGCTGATACTGGGAGTGTCCTGACCAGGTGCAGCAACTTGTTCTTGGTCTTGTTTAACCTCATAAGATTCCCATGGGCCCTCTTCTTGAGCTTATCCAGGTCCCTCTGGATGGTATCTTGACCTTCAGGTATCCATCTTGCGAGCTGTTGTAGGCTATCTGCTAGAAAAAGGGGATGCAGGTCTCCCTCTTCACATCCCTGCTTGGCACAGGCAGTTTTGTGTATTTGATCTTCAGGGGACTGTGGAGAGCACAGGTAGTAATAATCTTGTAATAATCAGTATAATAATAATAATAATCTTGTAATAATCAGTAGCACTTCCCCTTCAGGCTACATCGTTCACTTCACAGAGCAACCTGCTCGGCAGTGGATTCACTGTGAACTGTCTACAGGCTGGAGCACTTCTGTCAATTCATCCTTGCTTGATGGAGGGGTACCTAGGAAACACCCAGCATTTCAGGGACGGGAGCTGAATAGTGTCACTACAGTAGTGTCACTTTCAATAGTGTCACTACAAGCCGGCTTGCTGTGATCTGATTGTAGTGGCACTGTGCATGCTATGTCAAGCAAAACTCAGTTTGCTGTAAGACCTTAGTGTTGTGCCCTCTTTTCTTTGTGGTATGTATCCGGTCTTGCAGCTTGTCGTCTTTAACATTTTAGTTGCTCTGATGGGGAAAATCTGTTATTTCTAGGGACTGTGAAGAGCAGTGATTTCACAGGCAAGCTGACCCTTGTCATAAGTGGATTGCAGATGATTTCAGTGGTACAGGATACAGATGCTTGCCAGATCGGTGATGTAGTCTGTAAAGTTTATTCTGATGCACTGGAAGAGCATGTACTGCAGATGTGCACAAAGTGACCTCATTCTGTTCATATTAAAGATAATGGGTGAAGCCATTTGAAAATCTCAATGATAATATTTTCAAAGTTTTCTTTAGCAGTTATAGTGAGAGCTTGGTAGTGTGTGAAGCTCATGTCTTTCAACAGAAAAAAAAAAAGAAAGAAAAAAGAAAGAAAGCTTGAATCATTTGAATAAGTTATAAATCCTGATTAGCTCTTCGTGGAAAATCATTTCTCCCTGCTTTTATGAGCCACTGCCTCCAGAAACTTTTTGCCTGACAGTTAGAAAGCATCCTGAATTTGTGTGTTCATCTATAGCACTGCTGAATACAGTTAGGGCTTAATGACAAACACTATGTGCTCTTCCTTGAGCTTCCCCTGTGCTTGTACTCACACAGCAAAATGTGGCAGGAGGCAAAGTTGAGGCAAGTTCTGTCTGTTCCTTCCTGGAGGAACATGACACTATATCTCTGCAAGGTACCTGTCAGGGGATCTGAGACACAAAAATTCACAAAATGCAAGGTTTTGATCGGTCCAGCCTCAGGATTTGGGAATCCATATAGTTTGCACAGAATTCCTGTGCACAGTGCTTAGGTCTGGCTGTGAGACTGTCTCAGTCATAACATAGCAATCCCAGGCAGGAATTAGTACCTCTTCCTATCAGATTTTGTGCAATTACAGAACAGAGAGATTGTGTCTGCCACAAAGAGCTTGCAGTCTAAATAAAGTTTCCTGTCTCTGGTGGCAGACCAGTTGGAAGCCCAATCAAGATACAGTGGGTTGTGTTGTTTCTGCCATGGACTGAGAGATTGAGAGAGACCACCAAACAAACAGCCGTGATCATCAGCAGTGGTCAAGGATGGAGATACTTCTCTTCTTAAATGATCTTACAAAAAGTGAATATTTTGATACTCTATACGCTTTCTGGAGCCCAATCCTGGTTTGCCAAACTGAGAAAAAACTAAAATATCTTCTAACCAGACTTTATTGAGGTTTCTCAGTCCTCTCCTTATTTGAACTGTTTGGTCCACTCCTGTGCTGGGACTTGCAGCCAAATGCGGTGCTGACTGGAGCTGTGGGAACTGGATTTTGTACGGAAGCCAGCAGCTACTGCCTGTGCAGTTTGACTGGTCCTCTAACACTCAGACCATGAAAAACTTCCCCTGAATTCCTTCATTGTGAGTGGTTACTGACTACATATCACACAAGTGCTAATGCACAGAGGAGAGGGGTTTTTCAACCCCTCTTCCATACCAGTAAATAAATTCCCAGCGCTCCTCCTAGATGCTTCTGCCATCCGTGGAAAAATCTTAGGTATGTCTTTTCTTAAAGGACCCTGGATGTTGGCTGTACATGCTCTTCTGCAGGTCCCTGCGAAGGCAAGTGATTCGGCTGTGTGCAGCACCATACCCAAGCCTGTAACAGTATCCCATTTGGGCTCTGCGGTGGTAGAGTTTTTCAGGTAGCAGCACAGCCGTCAAGCTGAAGAGATTTGTGTGGAAGATGTATGCAGTTGAATGGAGGGCCAGCAGTTTCCTTTAAAAAGTAGAGAAAAGCTAAAAAAGCTAATTTTAGCTTGGTTTGAAAAAAATAAAAATAGGAGGTTTGGGTTTCACCTTACTCTGGAAAATTCCTTCACTAGCTAGTTGGGGAGCTGTTGTCCCTCTACCTCTCTCCTATTTCCTTTACTTCTAGGTAAAAAAAGACTATAATCACTGTAACAATGCAATACAGTATCTCTGACCGCCTTTGCCAGTAACATGCCCAGAAGTTGTATCTCTCTACTCATAAGCTGGCAGAGTTAGTTCTGCTAAGGCAAAGGCAGCATCAGCTCAGAAACTGTGGAGCAGACTGGCCAGCAAGGGAAGAACCCATTAACAGTAGTTTATAGAATAAGGCAACTTTTTTTTTCCAGATTCATTACCATGCAGAGAGTATAGATAATGGTTTTTGATTTAGTTTAGCACAAGCATGGAGCAAAGCAGTGTTGAATTCAAAGCACAAGCAGTGTTGAATTCTCACAAAGTAACTTTGAACTGTGGCGTGAGAGGCAGGTGCTTCAATTTAAGTTGCGCGTTGCATCACTTTTGGCCAATGCACTTAAGCAGCTTTTGCCTTTTGAGCATGTTTCTTAAGGTCCTTCCATTTAAAAGGTCAGAGATCTTGCTTGTGGATGTCTTCCAGGCAGAAGAGAGTGTACAGGACAAGGCGGTGGTGTGCACTCCTTGGAACCTGCTGCTCTGCTGAAAGCTGTCATGGCTTCTGTCATGGTTTCAACAGTGCAGCCAGCTTAAGAATTGAGACCTTCACTTTTTCTACAAGATGCTGCAGGAAATCAGAGTTTACAAACCATATAAAATATTGCAAATTGCTGTATTTTTCACCTTAATCCAGGCGCTGAGTAAAGAGAAACACACATTTTACACAGACCTGAATTTAAAAAGATCCTTCAACAGGGAATCCTACAGGGATGTGCAGAGCATCATGATGAAGACAGCAGCAGTTGATGACTATTCACTGACTTCATGTTGTCTGAATCCCTTGAGGTGATTAAGCTACCCACCTTAAAAAGATAAAGCTTTAAGGAAGAGTGCTAAGGCTTCTGAGGCAGCCTCAGAGAAGAATCTGGCCTTCCTTAGGATGTTCATGTGTGCAAAATTATGCGTCCTATTATGTCAGGAGGGTGGAACAGCAGAAGGAAGAAGGAATATGACTTTTGAGAAGGGATGTGCCTGCAGTTGCATCCTCTCCCTCCCCCAGCTTTATAGAAGGAGTTGCTGCAGAGATGCATTTTCAAGGTAACAGAAGAGCAAAACTGATAGAAATACTCCATGGAAAAAGGAGTGGTTTCAAAATCTGATGTTACAGAATAGTAAGGCCTCCTTTGTGCAGAGGTCTGCAGAACACCCAGACAAACACAAAGGAGTTGCACAGGAGTAGTTAAACAGGACATGCATGACAGCTTGTTGGCATTCAGTAGAAGAGGCCACATTACTCTGACTGGAGGAGGCGGGCAGGAAGAAGCAGGAATCAACCCACATTCCTGAAGCTTCTTTTGTTACCTGCATGGTTTGGCTTTGGTTTTTTTTGGTACACTCTTTGCTGTTTAATAAGCTGTTCAAATGGTTCAGAGTTTCATAAACCTGTCAGGTGTGTGTGTCAGCTAAGTGTGAAATGTCTCTAAACTATACAGGCTTCGCTGTTTCAGATCTTGCCAAACCTTGAGCACCTGGGCAGACAAAAACCTGGACAAACCACACAGCAGGCATATAGGTCACTGAGATGACCTTGAAGCTGGGAATTCCCGGATACACTTCACAGCAGGGATGCAAATCACAGAAAAATGCAGGCAGTTTTCTAAAGGGGACAAACCTTTGAAGGCACAGCAAAAATTTGCCATCTCTACCTCGATTTGGGTTCTGGAGCCAAGCGTCAAGGTGATGAGATCCAGGCTGTGTTTTTCTGTTGCTCTGCCCAGGGTCTCCCCCATCAGTGCAGCAGACTGACACTGTGCCCTCCTCTGCATCCTGCCTGTGGCCTGCAGCCATGAGCTCCCTTTCTTGAGGATCTGCAGCTAATCCATTCCTGGAGACCAATCAGGTACCTGTCACAGGTTTCATGTGCTTACTGGTTCCTCCTTACTTGATGTGGACAGATGGTGTTGAAAAACTGCATTGGGGGTCTCTTTGTGTTGCCAGGATCAGGGTGGTCTTTGCCTTTGATGGTGAAGGGAGAAGGCCAGCAGATGAATTGGGTAGGCAACAAGCAGTGTAATGTCCCAGCTGCTCCTATTCACATAGAAAGCACTGGGATGCCTGACCTAAAGGAATTACATAGCAGTAATTCCTCCCGCATACTGCTAAGGTTCAGTGTTGAGGCATGTGATCTTACACCTGTCAAATTAAATAAGCTTTCCAGAAGTAAGCTGGCTAGAGATGAAGCCAGTTCTTTTATGTTTTACAAAGGCTAGATGCCAAGACCGAGGCTGAGTAGGATTTTTAGCATACCTGGATCACAGCATGCTTTTTTACCAAGCACATAGAGGTATCTACTCTCCCAGTCATGATCAAGTTCTTCATTTATGGTCAATGGTCCCCCTGTGTTCTCATGTTGGAGTAATGTGATTCCTGTGATTAACTGGAGAGGAGGCAGAAATGGCATGTCCAGCAGCCCCATCAGTCTCTCTGACTCAGCAGGGAGTTACCCCCTAACTGAAGAGGGGCGCTCGTGCCCTCTCAGACCTGTGTGAGTCTTCACAAGGTGCAAATGTGTAAGATGTCCAGGGCTGGTCAAAAAGCAAGAGCTTTTTGACCCTCTACAGCCTCTTCAGAAAGAAAGGAAAACATAGCCAGAATGGTGGTTTGTGAACTGGTATATTGTCTCAATAGCATCACCAGTTTGGAAGGGTACTGGCAGACAGAAGGTGGCAAGTCACAGGATTTGCACAGGATTTGGATTGCATCACACTGTGCTTGTAGGGAAGGTTCTCTCCCTCTTTCTTTTCTCTGTAAAACCTGAGTTTTTTCTCTCTAAAACTCTGTAGAACTACATTCTTCCTGAATGTAGAAGTTAGGACTCAAACACACCAGCAACTGCCACGTATGTCAGCAGATCCCTGAGCATCAGACAGTGTAAGTATCCTTACTTACTCATGACCAGCATTGGACAAAAGCTTAAAGAAAAGGGGTTGAGCCAATATTTTTATCTCACAAATGACAAGAAGTGCTTTTCAGCAGCAGAGGAGCCCTGCACATTACAACTGCCAAGCTTAGCCCTACAAAATGAGGAGATTGGGTGGGATGCCATGGAGGTCAGTGCCGAAAGCCTCGGGGTCAGCAGGCAAGCTGCCACACACACAGGCAAAGGGAGGAAGCCTCAGTAAGAACATTTTGATGTGAAGCACTGAGACTCTGAAACAATTTGCTAATCCAGCCAGAATGTAAGGATTAAAACACAAAGCCCAACTCTATGTATTAATTCCTTCATTGGGGTCTTTTCTACCAGTGTTTTGAAAATAACGAGCAAAAAGCTGGATATGATTCAAGTACCAGAATTAGCACTGGTTGTCCCTGTGGATCCTGGCCATTGCTCTGTGCTGACCATCCAGATCAGTTTGTTCCCTTTCCACTGCACAAAATTCACTCTCCTCTTCCCACTTAATATGCTGTGTCCTGGAGAAGTTTTAAGTTTCTTGAGATTAACATGTCTGTCATATGTGCAATTAAAATGTATAAAGAGGGAAAACAAGTTTTGCTGAAATCCCAGTCTTGGTAATTCTAGTCTAAGTTCCCTCCAAGTGAAAAAAATTGCATAGAGATCCTCTATGCATCATTTTTACCAGACATTTGCTTAGGGGAAAACCAGTATAAGCAATCAGAGCTTCAGCTTGGATGCCTTAAAATTTTTGTGATTTATTTTTCTTTTCTAGATAAACCTTGTATAAGTGTTTCTCTGCACATTCAGCTGTGATCAGAAGTGTTTCCACCTTTACAGTGAGGCTTTACAACAGCCTCATTGGCGGCATAAAGAGGTATTTAGGGAGTGTATGGGGCATGAGGGCAAATGAGACTTTTATTTGAAGCTGTGGAAATGTGATTAAATTATGCCCACAGACCAAATTCTGGCTTTCTCCTTTTCAGCAGCAGACAGTGAAAGACTAGACACTGAATGGCGTGGATTTAAACTGAAGCCAGTCAGTAGCAATATGAGAGTGGGGAAAGTTAATGAACTGATTTTCTACAAATAGCCTACTCAGGCTAAAGAAAACTCCTTATTGTATACTTTTGTGAATGAAAACGTACAGTTTGCTTAACATTCCTTATCCAAAATGTATTTTTAAGAAAAATACAGAGACAAGGTACTTGATTAAAAAGTAGCCTCTTTCAGAATTTTGCTGGTTGTCTAGAGAAAACAGAAGTTTCAGAATTTCTTCTATGTGACATTATCTAGAAAATTCACCTTATTTTTAGGAAGAAAGGAAATTTGCAAGATGAAGACAGAATTTTTCATCTAGCTCATGCTGCGGTAGAAGAAGGCCAGTGCTAGCAAGCTATGCACACCATCTTGGAGGTCAGCTGTAGTAGGCACTAGCTAATGAAGTGTAGTTGCCTGTCATTTGTAACTGCTATTAGGGATTATCCAGAATAGTGGATAAATCGTTCTATTTCATGATTTATACTAACAGGCTCTATATGGTTTTTTGAGCACTTTCCAGAAAAAATTGGTGTTGCAGAGAAGGTTGCTCCTGGACTCAGGTGACCCTGAGCTCTCACCTATTTTCAGGGTTAGTGTAAAAACTTCAAAGTTCTGGAAGACACGCTGATGTGAAATTAATAGGGGATGGGAATCTGACATTTTTAGGGTAACTGCTTCATTGTTGCATCTCACGGAAAAGGTACTCGGACACCAATGACCCTGGTGACCTCTCAGCAGCCATTAAAGAGCCTGACACCCGTGATCATATTGTAAATGCATAGGGAAGTGTGGCTTTTTGTCTGTCAGCAACTGAAGGGAAGCAGCATCTGTGGGTGTCAGCCCATGTTCCTGTTGTTTCCCATGTTCCCATGTTCCAATGTTTCCTCCATTCAGAAATGGGAGGAAAGAAGGGAAGTTGACTGAAACTTTTCATACTTCAAGGAGTCATTATGGTGGTGGCCCAGTCAAAAGTGTGCATGGATTGTGTTACACCTGCAGCTGCTTCCACTGACCCAGTAGCATTCAGTGAAAGGAAGATTTGCATATAAAAGCTGGATTTCATGGAAATGGGTATTACTGCTCCATCAGTGTGGGCATTTCCCCACAGGATACCAAAGGAACCAAAGGTGTTTTCTCCCCAAATATTTTTACTTCATCATCTCAATGAGACATTTTTCCATTATGTCACCTTTTAAAATTGCTAATGAGGCATTTTTTAAAAAGGAAATTCCTTCCCATGTTCATCAGTTTTCAGTAAGGGCTGTTGTTCTGGGAGCAGTGCCATCCTTTTATTTGTTGTTTGAGATGCATGGTGATTTTAATTAAGCAGTCATTGTCTGTGTGCATCGCGGTGGTTGCCTTCAGTGACCAGAGAGCTATAATTACAAGCACACAGGGCAGCTGAAATTTTTGCTGCAGCCCTTTAGAGGATTGTGGGAATTGCTGTCTTCACCAAAGATGATCCTTTCTCTTCCTGGACAGTTTTGACTTGGATAGTCTGAACTATGACATTGGCAGTGAGTTTGTGGCAGTCAGGAAATGTTCGTAACCCAGAAGTCCTGAGCAGCAGTTAGTCTTGCAGGGCTCCATGTGAACAAACTCTTCCTCTGATATCCCAAACAGACGGGATGACTATTTCAGGTCTCCTATTGAACACTGTGTTGAGGGCAATGCACACATGGAAGCAGAGCTACTCGATTTGCTTTAGCGGGTCAGCACAGGAGAAACCCATCCTTTGGTATCGTGCAAGAGTAGCCTAACTCTTAGATGCAAAGTTGCAGTGAAAGCCAGTGTATTTCTGCCTGACAACGTGTTATTTCTTCACCTTGAGGGTCACCTCATTGCAAGTAATTCTGCCTTACCCTTAGCAGCGGCCTGTTCAATACAGTAGAAAAAAAACATTTCCATAACTTCCAGGCTCTTCCAGTTACTCCCTTACCAGGTTCTGCCTCAGTGAATTAAGTTTATTTTGTTTACAAAACAAACATGCCAAGTCATTTCTTGCATGCTGTGGCAAGCTGTGTGGTTAATGGGAATCAATCCTTGTAACAGTAATCTCCACTTTATACCAGTTTCACAAGAGAGGAGGTTGAGGGCATACCTGATCATGAACTGTTCACCTTGTCTCCAACCTCAGCTTTGCTTCCTGATGTGTACACAACTGGGGAAAGAGCAGGCATGAGGAAGGGAGCTAAACCCAGCCCTTACCTTTTAGGTGGGTTTCACTTGCTCCCCTCAGGCATTTATCTGCTGCACCTGTGCAGTTGGGAACTCCTGTTGTTTATTCCTCAACAACCCATCTGTTTCTTGCTTGGAGTAATGGGAAATGGACACAGCTTTATCATAAAGTATGTGGGGTTATGGAAGATAATGAAAATCATCGCAGCAGCAGGCTGTAGTCATGCTATCCCTGCATCTCATCTAAAACTTTCCAACATACGATTTGCTTCAATTAGGTATGGAGGAGGTCCAGTTAGGTGGGCTACCAAGGTCTCAGGCACTTGGGACACTTGAAATAATGAATCTGTGCTTTAGGAAATGAGCCTTCTGCACAGGAGAACTGTGAGTGAAGAAGGGTGTCAGTCGCTTAGATGCTACATAGAAGCAGAGAGTGCAGTTCCCTTAAGTTCAGAAGCTGGATTGCAGTATACATGTGCAGGGACATTGTCCCTGGCTCATGTTTTAAGTGAAACAAAGCTTAGTGAGGTGGCCATGGGATTTCAGGGGACTGGGGCATTGAGGGTCTTGCAGGAAAATGCCTAAGGGAGCAAAGCCAGTAGCTTACATTTATGTCTTGTTGATGGTGTAGTTGCAGAGAAAAAAATTATCTGAAGACAAGCCTAGCTTGATTCTGCTTTGGAGCACGGTGGGACAGGAGCTGCAGGAAGAGTCATTTCCCATAATTGGAAACAACATATATTTTTCCCAGTGCTGAGAACAGGAGACCAGACAAGCCCCCAGCTTGCAATTACAGAGCCTGCATGGCTACCCATAACAACAGGATTTTCACCAAGCATAGTCATGCAGGGCAATTGACAGCAAATAATGAAAGTGGGTGTTGATCCAAAAGGAGCAGGCATCCTGCCACCATCCTTCGAGGTGTATTTATTCTGATGTAACAGTGTCTCTGCTTCAGTTCTGCATCCTGCCTCTTCTGCTGCTGTGATTTGTGCTGCATGCTGTTCAGAACAGCAGAAAACATTCAGAACCAGAGTCAGCAAAGCGCTGCCAATACTGGGCTGTGTCATTGCAGCTGGTGGGGATGGTTGCTCTCAGGAGAGTTTCCTTCTCTTCAGACACAAGAGGAAAATAAAGAGGTGACCAGACACCAGTGAAGAAAGTGGGGAGAAAAGAGAAAAAGAAAAAAAAAAGGAGAAAAGTAGCCTCCTCTCTCTCTTAATATTTTTTTTCCTGCAAACCATTGCTGCCAAACAGCAAAAGAGGAAACAAATATACAGATTTGATTTCATTTATGAGAGGCATGTACTCACCACAGTGAAAATGGTCTTTTAAACAACCACCCTGGTGAAAGTTTCTGTTTTCCTGAGGAGTGGTTTCTTGGGATTATGAGAACTGCAGGTTGAAATTTTTTACAGAACCCAGATGCTCCTTTTCCCCCAGAGTTCTGGGTGTCTCCTGAGATGTCAGCAACTCTTTTGCTTGGTTTTGGTTTTTTTTCCCTTATTTCCTGCCCTAAAAATATGTGAGTTTTAAATACAGGAGGATTAATATCTGTCAGCTGGGCAGAGTAGAGAAAGTAATCACTTGCTGAAGAAATTAATGTAATTCTCTGTAACTGTTTTCCTTGCTTTGGAGCAGACCATAGTTTTCCTCCACTTGTGTCATTTTTGGATGCATTTATTTTGCTTTGTCACAACAGGCAAATATTGTCACAACAATTGCGTTGTCACAACCTCTGTGTCAGGCTGGACACTTGCTTGGCATGCAGGATAATTCCAGTGGGAAACCTCTGAAACTACTGATGGTAGCTCCTCCAGTGATGTGCCACCCTTCTCCTCAAGGTTCACGTGTTCCCTGTTGGATTGTCTGTTGAGTTGGGGATGTTTCCTTTTATCCCAGTGTGTTATTTGGATACTTGTACCATAAGGCTTAGCCTGACACCATTTTTAGGCATGTATTTTCACAGTGAGGTCAATAAAATAGAGCTTACCTTCTGTGCTGCTTCATGGAGTGCTTTCTCCACAGGTCTGAGCTGGCTTTAAAACAAAGAAATCTGGTGCTTCTGCCAGTGCAAGTAGACCAAAGGGCTTTACCAAGTCTTTACTGCCCCGAGGATTGCTAGAGGTGCATGTTTCTCCACAGACTCTTATGGCTTGGTGGGCTGAGTAATCTCTGTATCACATCCCATGCTCTGCAGGCAGATTTCTAAACAAGAACAAAAATGATTTGGTAATGGAAAAATGAAGTATTCTGTGATTGCAGCATCATAGGGAATTGTTTTGGGGTAACTTGTTTTCTTCAAGATCTTATACTTGCTTTGGGTTTGAGTTTTTTGTAGTTGGTGGCAATTGTTTGTGGTTGTTTGAGTTGTTTTGACTGGAACAGTTTGAGAAGTGTGATACTAAACTGTAGGTTATTTTGATCAACGTAACACGCTAGTCAGACAAAGAAGTCCGTAGTTGTTAGGATTAACAATGAGAGAAAGACAAAAGCGGATAAAAACTGAGCAGAAGTCCTTAAAATCATATGTGGTTGAGGGGCTGCCTGAACCAGATGTATTTCAGTTTCTGTAGTAACCGCCCTCATAGTATTCCTTCTCTCTGACGGTCCCCAGGCTCCCCTGGGATGTCCATCACGTGCTAGAACCCACAGCATCCTGAGGCAATGATTTCCACAGCAGATCCTTGCATTGGCTTAAAACCTGCCCCACCCAGTTTCCCTTTTTTTGCCCCTTTTTTGCTGGAAGGCAGAGCCAGCAGTAGATGTCCACTGGCTATTTCCATGATTTTACAGATCTGTATTTGGTCCTCCCAACGCCTCTTGTTCTTCGAAGTGCAAGGGTTCTTACTGAGTATTTGATATGTTTGGTTTTTAGCAATAGGAAGATTGCACTGACCAACTTGAGTGCTAAGAATTTAATTTTTCCAAAATCTAGGTTCTTGGAAATAAATTCATGGCATACATGTTGCACGTGCACTTATGAATGCCTGAACACAAATCTCATTTCCCCACAGTGTGAGTCATCTTGTTGCTTGACCTATGTTCTTTTCCCCTCATGTAGGTCTGAGTCAAAAAAAAAAAAAAAGAAAAAAAAAGTATTTTAACTTTCCCATTTTCCTTGAAATTTGGTGAAGGGAGAGATGGAAAGCTTAAATCCTGTTTTACTCAGTAATACCTCAAATATTCAGAGTGCCCTGAGACTACTTCCCAAGTGGTTCTCCTCTACCATTTCAGAAGGGTTATCTGTGATGGCTGTCTGTATCCTTACAAAAGCAGCACAGATAGATATACTTCAGAAAGATACAAATGTTTTCCTTTAAACATGCCACAATCACAGTGAAACTAGTTCCAGTCTTTTCCACCTCTCTTCAATCCAGTTTTGGGAGTAAACCTTTTTGTTTAAAGTAAGCACTGTATTTTCTTGGTGCCAGGACCCTCAGAAATTTGTAGTTTAGCAGGAATACTTGGAAAAAAATTACCTGTAAGCAGATGGACAAAGTAATGAGGAATATTTACTGGCTTACTCACAGAAAAGTGCCTTAACAAATGCTCAAGTTAAGGATGTGCCTCAAATCCCATGTTTTCATAAAGTACCGAACCAGAAGCCTGTTTAAGTGGAGGCTGGAATGATGTCTAAAATCCTTGACATTATGGTTTTGATGGGAATTTCTTCCTCCAGTCCAGTCTTCTACCACACTTTTCCAGGACCTGCTTATGTAAACCAGGTACACATGTAGTCCCAACCTTCAGTGACTGGGATAAACCTAAATGGAAGGTGATACAGTGACCTGAAGGTGGAAAGCCCTGACAGCTGATTCACACAATCTTTAGAGAAAAAAAAATTACTTTTTATAACCCATATTCCTCACCCATAGCTTGTACAAAATCAGAGGGTAAAGGCGTACACTCAGGCTGTCTGAATGCCAGTGAAATGGAAACGTGAGCAATATTCCAATTTAACTCCACTAGAAATCCACTAGTTAGTAAGTAGTTCAAGTATTTTAGTGCCTGCTGTGTTGCTGCCTACAGGGAAAATACTCTAAGTGCTTTCCCTTTTTCAAAAAGAAAAGGAGTTTTCATCTATCTTTTATAAGGCTGTCTTGTCACATCCATTATACAGCATGACACAACCAGCCAAAGGATGTATTGTGGTGGTTTCCATCACATGTTTTAGTGATAAGGTTTTTCTGGAAGCTAGAATACAGACATATATGTGTGTGTGTGTGTGTGTATATATGTATGTGTTTGTGTGTGTATACACATTTATATATAAACATCTGTGTATATATAGATGCACTTACCAATCTAGATCACTTAACAGTGAAGATCTATGTGCCCTATGCTGGCCTATGGAGTGTCAAATGTGGGGTGTTAATGCCTACATATGTGAAATCCAATATTTTTCATCTGGCCAGCTTGACACAAAAGGGCAGAATTATCCTTATTCCAAGAATATTAGGCCATTAACTGGAAGAGCTTTTAGAACTACTTTATTCTGGTCCATGGCTGACCAGCTATTTGAAGATATAGAAAAGAACGAATTCTGGTTTTCAGACTCCATGTACACTGTTAGTATCACAGGGTGGAAAAATGGCAAGAGATGTCCCTGAATAATACTGTGGGTTTTAATCCCTGAACCATCTAATACCTTATTCATTTCAAAAATGCGAAGGGCTAATGCAGACTGGAGAATAGGAGTGGTGATCCACAGATCACAGTTCTATATCAGAAGGATTTTTAAAGGTGCACCCATAAATTCTGTATGCCTGTATATGTATAAATGCAAGCTGTCTTCTCTGTGCAGAGACCAGTGAGATGTCAAGATAGGCACAGCTTGTGACATTTTAGTTACTAAAAATGCTAATTTCTGTGTCCTAAAACAACTTCAGTGAACCTGTTGGAGCAAGAGGAGGGCCAAGAGGATGATTAGAGGGATGGAGCACCTGTCCTAGGAGAAAAGACTGAGAGAACTGGGATTGTCCAGCCTGAGAAAGAGAAGGGTGACCTAATTGTGCCCTTCCAGAACCTGAAGGGACCCTACAAAAAATGTGGAGAGGGACTTTTAATAAGAGCATATAGAGACAGGACAAGGGGGAATGGATTCAAACTGAAAGAGACTAGCTTTAGATTAGATATTAGGAAGAAAATCTTTACTGTGAGGGTGGTGAGGTACTAGAACAGGTTGCCTGAAAATGTTGGATGCCTTGGGATTCCTTAAGGTCGCGCTGGATGGGGCTCTGAGCAACCTGGTCTGGTTGGGTGGAAGGAGATGTTCTTTAAGGTCCCTTCCAACCCAGACCATCCCATGATTCCATGATTCTATTCTGTGAGGATATTTTTATTCAGCAGTATTATTCTTACATACTTCAGACAATGGGGAGTGTGTAAATGTAGATATACATGAATAATCAGCATATAATAGTGTGCAAAACATTACAGCACTGCTTGACATATGCAATATTTAGCTACTTTGCTTCTTCTGGGTTCATTACTACGGCCTTTCCATCACCATTTTGCTGTCTAACTCTTCAGCAGAAGTGGTTCAGGCAGTTTTCTACCTCCATGTTTTGATCTCTTTTTAGTGAGTTTAACATTAACTAATAATTTTTTTTTAAAGTTTCCTGATCTTCCATGTTAAATGTAATGTTGTCCTTCAAAATGCCCTGTTTGATTACCAATATAAGGATGATTAATTTCTGCAGGGAGAGAATCTTACCATATACTTCTTGAGGACAAGGCATGAAGGTTTGAAGTCCCTGGAAAGCAGAGAATTCCCAGAGCATCAGTAGGGCACCTAGAAATAAGTAAGAAAAACTACTTTGTGGATTTAAGGAATCCCCAAATGTCTTCAAACCCAACCTTACAGCTACTGAAATATTTAAATTTTAAAAAGCTTTTGGAGATAAGAATAAAAGTTGTTGTTTCAGTAAAAACAGAGGCTGGTGTGCTCACTGACTGCCTTCATTTATTACTCAGTATTTCTGTCTTGGCTACAAAATCTCAAATGACAAAAGATCTTCAGGAGAGGGAACCTGGTCCAGTATGGGGATGGATGGGTGAGGAGAAATGCTCCCCAGAAGGTGCAGAAAACTGACAGAGGCAAACAGCTGACCTTCTTACCAGGAAGGTGTTGCAGGGGGAAAAGCAGTTCTCCTCTTGAAACACCTGAGAGAGCCTGCTGCCCACTGAAGGGAGCAGCCTGGGCACAGGCGAGTGGCAATGAATGGGACTGTAACAACTCGGCTCTGGAAAGGACCGTGTTGTCCTTGGCACCACTTGGTCAGTCCACCTCCAGGGATGCAGTAATGGCCAGCTGCTGGCGTGTGCCGGTGGCTTGAATTTTAAACACAGCCAGCTGGAGGCTATCAGTCCCATTTACTGTGTAGGTAAATCCTATGCAATCTGCCTGAAATATCTTCTGCCTGTTGAGCCCAGGGAAAGCCTTACCACCAACCTTGCTGGGGAAAAATGAGGTCTGCAAGCAGATCCCTTCCTCCATGATGCCATCCCCTGCTTTTGTGACACCTTGCTGTCACACAATTACACCATGCTATCCATGGTTTTGGCCCCAGCATCTCAAATGCAAAATCACATCTTTGTCCCTTTAACTTCGCCCTCAGCTGTAATGCCTGTTTTCTCCCCTCCTCTGGGACTGTGCACTCTGTTGCTGCTCCGGCTGCCGGGAGCAAGCGAGGAGAATTTCTCCTGCTGGCAAGTAACCAGCCAGTCTGGGGCTGGCATCTTCCCAGGACGCTGCTGTTTG
>VZRQ01008263.1:287327-384095 GCA_013397975.1 Machaerirhynchus nigripectus | reverse complement strand
GTCTCCTTTTTCCTTCTGGGGAGACTGAACAATTTCCCTAGTCTTCTTTTTATCACCAACATATCTACAGAAGGTTTTTTTCTTGTCTTTGATGTCTTTGGCCATATTTAAGCCCATCAGGGCTTCAGATTTCCTGACCTCATCGCCGGCTGCTTGAACAATCCCTTTGTATTCCTCACTTGGAGAATTGTTTTCACACTTGTCCTTGCTTTCACACTCTGTAGGCTTCCTTTCATGTTTGAGTTTGTCCAGGAGATCCCTGTTCATCCACACAGGCGTCCTGACATATTTGCCTGACTTCCTCTTTGTTGGGATAATCACTCCTGAGCTTGGAGGAGGTGATCCTTGAATATCAACCAGCTTTCTTGGGCCCCTCTTCCCTCCAGGGCTTTATCCCACGATATTCTACAAAGCAGACCCCTGAGGAGGCCGAAGTGTGCTCTCCTGAAGTCCAGGGCAGTGAGGTTTCTGTGCACCTTCCTTGCTGCCCTAAGGATCATCTCAAACTCCATTTCGTGGTCCTTGCAGTCGAGGCTGCCCTTGAGCTTCTCATTCCCCACCAGCCCCTCCTTGTTGGTAAGCACAAGGTCCAGCATAGTACATCCTCTTAGCTCCTCTATCACCCGGAGAAAGAAGTTATCATCTTGGCACTCCAGGAACCTCCTGGGTTGCTTATGCCCAGCTGTTGTCCCTCCCGAAGGTATTGGGGTTGTTGAAGTCCCCCATGAGGAACCGGGCTTGTGAACATGAGTTCACTTTTAACTTTCTGTTGAGAGTCTCAGCAGCAGTTTTTGGGGCATGGAGAGGTTAAGAACTAATTCAGAGAGAAATTTCCATTTTGAGAGCACAGGGAACCCCTCTTCACCCCATTCTGTGTATTAGCACCTTCAGGCTGATTCTCTATCCTGAGAAGTTTTCTCCCACCAGGACTTAAAGTGAGAATCGAGAGGCTGTCTGCCACTCTGCTAACCTCTTTTATGATCCAGAAGAGAAATCTGGATTCATTAGGTCAAAAAGGAAGTGGGAGATGGAACAGGCCTGCACAGTGTAAGTATTTAGGGCACTACTCTATCTGAGTTGTTTACAGAGTATGAAACCTTGGATATCCTTGCTGAGAAGTAACATTTTGAAAGGAGGGTTTTCAAAAATCCTTATACACTTTTCTTTTCAAGTAATCAGAAAACAAAGTAACTACGCTCAGTTAAAATCTTTTAGTAATAAAAGAATAAAACAGAATTAAAAAATTAAATATTTTATGGAGGCCAGCTACACAAATTGACTATCACAGAGAGATGAGAGGTTTAGTCCTTCAGCTCATGTTCCTTATCTGCTTGAACGTCATTGGAACACAGCTGTAATTATTCTGGTATGATGCCTCTACGAGTTGTGCTTCTATTCAGGAAAAATATTATGTGGGAGTTGTGCTTTGAACTGGGGCACAGTTACCCTGGGATGATCATGTAGATAAACATACCATACAGGGAGGATTTCCTTGACATGCATCAAAATTGGCATTCAGGTTTCAAGCAGTAGCAAGGTCCTTCAAGCACCTCGTGGCCACTGCAGCAGATTTTGTTTTAGCCGGACTGTGTCCATGCAGCTCAAGGACACTTACGGCTCTCTCCAGCCTCAGCCCCTGCCAATGGCCTGAAACATGTTCAAAAATGAATTCACATCACCTGAATCCAGCTTTTTAAAGTAATGTGTATAAGAACTTTTAAGACTAGAAAAGAATGGAATCTCTGAAATACATCTTTTCTTTTTGCCTCTTTTGGCTGATGTGTGTATGTGAGAAGGAGTGATAAACTGAGGTCAAGGAGAGACTGAATATAGAGAGGAAATTATCCTTTTGGGAGATAAGAGTGAAAACAACTGTGGGTCTCTAGTAATAATAACTTGCAAAGCCTCCTGGTTTTGGGGGGAGAGGTTTGACAATTTTCAAAATGTCAGATTGTTAACTATTCCAAAAATATTTTCTTTTTAAATAATTTTTACTTCTCTCACAATACACTTTACTTGCTTCATAAACATGGAGTGAGTATTCACAGGGAAAACCAAAGTATACCTAAATTTCTGGCACCAGGAGGTAAAACTTGGTCACTCTTTTCAAGTGTGGGTCTTTCAGAGGGAGTCTTGTTCAGTCTTTTCAGTCCAGCTGCATGAAGGCCAGAAACATCAGCTAGCTTGCAACTGTTTTTTATTCCAGCTCCAAAATTCCCTGGGAATCAGAGATGTTCTCACATGTTTAAAAAGTAACTTATGTGTGAGGGAACCCTGGAGATCTCCTTGTGCTCCTGCCAACAGGAGCAGGTTTGTCCCATGCCCGTCTTCATCCCAATACATTTGGATTCTTGACCAGGACAGAATCCCAAGCCCCACCCCCTAGAGGCTTGCTCCCAGGTTGGGCCGTGTGGGACCTCACTGTGGCATCCCCTTTTGCAAGTTATGTCCGTGATGGTGTGTGCCTGCCGGGGCAGCCCAGTCTTCTCATCCTTCCCCTCAGCTCTGCAACAGTCACTGGCACTTGTTTATTCTCATTATGGTGCTAAACCTTGCCACAAGTGAAATGTTAAACAATTGAACAGAGACATCACTATCATCCTGTAATGAAAAAGTCTGAAATTTTAAATAGACTTTCTAAAGAGAGATACTGGAAAATAAGACTTAACTTTCCAGCATAAAACACAACTCTCCAGAAGAGAGAATCTTCCCGTTGCTTCAAGCAGAACTTTCCGGTGGACTGAATGCTTAGAAAATATATGTAGAAAAGAGTTATATGCTTGACTTAACTATCATCTTATTGTTCATCGTGTTTCATCTCAATGTCATCTCAAGTCTTTAAGGAATGTTGGAAACCCGTACCTTGTATTGGGCCAAACCTGTGATCCTTGTCAGTGAAACTAGTCTGTACAGGCCAGTGCTCTGCAGCTGCTGAATGATCTGAACGAGCGAGATAGAAACTTCCTGACTGCTCTTGCAGAGTCTTGACAGTGTCTCTTGCTGTGGTGGGTTTCCTTGAAGCTAAAAGAGCTTGGGTTTTGGTTCGTCTTCTTCATCTTTGACTGGAAACAGCTGTCTACTTGATTTACAAAGTTAAGTAAATGGGACCTGAACAATTTAAAAGCAATATACTCAGAATATTTACACTGGTGATCTTGCTGATGAATGGGAAGCTTACTCTGAGGACATAAACTGATGGGTGCTTTTCTCCCCAAAAATCATTCCTAATTGGGCCTCTATCTGTACAGCTGCAATTTCTGTTCCTGTGAGGTTTTTTTAAACAGAAAAAGCACGAGACCTTCATGAAGAAGCCATCTATAGCTGTCATCACACCCATCCCTCAGGTCGTTTGCCACAGACATGCCTTCTCCATGCATCTGCAGCTCCGGTTGCACAGGGCTCACACTGAAGCCATGCTGTTACAGCCCCTTGCCTTGTCATGGGGGTACCAAGCTGAGATGCAGCCCTTCCCCAAGTGAGCACAAATCATGCCAGCTATCTCAGTCTTCCTTCAGCCATTTCTGCAGTCATGTTGCACTGTTTTACATGTTCCTGTCTGCTCTGTTGCTGTGCTGAACGTGTG
The DNA here is from genome assembly GCA_013397975.1 of Machaerirhynchus nigripectus. Classification (NCBI taxonomy): domain Eukaryota; kingdom Metazoa; phylum Chordata; class Aves; order Passeriformes; family Dicruridae; genus Machaerirhynchus; species Machaerirhynchus nigripectus. The sequence goes on along the minus strand of VZRQ01008263.1, from coordinate 380,512 downwards.
CTTTGAGAAAAACCAGTGGCTGTGTAAATACGCAGAGGAGCTGAAGGGCAGTCAAATGTACCTGCTACAGCAAGCAAACAAGGGGGAAAGATAATCTCTGCAAAGTCTTTTGGCTGCCATGATTCCAGGTGGGGTTTGTAATAGTGTCCATTGTTTATTTTTATTTACTTGTTTACTTGTTTCTTTTATTATTTATTTTCTCATCTCCCCACATGTACCCCCCTTACACCCACAGCCTGGTGGCTCACTGGTGCTGGAGAAAAATTCTGTTACTCCAGGAGTAGTAGGGAAAGAGGAGACATGCTTTTTGGGGACAGGCAGAGCACCAGTCCCTTTGGTGAGCAGACTGCCTTGGAAATCCTGGCCTCAGTGGTCCACTGTAGTAAGGATTTTATGACAAGGAAAAACTCAGGTGAATTACCCATACCTGTGTGGCTGAGAAGACGCTTATAAAGAGGTTATGCCATCAGTCTCCAGTGCCTGGTCACAAAATCTTGTCCATTACAGTGGACAAGTCTATACACAATAGAAAAAATTAAGTTAAGGTATTTTAGTGTTCTGTGTGATGAATACACATTAACTGGCTGTTGGACAACCTTCACAACCCTTGGATTAATTGTAACCTTCTTAAAAAAAATTTAAGATATCTCTTCCTTAAGATTTTTCTAAGAAATATTTTGTTCATTTCCTGAACGAACTGGCAACTCCAAAGGATAATGTTTAATCTTCTTTATAAATGTGCTGTTTGCTCTTGAGCAGACTAAGCTTCACCAGCTAGGATACTTTTTTTTTATTGAATCATACATATGGAAGCTATGACAATGTGATTCAAGTAGAGACTACAACCAATCTGCAAGTTTTTCAGCTTGGCTTGATTCCCTCATCTGGGCAGTGCTAGAATCATACCATTTATCATGCATACATGCTCCTTGGGCTAAAACAAGTGTCTTAGATAACTGGAAAGGCAACAGAAAGTTTTGCTGCTATATAAAACCAGATCATACCAGCAAGCTGGAAATGGCTGCTTGTCCTGCTTCGGGGACAGTCATACCATACAAGGCCACAACCATCTTGCAGCAGAGCAGTGTAGAATCTCTTGTGTTTACTGAGGACCACACCTCTCCTTTGTTCTGCAAGTAGATTCTCTCACGCTGAAAACCTACACAGGAAAACTCTGCATCAGTCTGAGCAGAGTCAGACTGTTTCATTTGCCTAATGGAAAATTAAATAGTACAGCATCACTCAGGAATACATTCTGAGAAGCTGCTTATTTCCAGATGGACTTACCTGTCATACAGCTTATGTCTACAGCCCCTTCCTGCATTTGCATATTTAGTCACAAATGGTTGAGGGCATCTAACAGTAACATGACTGCTCACACTACAGGCAAATGAATAACCTTTTTTTTTCTTTTTTTTTTTAAGGCAAGGGAAGTCCTGCTGGCAAAGGAACAGGTCTTTCTATAATCTCAGTACCTCATGTTCCAGTAACCTCTTTGCTAACGCTGGCAACAGTGCTGTGCATCAGCAGGCCAGACCCAGACATGCTGGGTAGCGTGCACTAGCTGGGTTAGAGCCAGGGGAATGGCTGGAGAAGCTGCACAAGAATACGGCAGCAAGAAATGTGGTGTTTAGAGAGGCTACGGCAGGAGGGTAGGCAGGGCAAAGGAGGAATCCCAGAGGAGTTTTGACAGTGGTCGTTCTTGCGCTTGTGTCCCTTACGAGGTCAGTTTTATCAACCCAGGCAGATGCCTGGGAGCATGCACAAGCAGAACAGGCTTCGTTGCTCTGTGAGGCTTTCCCTCTTGCAGCTGATCCACTGGGTGATGGGGGGCCTCCAGGTAGCTGCCAAACAGCAAAGTCTGACTCATTGCTGCCTCCAGAGCTCCTGGTCTGCCGGAAAACCTCACCCTTTTTGTACTGAGGTAGCTTTCTGAAATGCAGAGAGCAAAGCTGAAATGCAGCCAGTTATGCCAGCAGCCTAAAGGGAGTGTTTGGGGGTAACATCTGACTCACAGTGACAGGCAAAAGAAGGTGTTCATTGCACTCTATTAGAAGGCTGCGGGATGGTTATATGTAGAGTTGAGAACTTGGGAAACCAACCTTTTGCGTTCATGTTTTTCCATGGCACAAATACTGAATGGATAGAGGGAGAAAATAACTTCATATTAATAAATAACTTCAGCTCTAAAATGTTAATGTCTCATGGTCTTCAAGCCTCAAAATGCAAAGACTTTTGGCAAAATTTCAATTTGGCAAAGATTTCAGTAAAAGTGCCTTTGATGTAGCCCTGCTGATTTCAGTGGAATTACACCAGGGATCATTAGTGGCTGTTTTGTAGGGCACAGAAGACCATAATTACCCGGAATAGTCCACATCCAGAAGTGTTTCACAAGAGCAGGCACATTTTACTGGAGGAGGCTGTCTTGGGCCAGCTTTTGACCTTTGTTTTTTCTCAGGAATATCATCTTCCTAGAACTCAGGAGACAGAAGAGTGCTCCACTTCAGCAAGCACTGCTTTCAAGGAGAGATAGTACTGATTGTCCCCAACCATTTGCAAATGCAAAAAATGCACAAAGCTTGTTTAAGGAGCTACCTCAAAAGGTAGCAGCACAGCAAAGACTGGGGTTTTCTCTTGTCCTAAAAAGTCATGACAAGTCCAGCAGATGTGTCTGGGCCTCAGGTAAAGACACTGTTACAGTGCATGTGGGACTGGAAATGTGTTATTCTTATGAACAAATTCTATGGAAGTTGTTTCAAAATCAGCAAGACTGATGGTTAGAACTAATCAACTTTCACAAAGCAGGGAGTGCAGAGGTGGCGTGAAATAGGCATAATGATTTATGAGAAGGATGCTAAAAGGTTTTACTTGCTGTAATAAAATGTCCTCTGATAGTTAAACTTTTGATGCAACATTAAAGCAAAATGCAGCTCTAAAAGTAAAGGTTTTCTTTGCATATACAGCATTAATTCCACTGTGTGCATTTGAGAAGTTATGCATTATTTCCTTGCTAGCACTAAATGTAACCAACTTAAAGCCCTCAGGCTTCACTGTCCTGAAGCATGAAGCTGGAATAAATACCACATAAGATTGCTGTGCACCACTTTTATGGCCATCATTGTGTCTGCTGCATTCAGACATTTGGCACAATTTCTTTCTGTCCTGTCCAACATTTGTTCACTTATTTCTGTCCTCACTATGGTCTGTTCATATAATTGTGACCTGGTTTTTTCCTTTTTTGCATGGTGCAGAAGTCACTCTCTTTTCCTATGCTTGAACAAACTAAACCAAGTGAAGCTGCCAGTTATTTCCACAATCTCAGTTCTCAATTCTGTGCAGACAAACCAAATCACCTGAGAACTGTGGCAACCTAGAGGATCGCAAGCCCGGTGCCCTTTCCACTTCAGTAACAGAGAGCCTTTTTAATGACATGATCCAATTTCTGTTGAAGGATTTAGCCCTGAAGAAACTATTGTCTTGCAGTAAATGAAGGAATACTTATACCAAACAGTACATAGCATAGCTGTTGCTCTGTCAGTAAAGTGGTTCCATCTGAAAGTATAGCATATTCACTGTATTCACAATATTCACAATATTCACCTATTCCAGTATGGCAATGAGCTGTACTTTTACAGTAGTGTTTCTGGCCACTCTAAGAGCTCTTTATCATTTTGACAACCTCTAATCATACAGCACAACTTTAGTGCATAAAGCTCTAAAATGCAGTAGAGAGTTAAAGCTCATAGCAGACAAGGAAGGAGAAACAATGCTGAAATGCCAGCTTGTGGCCATTTTAATCACAGGCTGTTAAGCAAATGCACAATATTGTTAAGCAGGAGTAGCTCATACGGGTGGGTATTTCTGGGTTCCATCCTCATTCAAACTTTCTATTAGCACATTTGAGAAACACTTCTTATTCTTCCTGGGTCAAGATTTTGCAAGATTTTTTTAAGAAACATAACCCAAATTTCATAGCCGTGGAGGACAGATGGCAGCAAACACTCTTTTGTTTCCAATCTGCATCTGGCTCTGGTTTGCATCTGTCTGGGTTGCTTTGGTGTGGGCTGCCTCACTAGACTGTCTCATATCCAGGAGCTGTGCCTAAGCACCCGGCACAGCTCTATCACCGCCTCACGCCCCACCCTTGGTCTCATCATGTGTACCGAGGCCTTCCCTACGCGTTTGTGATGAAAGCGCCTCCCTGGGACATGCTTGCTTAAAGCAGGTGAGAGATTCTCCCACCGCTGCCCACTGCTTCACCCCTGCACCGGTTTTCCGGCCGGGGAGAAAATGCTTCCTGCACAGCAAAATGTGTGGCCAACATCCCCCGGTGCATGCCTGCCCGTTAGCCTATTGTATCCGCAGCGAGTGCATAAATACACACGACCTCAACAGCTTGGCAAATAGACTGTCTGCAGTGTAAGAAATGCATTTATGAATGTTTCCGTTTCTCATTCTTCTTGTCTGAATTCCTCAGTATAGTATTTAACAAATGCCTTAATTTTCATCTTAAAAAGGAGAGCCAGAAACATCAAAGCTTCTGGTTTTCCTGTTTTAGATAAAATATGCTGACATTTCACCCGAGAGGGAGGATTTTTCATAGATCATAGCATTCCTGTCTCTAAATATGTCTTTTAAAAAATCCCATTGATGCTTTCCAGTTTCAAATTCATGCCATTAATAGGTTAAAAGAAAAAAAAAATCTGAGAGAAAGAAACCATATGATTTTGCAGCTTAAGTGTTTCCTATAAACAAAGACCAAAACAAAGGCTGTAAAAAACACCTTCCTTTTAGTGTACAGCAGTTGTACTGACGGGACTAGCTTCTCCCTGTGTCAGCATCATCATGGAGACTCTGTAAAAGCACATTGAGAAAAGCCTGGATTTTATCTGTCCTCCTGGAGTAGGAGAGGAGTGACTGTTAATGTCTTCTGTGCCAGTGCTGTCCAACCAGCACTTTGTCAAAGGCTTTATTTATTTATTTTTGCTGGAGCCATATCTAAAACAGGTTTAGAACAGAGAAGGCTGTCTTCATCTTTAGAGTCTGGTCTTTAGAAACTTTGGGGTTGTTTTTCCAACTGAGTGTCACTCAGGATTTCAGATTCAAGACCACAGCTGAATATGATACATGAAGGAACGTAGCTTGCCATGCAGCTGGTCCACATTTAAAAGAAAAGGCAGCAATTTGGCAAAGAGCAGTCAGCCTTCACTAGGCTTTGAACGGGATTTAGCCCAGCAGGTCCCCACTGAGCTGTGCTATTGACTTTAAAAGCCAAAGCACAGATTGTTAAATGTTTAGCTCCTCAAAACCTGTAAATCTGTCTTTGACGGTCTCACTTTGTTCCTTCATACATGTGATGACTTGAGAGTCCTCTGCTGAGGGGACATTTCTATAGCACAGTGAGTCTGAATGAGGTCATGAAAACTCTGGTCCATAATCAGCCCAGTTGAACACAAAAATTTCACTACCAGCACATTAAATGTGGCAGGAAGCAGTAGTAGATAGTACTGCAGAAACTGTGACTGGAGATAGCCACTTGCAATGTTTTGACAACTAACACATTGGAGGCCTTGAGCAAAGCTGAATTCAGCCAGGTAAAGTATGTCACCAGCATCAGCAAGTCCGACTATTGAACTTGACTGAATGGGACAAGAGCATGAGACCTTTTCTGTTATGCAGAAGTCCTAATTCACGTAGAGATCACTTTAAAACTGCCTAGACATCCTCCCATGCACAGCACAGTTAAAGCCAGTGAAAGCTTGAGTAATTTATAAAGTATAATTTGCATGAGCATTGCTTTATGTCTGCTGCCTTACTAAAATCTAATTGCCTGACATCAAATAGGTCATGGAGTGACAAAAATAGTTGGTGCATAGATACTATGTCTATATATATACACACACTCAAAAACAAGCAAGAAAGCCTTGTCTGTCATGTCAAAAATGTTTCTATTTTGGGCAAGGTTTGAAGCTTGCTTTTGGTGGTAAATGTTTTCCCTTTATACATAATTTGCACAAGTCATGTTCCATTCCAGCAACAAGCATGGCATTGAAAAGACACAAAGGGCATGTTTGGGCTGCCTCTGAAATTCAATTTCCTTTAACTGATGATTTCCAGATTAACTCCTCTTTGCAGAAGAGGAGCTGGTTCCTGGAACTAGCATTGCCAATCACTGTAAATTGAAAATCAAGGCTCCCTTTACTGATCAATGCAAAGAAAAGTTTGGTTGGTCCCCTGGCTTGACCGTTTTTTCCATCAGCTCCATTTCCTTCTTGCCAAGGGGCAAAATCCTGCTTAGGACTTTGGGCTCCTGATCTTCCTTATCCTATCTGCTGCACTCCTCTGTCGGATTTGGGCCAGACAAGGAACACAGGCATATATGCTGTGTAAAGCATGGCTTTCAACCAGTGCACCTCCACTGGTGAACTACCCCGGATAAGCTCCGGCTGTATTAAATGGAGACCAGGTGAGGCTATAGCCACATTTTCAGTGTAGAAAGCACAACAAAACTCCCAGGAATAATTCTACTGGGTGAAGGATATTGATGCTTTTTGCAACAGTGTTTCTGTGTCCTGGGTTGTCCACGATTTCTGGAAGACTTCATTCATTTGTTCTTATTTGTGTATGCCCAAGAGATTATGTGTATGCTCATGTTTATGTATACATATATCTGTCTGTCTGCCTGTAAATATATGGAGACACATCTGTTGTATAAATAAAAAAAACTACAGCTTTTGTTGAATTAATAGCAGGCTATTTTTATACTCCAGAAAAACATTACATTTAGAGCACACTGATCTTTTGTTTTTGAAGCTTTAGAAAGTTTATGACTTCAGTCCTTCCAGCACATGCCTTATCATTCACAAGAAATCCACGCTTCAGTTCCAAAATTTCAGTGCTTGCAGGGCTTGCTAATTAGCTAATTTTAAACTCTCGGTTTTATTAGGAACTAAAAATAACTTCATATTAAGGCTTTGGTGGTAAATAAACTATATACTGTGAAACTGACACTCCTCAATGCAGAAGACTTGACATCTGGATAAACAGCTAATCGTTTGGCTGTTACCAACTGTCTGAAGCAGTAAGCAGAAATTCAGTGGGGACAATCTAATATTCAGAAGCAAAGACAGCTTCTTCTCAATCTTCAGATAGTTTTTTTTCAGTCAGTACCTAAGACATGGGATTTTTTTACGTTACAGTCAAAAGCTCTTCGGGAAAAATGGCTGCTACAGGGAATTCCTGCTGGCTCTGCAGAAGAGGAAGAAGCCAGAAGGAAGCAGTCAGAAGAGGATGAGCTGAAGGTGAAAAAGCTGGAAGAGAACATACACAGGTAGGGACAGCCTCCTTTAGCTTTGCCTAAAAACAGTCGCTCCCATCAAGGCTGGAGACTTTCCTTGCCGAGGTCCCAACTCTGGCAGCAGCTGATGGCAGCTGCCCAGGAAAGACTGTAAAAGGCAGTCACACATACAGCCAAATATGCCCAGCATTTGTCTCCTAGATGTCCATGTTGTGCGAGACAGAGTCATTATGTTATCTTTGTGTTTAATTTTTATGGATTTTTTTCATGAGATAGCTAAAAAGAGGGCCAAATCCCCCCTTCAGATGCATGTGTATGACTTGATCAACACTCAAGAGATTCTCCATTTCTTTACACCTCCTACAGCCAAAATGAGATAAAAGAGGGAGAGCATCCATTTGCACTCCACTGGTGCAAATGACTTTTTGAAATGCAACTGCAGATGCCACGAGCAGATCAAATACCTGTTTTCAGAAGCAAGGTTTGGGTGTTAGAATTATTTCCTTTTATCAGTTTCCCATTGCAGCCTGAGTTGACATTTGTCCTCTTTTTTGTGTTTTCCCTTGTTTTGTTACAAACAAAGGTCTCTAAAGCTCATAAGGAGAGTGCTTTTAATCCTCACAGAGCAAATTCCAGAGCTGTTTCTACCATTTAGGCTATGTAAATTTAGAGTTTTTTCAGCTGGAAAAAGCTGGTAAAACTTGGCAACACAACTTTTACAAATATGTCAGCTGAGGCTACAACAGAGATAAAGGGAACAGGACCAGTAGTCCAAGGGCTGATGCATTAACTTAGCATCTGGTGAGCTCAATTTGCCTTATGGCAGGTTTCTTGTGAAATTTCTTGGAGAAGTCAGAGAGAATGTTTCTTTGGGGATATATGCAAGCAGACCTACCCTAAGCTTGGACAATGCTAAATGACTACTATGTGGAAGATGTAGATCAGCATGAATGTTAAGAGTTCTGTCATGCTACTGGTCTTTGTCCTGTCATTCGTGTTGAAACTGAGCATATGTATTGTTCTTTTACATGCGTGGTAACATAAGGCAAGAAAACCTTTTTTAGATTTCATATGATTTTAGATTTCGTATGATACCTGATGTTCTACTTCATAAATTAATACTGTGTACAGAAAGAATACATGGACCGTGCTTCAGAAATATGTACTGTAATACATATTTCAGCTAGTGCTGAATGCTGCAAGGTGCTAGGAGCTCTGACCCCATCCGACGAACACATCAGAGTGGCTAATTTCAGCTGTATGAGTACCACCACTGAAGGCAGTGGAACCTCTTTGCTTAATTAGTTCAAAGTGTAGGAGGAAGGACTGTGTAAAACCTTTCCGCTATGGTTTGCTCTTTAAATTCCTTAACTGCAGCCATGAAATCAAATTTTTGAATATTTGAAAGTAACGGAGCTCTCTTCTTCTGTGGCCACCTATCTGTCAAATGACAGCTCAGCTGCTTTCTCCTGAGTTGAAGACATTTGTGTGACAGCCTCACTAACACACTTAACTTCCCTGTTGTCTTTCTAAGGGAATTCCAAAGACAGTAAAAAAGTATTTTAATTTAAGTGAGAAAATATTATGTCTGAACTGTAGAGATTAGACAGCAGACATTGAGGTCATTAGTCTAACTACAGTTCGCATCCATAACAACAGGACACATCCAGAGCCCATCAAAATAGGCTGAGAAGGTAAAGGGCTGTAGAAGAGGGTAGAAGAAGGGACAGTGTCAAGCACATTATCCTGAGGAGTGAAGTAGAATGAACTCATCCTGAAAGTATTTTTCTTGCTGCCTGTGCACTACATCTTCCCTCTGCATTCCCAGGAGACAAACAAAGGGGAAGGATTACGGGGCAATCGTTCATCTATTCATGTTTGCAGGGGATCAATGTACCTTTGGAAGTCCACTATGCATGCTCCAGGGGAACCCTGTGAAAAAGCCCGAACCCTCTCAACAAGGGTGACAGAGGACAGACTAAGCTGGTTCACCAGGAGGATAGAAAATTATTCAAGACCAGCCCTAAGGCTGATTCCGCAGAACTGTAAAACCACTATGCCATGGATCGTGCATATTCATTAGTGTCACACTGCATCATATGTGCAAGCACAGAGAGCTGCAGTATCAATATATCTGTGAAAAAGTCTTGTGACACAGATACTGGAAAATATATATAAAAATATGTAATATATTAAAAATATCTATCTTTTGCATTTCCTCTCGGATCAGAGTGAAGCCTATTTGTGAGGGGCAATGTCCAGTGCCTGCTGGCAGCCAGTACCCATGACCTGCTTTAACAAGGGGGAATATGCTGTCATCCCTTTCATCTTGCAGCAGAGCATCCCATCATCGTGACAGAGAGCAGTATCTCTTCTACACACACTGAAGCACTCAAAAAGGTTCCTCTCTCATACCTCTGCTTTTACTATATGCATAGCTGTGGTAAAATAGAAGTATCCATCATTATTTGCAGGCCAGCTCTAAAGAGTAGGTCTGACAACCTGAGTGAACTGTGGCACTTACAACAGAAAACTGAGAGTGTTTGAGGTGAGACAGACATTCCTAAATGAGGATGTGGCCTCATGTAGGTGGGCTCATGTAGCTGGTGGGCTCATGAGGATGAGTGCTTCCAGAAAAGACCAATACCTCTTGGAGAAACAGTAGGGCTAGCGCTGAGTTTGTAGATGATCTTTAAGGCCTTTCACATCACACAAATGCTTTGGTTGGGTATTGCTCACTCTGGTTCAGTTTTAAGTGACTTTCTCACTAAAATCATACATTTTGCAAGATGTAAACATGCTTCTAATGTTTATTCTTAAGCTAGTGTAACTAGTTTTTCTTTGTGTGGGAAGTGTTTAATTTCAACTGAGGCAGTAAAAATGCATAAGTGTACAGAGTGCTTCTTATTTATTAGATTTCTGTGTTATTTTATCATGATACAGGAAGTCATATACTTCAGCTTGTAGCTTGCAAGGATATGTGCATATGATTCAACTTAGACCTGAGTAAGTGAAATGATTTAATGAGCTTCCTCATCTGCAAGAGCATCTTGAAGAAGAATGCCTACATTACTCAGCATTTTTGTGCATTTCATGTCAGGCAATGGAAAAAATATCAGCATCAAAAAAAAGGAATAAAGCAGAACAAATAATGCAATGTAAATAATTTAATGCTATTATTATGCTGATAGTTAGCATCAGGAGGATATAGAAGTACATGATGTACATACGAGTTAAAAAACAGGGAGTGCAGGATGAGGACAAGATGCAGGCATATGTGTAACTGTGGATTACAGAACGGTGATTTGACAGTTGGCATTAGTTTAATATGTTTAGAACCCTTGTTACCAAGAATGCAAAGTGAAAATCAAGGAGTCAAAACAGCTGAATTAATTCTGGTCCTGGATTTCTAGCACTCCTTCTTGCCTGACTTAATTCTTCGGAATAAGACAATATGCCCTATGTAAAAATCCACTGTCTCTTGCATTTCTTTTAAAAAAATTGGTTGGTTCAGTGGATTTAACAAGAAGACTGATCCCCTTATTCATTGAGTCTTAAGAAGACTGGGGGTCTGCCAGTAGTGAGATGACGTTGTTAAACATTGTTAAATGTTTGAAACCTGGCTGGAAGATTGGTGGCATCATTGTATCTATGTCAGAGTGAAGCCAGACATCGATATCTCTTGACACAAACTGCTTTTAGGCATAAACTTTAAAGCTATTTAGTTTTTGTGGGTTTTTATGTTCCTGTAAAGATCCTAGGTCAGTGTTAGAGGAAAACAGACATTTCTGAGTTTCTTTCCCAGTGTTACACAGTGTAAAATTGTTCTCCTGTTTTTTTGCAGCTACCTTTGATTTGGAGTAAATGACAGTAAAGGAGTGAAAAAATGAATGAAAAACATTTCCCTTCCCTTAAACTTATTCTCCAAATCCCAAACCTGAATCATATTGTTTGGGATAGCACTGACAGAGATTCCCAGTCAAATTTAACAGACGTATTTGTGATGGTGTGTTGTAGGTAAAACAAATGCTGCAATGTGCTGCGTGCCTCCCATGGTCTGTTTTATTTACTGCATGATGGTCTGGGTTTTTTGCAGCAGTGAATGGAAAGTTGGCATTTGACATCTGGGTATTAACAGGTAGTAATCATAGAACAGAGCAGCCCACCCAAAGCCTGTTATTCCTTCACAGCATTTCAAATGCTCCCAAAATTATGTTGTTATATTAGATTAAATTTTAGTTCATGCTGGTGGCCTGTGTTTACTACAAAAGGTGAAGGGTTTTTGTTGCTCTGAAGCTTTAGGGTAGCATGGAAACAAGAAATACTCTGTATCTCCCTACTTGATGATGAACACTTGCTTGGACTACCTGGACTGGACTTGTGGTTCTTGGAGTAAAGAAACCCAGTGAAACAAATGTTCAGCATTTGAACAGTGACATATCCCTCCAGTAGTCAACAGGGCATCTGTTCACATTGGATGAGGAGGTGCCCAACAACTCCATGGAGTGACAAATTATTATTATTATAGCCATTTTGGACACGTTGACCAGGCAGACAGCTTAAACCAGTGGATTCTGGATCCCCAAAATGCACACACAAGAGCCTCTCGAAATGCTTTACCTTTCTGCATGCAGGTGGTAAACCACTGCTGTGTCATCTCTAGGAGAAAGCTTTTCCATGGTGGTCCAGCATGAAGGGAGAGCTCCAATGTTACTGACTGGAGGGTCTGTGCTTTGGCCCATAGGGCACAAGCTCTTTCCTGGGTCAAGCATATCCTTGCTGGTTGTTGCTGTCTTGCTGATGTGGGCAAGTAGTAAATGCATGCAAAAGTTCCCTCCCTCCCAGCAGCTTCTATCTCAAAGTGAAAGATGCCTAATGAAAGGAAGTGCAGGAGAAGCACAGCTTCTAAGAAGTTCTGCAGATTCCAATTCCATCAACTCCCCGGAACTGTGGTTTCCAAAAGAGCACAACCTTCACCTCCCATTGAGCTCTTGCTGGGGTTTATTTTCATGTGACACATTTCTTAGGAACACAGAGACCAAAACAAAACTAGGCAAAAATACTCAACAACAGGAAATCTCAGGTTTTCAAAGGAACCTGCTCTGCAGTGTGATTAGAGAATTTCTCAGAGCTTGCATGATGCTGTAAGAAAAGCAATGAGCTAGGAGTTGCTGGGTGGCAATGGAGCTGAGGTTTTTCATATGGTGTAATATATTCAGATGTGACAGTTAAAAAAAAGAAACAACAAGCCAACACTAAAAATAATAACACAGCTTACTACTTCAGCTCTGAAGCTCAGCTCATACTTAAAATAGCAGAATGACATGCCAGTGCCTTAACAGTTGCTTAAATGCTGGTGTTCTGGATTCAAAAGTAGCAATGTCTGGATCTTCCACAACTCCTAGGCATTGCTAGCTTGTAATAACTTAATGATTTCTATGCATCTTACAGAATGGAGAAAAGGAAAGACTCTTCAGTTGGAGCACAGACTCCCTCCACATCACCTACGTCTGCTCTCCTTAAATATATGTACCATATATGGACCTTGATAAAGACACCCATTTCCCTAATTTGAGAGCCAGATATAAAAGAAGTCCCAAAACCCTGCCTGTACATAGCAAGGGATTTTCCACCTCTAGTGCTTCTGACACTTCACACGTGTCAGTGTGCTATAGATTCAGAGACATGTTCCTTGAGAACAGAAGCAGGTTGTCAAGGCATCCTGGCTTCAGCTAGGGTAGGGTTAATTTCTTCTCGTGGTGTTTCATCTCCAGCTGGGCTTAAAACCACGACACAAGGGTGCATCTTTTTAGGCAAGATAGCACTTGTAAAGTGCCATTGGTTTCTGTATCAGTTAACACTAGATCACAAGCTGCACACCTTTGTGAAAGGGGCAATACCTCTAAGTCAGGTTCAAGAAAAATGCAATTTTAATAACTGCAGCCTTTCAATAAAATGGACGTTTTGTATGAGGCTGGGTTTCTGTTGCCATACTAGATGAGACGTAGTGAAATATTACCAAATGAAAAACTCCAGAGCCTCCTTGGCTTTAACATTTCAAAGTTGAAAAGTGCACGTCTCTCGGTGTGATGGTGTTAGCAAGATGGGGAAATCTCTTAATTGCGCATTTATTAGCTTATGTATTGAATCGCCACAGATGCAAAGCCATGCTAGATCCTTACACTTCTTTTAAGCCCAGTAGAACTGACAGAGGTTTCCTGAAGCAGTAACCTGTGTTATAGCATGAAAAGTGGGAACTAGTGAACTTCTTTATGTCTGAATCAAATATTAGTCATGGTTCAAATGGGATGGTTGCCTGGAGTAAAACAAAACTGACTAGTCTCCATTCCCTTCCTTGTTATGCTTACTTTTGTTGGGGCCAGCTGGTTGGTTTGCTTTCCTTGTGTACCAGCCTTAACACAGGGTAGAGCAGGTGAAACAGCTCCTTACATACAGTTGGTTCATATAGTACTTGGTAGATGGAAAAAAACAAAGTTGTCAAAATTCTATAACAGGAAGACAACTTTGTGTGAAGGTAACCTACATGTGCACAATCCTGAAAGATATGACAAATCGGGAGTGTATTTAGAAAGAGAAGGCAGAGTGTTAGGCAACATCATGAATTTGTTTTATTGCTTTACAGGATCATTAGTCTCTCTCCAAATTAAATTGGAGGACCTCTCTCTTCCCTGCCAAACCACTCTTTATGTGCTGGACATAAAGAGGCCAGAACATGCAGTGTTCACATGTGTGTACACAAAATTCTGAGGTCAGGACATGCAGTGTACGCACACACATGCTCACACACATGTGGTCACAGAGCCAGGGAAGACACAGCTGCAGTTCTGGTCCTCAATATCCCCTTGTCCCAGAGGGCCAGGTTCATCCTGTTGAGTTCCAGGAGTTTAAATAAGTCACCTGCACTGGATCATCATCTCATTTGGCCCCCGATGCAGTCAGTGAGAGAACAGCATCACCTCCGTGGCCTGTGTAAGCCTCTCTCTCTCTTGAGCTCAGATGCCTCAGTTAAGTGCCTCAAGGGCAGTGTGTGCAATTTAAGCCTTGATGTTGCTTCCTGCCCAGGAGCCCTCTACTGAGCCTCTGGGCGCTACCGTGATGCAAATATTTACCAATAACCATTACTTATGTGTCAGCTGCATCACCTCTTTATGACCCCAGGCTCTGCCCCGTCACTCTTGCTGGTCGTCAGCACTGACACATACTTCTGCAGAGCTGGGCTAGGGCTGAGTAGGTGGAGGTGGGGCAAGGTGCAGTGTCTGGAGCCACCCAGTGGGCACTGGCAGCCTGAGCCTCGATTTTAAAAAATCTGCAGTCTGAAAAGCATGTCACCTTCCCCGTAGGGCACTTTAACTCCTGCAGTATGGGAATCCCAAGGCAAAAAGTAATGCAGATTCCTGGTGATGGTCCACTGAAGGCAAAGTAAAACTGGATATGCAGTAAGGAATCCTGATTGGTAAGAACGGGACACGTAATGAATTTCATTGAGAATTTGCAGTTAAAGAAAAAAGAAAAGTCTCAAGGAGGCATGTTCAGGAGCAGGCAATAATCTGCTTGCACATGTATCATGGTCTCACTATAAAAAAGGAAACAAGCTGTAACAGAGAGGCTGAGCGCGTTCGGAAGAAAACTGTAGATATCCAAGAATACAACGCAGGACTGATGTGGTCAAAGTAACAATGAGGAACATTCGGAGCACCTGGACCAGCATGTTACAAAGATAAAACATGCTCATTGCCATGTACAAATACGGGTTTGTAGGCTGAAATGGTATATGGCTCTGTAGTGTAAGATACTGAGGAATCAGGCCCCAGCACCAGATTGCTCTAAGAACTCAAAATAGAAAACTGACTTGGTATGACATATGTGCACAGGGGCAGCAAAACTTGTGGGGGAGAGATAGGGACTAATAAGTGGAGACAGCAAGAGACTTCATACAACAAATGCACATGGATTAAAACCATTTCAAAGCAAAATTTGAATGGTATCTGCTGTGACCTGTTGTAGGACTTAACAGAGATATCAGGAGTACTGCCAAGCAACAGAGGAGGGGGGAGAGGGAGGAAAGATGGGAAACTAAAAAATTGTGCAAAACCAGCAACATAAAAAACTAGTTCAAGGTCAGATAAAGCAGAGCTTTGCCAAGGATTTCCATGTGATCAATACCCAGAGCTGTAATTAGGACTCTAGAACAAAGCATATTGTGTGTTGCAAAGTTTGGTCAGCGATGTCAAGCAACTGGAGTACTGGATTATGACTTTAGAATGTCACTAATGGCTTAGAAAGAATATTTGGAGTGAAAGGTAAATTTCAGTTTACAAACCACTGGAATCAGACTTGGACAATATTCATGCTTCTTTTTAGAAGTCCTTCAGCCAGTGAGGACTACCTGATATGCAAGGAGTCATAGCTATGAGACAGGGGAAGAGAGGTATATACTCCTGGAAATTAATCCACCTGGATAGTACCCATGTAAAATAATCTGTGGACAAGGCTCTGATATGCTCTAGGCGCCAGCAACATGGGTCTTCTGGGGCTTGAACGGGGATCTGTTCTCCCTTCTCTGTAGCTGTCAGTCTACATCAGGACAAATTCACCTAAATACGGGACCAGAGTCCTAAGAAGGCAAGTAAATTCAAAAACAAAATACCTGCCAGGGAAAAGAAGGTCTGAAAGAGATGAAGTTGATTCTGAATAACTGGATAACTGGTGAAACTTCAAAAAGCTCTGAGAACATTTTTTAGATTGTAAGTGGTCTGGAAGACCTGGCAAAGCAATACCAATTTCATGCTGTCCCATTCCCAGGAAAATGCATTTAGTCCTCCATGTGAAAGTTCATTAAATTATGCCATCTCTGTGCTAGAACATTTTTACTAACGCAGCTACACAAGCAAAGCTTCCCTTTGTGGATTGCTGTCTTTTTCAGCAAAAAGTATGGAAGCTTAAATGGAGTGAGTTCTACAGGCAGAGGCTATTGTAGGCACGTACTTACCTCTCTACTAGAAAATATACTGAAATAAAATGGTTTTAATAATAACCTGCGCTCTAAGCAAAACCAGCACACCAGTGGGAAAGTTTTCAGACAGTGCTAGTGGACCGAGTCATGGGGACCAAGTCTTTGCATCCTGCATTCAACTAGACAGCGTAGGTGGTGCAGAGTGTGTCTCTGGGAATTGCCTCAAGGAAAGAAATCAGCCATGGGAGTATGAAGTGCAGAATTACCCTTGGGTTAAACTCTTGCCTCTTCCAAAGACTTCTTGCATTGCTCGAAGCAAGGTAGTTCAGCAGTTCTTCCACATCTCATACTTTGGTGTTCATTTGTGCAATTTTCTTTCCCACACATTTAGCACAATGTGAGCTGAGCTCTATGGTGCAGGAATTGCTTCTCACTGTGTGAAGAGAACTTCACTGCTGCCCCTTAGAATACTGAGAGAATTTTCCTCTTCAGAATTCTTCACATTTCTCTCTTATTCTGCAGTGGCAGCTGTGAGTTAGTGCGTCTGAAGGCATGGCTTGAGGTGCCTGAGGCCCATGGTGTGACACACCTGCATAATTAAATGGGTAGCTATTGTTTATAATTCCTAAAGCAATTTTATTTTTTAATTCAACTGTCAAAATCCTATTCCCAAACAACTGATTAATCTCTTTAATATGATGGTGTTTTTCTTATCTTTGCCCATTAGCCACTGGGCTTGTTTTATTTCTTCTTTTTCTCCTGCTGTCACTCTCTGAATGCAGTAAGTCAAGAATCCAGGATTCTTACTGGATCTCCAGGTGGGTTGCATCACCCCACCGGGTGCTGTGCACAGTAGTATTATACTTGTTGCAGCAAAGCCTTTATACGAATGTCATCAAGGCAAGCAGTGACTAGAAAAGAAAGTGGGGACTGGAAGCATGGACTAGAGCCTCGGTTTCCCAAGCTTGAGTGATGTGTCATGTAGATAAGCCAAGTCTATAACCAACTGGTAGACTCAAATTGTAACACAGATCTTTAACACCAGAAGAAACGCTTGTTGTCTGCAAACAGATACAAGAGAGAGAAAGCAGTTCCAGCTCAGACCCTGACATCTTTGTCTGCAGCTCAGGGAAGATGTCCTGAGTTAAATGGTGGAGTTATTGCTGGGCTGTTTGAAGAACTTTTCGTTTGTAGGAAGCCCATTTGGGAAACATGAACTTGCCTACTTATCATTTTAACTGCACAAAGTGTAAATAGACAGATATTCCCAGTAAACATGGATTACTGGTAATATGCGTAGGCATATGGTAGGGAAACATGTAACACTCAAGTCAAATAAGTGACCAGAGAAAATAACTTACTAAGTCTTGAGCCATAGACTTATACTAGAAGTTTTCCATTCAGTTTTAATTTCATGCATTTTTAAAAACATACTTAGAAAATTGCAATTACTTGTTTTCTGGTATGAGTACATCTTTAGCCTCATTCCTGCTCTTTATATGTAAGGGTACTTATTAATCAGGACAGTGATTTTCACACAAGTGATCATCCCAAGAACCCACACTTCAATCAGGAAATGGGCTGGCAGTCTGGTCTGCAGTAATATGTTTTTCTGTAGGTCCATTAGATAAAAGAACTGTCTTAGTAACCCAGGTAAGATTTGCTGAGACTTTCAGTTGAAGACCAAGCTCTTCATTCCAAAAGAATAGAAGGGAAGTATGAAATACTACTAAGTTACAGCAAAAGGCTAAGGGTTTTCTGACTTGTCTGATGACCTCTGAGCTGTGTGACTTGGCACACCTGGAATAAACCCAGAAAGGCAGAAGATTCCTAAATTTAGAAATGCATTCCAGGTATCAGCTGCTGCCGAGCAACAATGCGTCACCAGTAGAGCAGGGCATGTAAGTCTCATCTTGCATGCAGCACTCAGGTGGGGAAACCAGAGTAGTCAGTTCACCCTCCAAATGCTGCTCCAGAGGGATTGTACCAGGCTAGCCATTGATTTGGTCCTGCAAGGACAATCCAGCTCACTGTCAGAAGTTATGCCCAGCGATAAGACACCACTTCTGATGCGCGGGAGTGGTTCATATTTGTTACACTGGCAGTCCAGTTTTGATGCCAGAGGATTTTCAGCTGAGAAAACATATAAAAGCCAAAATAACATCATTCTGACTTTAGGAAAAGTTGCAGAAGGAGAAAACAGTGAAGATACCACTAGATTTACATGTGTACCCTGATTATGCCCCAAAACATGCAAGGGAAATGCCTCATGCCTTTAAGCCCTCACCCCATTGGAATAACCTTCTGGGGAGAGCTATGGAGAACTGCAGGGTGTCACCGTGCCAAGAACATGATGATCCTCAGCTCTGTTTTCTTCTTGTGAAATAAATGTACTTTCACTTAAGCACAAGCTAAAATTTTCTGCCTGCCAAAGGCTGGAAGTAACCATCACATCAGTTGTAACTTGTTATGTCTCACATATGGTCATTGAAAGCCCGGTTTTAAGGCTATGGGCAATGTTTTGTAGTCATCCAGGCAGGCAGCAGCGGTCAACACTCCTTTTATCATCTTTTAGACAAGGAATTTCAGGAGCAACCACCCTACACTGAAAACCCCCATGTAATTCTCTGATCTTTGCTGCTTAAATTCAACTTTGCAAATGTGAATCATCAATCATATTGAAGCCATGTCACAGAAAAGTCATCCTATTTTCCCAGCCCTGTTGAGGCTATCAGGGAGGTTCTTTGATGCATGTGTAGCATCAAAGGTGAGGTAAAGAGTTCAGCTTGGTCTGGACCAGTCACTGAAAATGATATAGATTCCCTGGAAGGATGAGTTGAAAACAGGTTCCAGTAATTGAAGTCTGCTTCACACAAACAACTTTTGAGAATTTTTTTTCTTCTTACCAACTATTTTTTTCTTAATGTTTGTAATACATTGTTTCTACCCAGAGGCCTTCAATTATCAGGGATTGGTATAATCAAAATGATGTCACCTAAGGCAATACGAAACATCAGGTGTAGCAGAGAGACGCTGTGTTACACTGGTTTGTTAAACGCTTTTATTTAAAATTTGCAGTGCATGAACAGAAAATATTATCAAATCAGACTATTGTCCACCATGTAAATTCTTCATCCATGCCTCAACTTTTTCCCCTCTTCAGAATGGGGATGTAATAGCTGACAAACACTTTGATACCTGCAAATGATTAGCAGCACACATGAGAGCCACATCCTGGTGTCCTGGCTTACAGTGTCCAAGGCTACCATGGATCCCAGGACCAAATACATTTTTTGCCTGCAGTATAAGTTACTACACATTACTTTTTGCAAGGCTGCTATCACACTGCATTTTGTTAGCAGTCGTTTCAGTCTTCAGGCATTTCAAAGAACGAGAATGGAACAGCCACAGTTTCTCCCTCTTGAGTGCAAATGGAGGCCAGGAGAATGCACCATGGTTCTTGGGAAGTGAAAACTCCTGCTTAAATGGGGCATGTGACAAATGAAGACATTTAATGAACAGGATGACTCTCAGAGGTGGCTCCTTGGTGGAGCTGTGCTTTATCAGGCCCTCCACCAAACACCATCAGACATCCCTTGGGAACCAGGTTGGCTTTATGTGGGATGGAGTGCTGTTGGGTTTTCACAGTTAAATCACAAACTTGCTTGCTTCAGTGGAGCTGTTCTTGACTTGCCTCAATTGCAAACAAGGTAATACAGCTTTTCTTTTGGAAGATTAACAGATCAACAATGACTGTGAAACATGATGACTCAAGCAAAGTAGGGTGTCTGATATTCCTTCCGTATTTCAAGTGCTTATTTTGCCATATGAAGTGTCTGTAGGGCAAAGCTGCAAAACTACCTATCCTGAAAATGTCTTTTTTCTTGTTAGGAGTGGTGGTATTTAATAATTTCACAGCTTTATTAGGTGGCTTGGCTTACCACTTACTGCATCAGTACAGACTGCATCATACTGGTAGCTTGAATAAGATGAGTAATACATTGATATTTTTCCATCTTAGCGGCCCCCGCTGAGCCACCTCATCTCCCAAAAGAGAAGACATTTGAAAAACCTGATGCAATGACCCAGCATTTCTGAAAGGTGATTCCTTCCTCATTAGTCTTTGCTTTACCTGCTGCTGAGCTGGAAAGGATTCAGTGCAACACGGGAAAGAAATATTGATAGCTAGTGTTTGATTAGGGAAAAGGTAGATTGTGTTTAGTAATCTCTGACTGAACTGCTTGTTGCTTTGTTAGATATATAGACATCTGAAAGTACTGTGCATGAACAAAGCTGAAAATGGATTGCAAGTGGGCTTTCAAAGTCCTTACTCTAAATAGGAATAACCTTCATTCAAAAAACAATCATTATGGAAGCAAAATATACTATGAATATCTGAAGTTTTTCTTTCAAAAATTAAATATGTGACTTTTTTTGGCACAAAAATTATATAGAGAGAGTCTCAGAAGCTGTACTAGCCAGTAATACACTGATTTTGTCCCTAGATATTTGGGACAAATTAACCATAATACAAATCCGTGTTGGATTAATCTGATATTTTTGGTAATGGAAGCTTTTCCTGATAGTAAGTAGACACTAAAATAGGACATGGAACATCTTGGTTTTACCTAATTTTCTTGTTTTACAATTTTACTGGTGAAAAGTTCATGCTGTCCTATGTACTGAGAACAATTTGTAGAGCTGAATATTTCTGAAGGAATGATTTGTTTCATCTGAACCACGTGTCTTTTGAACATGGTCCAATCTTATGTAATTCTTTGAATTTTCTTTCCTTCATAGGAAAGTGTCTTCAAAACAAATAGTGTTTTGTGTCTACCATGGGAGGAATGCTAGCTGGGAAATAGCCCAGAGTGTACAAAGTGTGTTAATGTGTCTGTTTGCCCCAGGGATGCTGAATCATGTGTTTGTGAGACTATTCTGAGAGGGTTTGCATAATGAAGGTTTTGAAAAATCTATTTTCTCCAGCTTTTCCTGGAGGATGGGAGTCAGTTTTTTCTGGATGAAAACTTTATAATAAAGAACTGGGAAACCTTGGCAGGCAGAGAAGATAGCTTCCCATGGAGAATCAAGGTGAAATGATGAAGCATCGCCTTCAAAACCACCAAAAGTACTCCGGCAGCTCTCATTGCTGCTCTGTTAAAAATTTCATTTTAATAAAGTAGCTCCCCTGTAGAGGTTAGCTGCACTTCTCATTTCATACAGTGTATATCATTTGTGAGAAATACTAGCCTAAGGACCATGTGCCAGTTAGTCATTCAGTGATAAAATATTAATTGTCCCTCTTCTCCCCCACCCCCAGCTAGGACAAATGAATGGAAGGGGAACCAACAGAGAGGCATTCCTTTTATTGCTGTAGTTAGGTGGACATTGTTTGTAGGATGAATTGTAAGGATTTAAAGCTGTCTTGGCTATTAAAGTTGCTGGAGTTTAACAGCTCCCACAGTTTTCTCTCTCTTAAATGCTATTCATATCCATCTTTTCCCCTACTGCCAAGCCTATAGTTTCTGTTTTATTTAGTTGTTATATTTTTAAGAGTTTGGTAGCTTCTTCAATATGGCAAAGGGTTTCTGGGAAAAAACAATTTTTTGCAGATTCCTCTCCTGTCACATCTCAGTAAAGTGACCTGCCGTACAGACAGTCTTCAAGGCAAGCAGCCAGGTCTATAGGCAACTTTTGGGTTCCCACTGTCCTCTTTTGTCACCAAATTCCCTTTTAACTCTGAACAGAAACGTGACATGGCTCCATGATGAAACCCTCCTTTTCCTCTGCACCCATCAGTGGTGTGGTTCTACCATTCCTCACTAACTGCTTCTCTCCAGGGCAGCAGACAGGAATACTCTTGCCACTCCAGCAGAGAGGGAGCTGGGAAAAGCAAGAAACTTTCCAGGCTTTAGCCCTAGTTTCTTTGCCTCCTTTCATCCCAGGGGTCGCAAATGGGAAGATTTGCAAACCCGCCCACAGGGGTTTTACTTGGTGGTATTGCAGACCCATGTCAGCTGTGCCATCCATGCTCACTGAGCACAGGCCTTGATGGTCCTCAGGTATTGCTTAGCCTGTGTGAGCATGGCTGGAGAGGGTTGGACTACACAGGTCAGTCCTATTAATCTAGAAAAAATAGGTCACACAGTGATGGGGTGATTCTTTAATTCCAGAAGGAATCAGAGAGTGTCAAAATTATACCTTCTGTTTCAGCACAGGTTCTCCTCTGCTTCACACTACTTCTACTCCCTGCTCCCCTCTTTTTCCTCATTATCCTCCTAGGAAGACTATTTTTTAATTAAGTGGGCGGGTAGATTTGCAGAAGAGAGCGAAAGTCTTTGTTCTTTGTGTCCCACATTGATTAGCATTCTTGTAGCTTCTCTGTTTGCTTATCTAAAAGGAAGCTGTGATTTGACTGAGAGAAGAATAGCTTTTGCATGTTAATTTTCCCCTAACCAAAAGCATCTAGGTTATCCTAATGATACTGGGAAAAATTCTAAGACTCAGTCGCCACTCTCAAATTCATTTAAATAGTAACATTCCCTGACAAGTCCAGCAGAAGATACACTTACAAGAGAAAGTCATTAAAAAGCTATGCTTATTTTAAAAAGAGTATTAATCATGTTAACCTCACCCTTCACAAGGAAGCAAATCTTTGGAGCATGAATAGCTCTTCCAGCTAACTCTTCAGAACAAGGAATTTCTGCAGAGTGGTTAGTCTGTAGCGAGACCCTACAAAATATAAATGTTAGGTACCCACTAGGATGACCATGAAATTACAAAATCTGTGACTTACAAATGGAAAAATAAATTAAAAAATAATGCATTTGGGGTAGGCAGATTTCAATAAACACAATATTGACTAGACAAAAGCTTTGATGGTGAACATCCATAAAAGCACAAACTGGCCCAGAGGAAAAATAGGCGGTGTATGACCAGACTCACTGCACTAAATCACTGGCTTTTCCTTGGCATTAAGCAAAGACAAAACGTGACAGAAAATGGAAATTAGTTCAGATTGCTAAGCATAACTTGAAAGAGTTGCAAAAGCAGGTGAGGACAAAAGCCAAAAAGGCAGAGGCATAATGTGCTCTGTACCATAATAGGAAATTACCCTGTGGTAGTGTTACTGGTAGACGGATAGCAAAGGAAAATGCTAATCTCCTGTTCTACAGAGAGGAAAGATGGTAGATGACACTGAGATAAGAGTATTGTTTTGTTCTTTAGTCCTCACTGAAAAAGTGTGCTGCAATTGGGCAAGAAGTGCAGTTGCACTAGGTACACATCTGGAGCAGAATCAATAAAAGCTGAAGAACACTGAGGCAAATCAGACTGGTTTCAGATCATCTGAGCATGGTGAGATCTATCCCCAAAATGGACATGTGGCTGCAACCATCTCAGAGTCTTGTTCCTTTGAGAACTTGAAAAGATACATTCATAGGAGAAGTAGATGTCATTCTTAACTTTACCAAGGAGGCAGGGAAAAGAGGAGTTAGGGAATACCAACCTAATTTCATTGCTTAGAGGAGTACATGGGGTTGTCTAGGAGAATACCTAGTGATTTATAAACTTGAATTTATCAAATAAGGCCTGCCAAGCTTCCTTGACAGGCACCTAGCAGACCATGTCAGTTGAGGCTGCCATTTACCTCAACAGTAAGGAGACTTTGATATTTTTATAATCCAGTAGTAGAAATATGATTTGGACAAAACCTGTCTAAGACAGATGCAATATTAGTAAGAAACTGTTCAGACAAAATTGAAGGGAAAAGTTTTGATGGACTCTATGCTTGTTCTTTTACCATTTCATCTTCTCGTAACACTGTAGGTGATGAGAAGGTTTGTGAGTAGACGCTATGTTTATTAAACTTGAAGACAACATCAAACCTGGGCCACATGGTGAATAACAGTATGGTAATTGCAAATCAGAGATGATCCTAAAAATGCAATGGAATGAAAATGCAAAATTTTACTTTTGGGCAGGCATAGCCAACTGTGGAGACGGGTGGGCTGTGGCAGTCAGCCCAGTTCTCTCAAAAACATGTGGGAATTAGGTTGAATAAGAAGCTGGACATGAGTCAAGGATTTTGTGCTGTAAAGATGCTTTGGTATGTAGGTAATGCAACACAAAAGAATACTCTGCTGATCGCTAGTAAGGCCTCACTTGGATTACTGTGCAGTTGAAAGTACAATTGCACTGGAAGTACAGTTCAGGCTACCAGAAAATCAGCGGGAGAAGATGGAAGTGGCTGGGGCAAATGTCTGCAAGGAAAGAGTGCTCAGTCTAATGCAGAGCGTAGGTCTTCAAATACTTCATCAGCCATTGCAATGGAAAGAAATAACAGGTTCTTTGTGTTCACGGTAGAAGGGACAACAACTACTGAAATTAAGTATTGGCAGTGGAAATTCATTAGGGAAATCCTTCCAGTGATCAGGACAGTGAAGCATTGGAGGCCTTGGAGGGTCCCTCATTTCAGGTCTGTGAGATGAGGTCAGAGACAGTCACCAGGAGCAAGGCTAGTTCAGCCAACATAGTCTGCAACCAAGGACCTGCCCGGACCCCTTCCCCTTGGCCACTGGGGTTCAGCACTTGCTTCCAGCCAGTCATAGCCTCTTCTACCTCTTTCTGATAACAAAGACCCATGACTTGCAAAAGAAAACTATTTCAGGAAAAGGAAGTTGAACAAGGACATGATGATGTCTTCAACTAGTTTGAAAATGTCCATAGAGATGAGGGAAATAAAATCCAAACATAAGAGAAGTGAGATTAAAATGCCAGAAGGCCAGACCTTTAAGAAAAAAAATCAAATATTTCTCCTGCAGACCTTTTTCAAGAGTGAGCATGTTGAGGCACTGGAGTAGATTGTTAGTTGCTGCAGGGGATCTCTGCTCCTGGACAACTTCAGGATGAAGCTTGACCAGTTTGTTGAGATACTTTGTGTAAGAGGGAGAGCTGCACTATTTTCTGTTTCTGTAATCCTCTTTGAGAAGGGAAGTGCTAAGTATGTATGGACATGAAACACAGAAGTGAGATCAGGAACTGCTTTTCACTAGAGCAAATGATGGATTGTGAAACCAGAACCAGGACATTCAAAGTGTAGGTGTGGGGGAACCCCAAATTTTTTGCATTACGAGCAGTCATCTTGTTGCACTTGTAAACCCATACAGTGGTGTATTTTGGTAAATACAAGGTAGAGTCTCCAGGGATTAACAGATTAAATTAGTGCTTGGGACAGGCTTGGGACAGGCTGTTGGCTCTTACAGTGTAGAACAAAGCCAGCTTCTTGAGTGTTAGGTAAGGAAGAAACTTTCCTATATGTAAGCCAACACTGAATTTTTGGTCTGTTTCCATGAAATATCTAGAAACAGCTAATGCCAGGCACAGAACTGGATGGACTACCAGTGCAAAGCAGCCAGCCAGCTCCCAGTACAACTGCTTGAATGATGAAGGAGTTTTCTTTCCACTCCCCCTCCTCTCACTAGCTGGCAAAATGTTTCTGTGTTGGAGTCACTTGTTTCAGAGTTCTTATTTGCAGGCATCAATATGTCTTCTAGTTTGTACTCAGAGTTTCAGTTTTTCTCTCCAAATAATTTTATATTGTTTCACTTGTCTGAAATAGATTCTGGATTTTCATGCTTTGTCATTAGAGTTGGAATAGACATCTGTGAAGAGGAAAGAAGGCATAAATTTTAGACTCTGTGCACTTTAGAGAACAAGATTATGAGAAGCTGAAGCTATGAAAGAAGCAGTAGCATAAAGTGATGACTTGAGTCGCTCAAAACTAGAAATTTCTATCTTGGACAATATTCTGAGACTTTGAAACTTCAACACTGCCTCAAACACAGAGAAAAAAATAAGTTTCTAAAAAACATTATGAAAGAGAGGAATTAGTATTATTTGTCTGACCTCCTGCAAACATTTATTTTGGTAAGACTAAAACATTCTCAGTATTGACACTGGAACTCTTTTATCTGTTTTTATCTGTTAAATGGTAATGTAAAAAGCAAAAGTTTCTGCTTAATGGAAACAAAATATTGAGACAATTTCCTCTCAGATTATAATGAAATAGATAAACTCCCATAAACATTTTACATTTAATTAAGTCAGTGTTTTTCACAGGAGTAATACTTCTCAGGGAAATCCTCAAGCATATGCCATAATTTTCCAGTGTCCTTTAACCCCCACAAATGTCAAAATGGTATATATTTGTAAACAAAGACAGAAAAATAATCTATGGTCAGGCAAATAAAACATCATTTCCAGGGTGAAACAAAACAACTGCTCAATACTGCATATAAATGCTTCATATTGTTTAACAAATATTTGTCACATTGTATCTGCGAGGAGAATCAAATACATGTATTTTCTGTCACAGCAGTTGCTCCATAAAAATGTGTCATAAGAGCATTGTACTTCCCTTCGGTGGTTTGTAATATCTCTTCATTTCACATCTTCCAGATTTCTGCTGAGAATTGCCAAAAGCATCTTACAATATCAGCTATTGATAAGCCTGTTAAACATCCCAGGCAACAGGGAATTTATTACGCTACTTTCCTAACCTATAAGGTATCACTAATCTTGTCACAGGCAAGCTGTTGTTCCCTTCCTTCATCCTCCCTTGTGCTGTCACAGCAGCCGTGGCGCAGCACCCCGCTGGTACGCGTCCTCTGCACGTGCAGCACCAGGTGCTCCTGCCCGGGGCCTGCCACTGCTACACACAGGACAGCCACCTCATGGAAAGGGACCCAGGAGGTGTCACTACTGGAGCCAGGAGGGGAGTCCCGCCTTCTCCCAGCTGTTGCTGGGCACCATGGCCAGGGACCATGGTGTTTCTTAGCTGGTCTGTTCCCTCTGCTTTTAGCAATAGTGTAGCTGTGATTGATCCCATCAGTCATCAGTTGCACCATGGAGATGTGAAAATGCCTTCTCTACTCCTGTTCCTTCTTGCCCTTATTCATCCTCTCGTTAGTGTGCCTTCCAGTTCCCAAACACGTGTTTGGCATTCCCGTCTTTGTGCCATGATAGTGTTGTGGTCTCTGGCAGCACACAGGACCACTCAGCAGCCACTCAAGCACAGCAAGGCTTCCTCCCTCCAGAGAAGTCTTCCTCATCAGGTTGGTCTTCAGCAATGACTTCTGCTTCCTGTTCTGTCCTGTCTCAAAAGCAGAACACAGAATAGCTCTCCTGCCATGTTTCATGTTAAGCATGAGGAGAATGTGTGGTGTCCCAAGCATGAAAAGAGGAGGTGCTGCTTTACTGGGTTGCGTCCCACAGTCTGCAAGCCGACAGGCAAACCAAGAACGGCATTGGGCATTTACTGTGGGGGGATGGTGCTGGCCTTCTCTAGAGGCTCCTGTTCTAAATGCCATCAGGTCACCCGTCCTTTGAGTACCACTGCCTGACTCCCTCTTACATGTCTTCGTTTATTTCTGCATAGTGGTATTCTATCTAAACATGTCACCCTCCATCACTGTTCATTATAAGTTGAGAATAACAAAATCCTAGAGCATTTCTTGTATGGAATACTGGGTTTCTCAGTACAGCCCCTTCTGAGGACACGTGGAAAGGGCCAGCATCAGCCTGACTGCTTCCCAATGGAAACGTAATCATAATGTCAAAGTAGATGTTTTTTGCATGATTTTTTAAATTGTTTTTTTAATACTGGAGACTAGAACCTGACTGAAGCGTCCAAAATAGAAATAGTTAATTAAAGAACTGGGGCTTATATAACCAAGTTTTCATGGAATAATGTCAAGATCCCACCCCAGAGAGTGGACAGCTGTTTACAACCATTATGAATTATCCCTGGGAAGGCTCAGTTTTACCACAGAAAAGCACTTTTACATCTCTCACTTCCTCAGCTAGAAAGAGACTGTATGTTGCATCTATTTTTGGATGAGGGACACACAGGTCAGCTACCGGTCAGTGTGGCGTGGGAAAGGCTGCAGCGATGTGCTGAGCGTCCAGACTCACCAAAAAGCACTGCTGCTCCCGCCCTGAGGCAGAGTGCAGTGCACTGCTGACATACCCCGCTGCCTGGCAGCCGGCACAGACTGCACCAGCACGGTGTGCTGCACACGGCCCCGGGTCCAGAGGCAATGTCAGCACAGGTTTCTGCCACTCATAAGCATATTTTAACTGCATTCCTTAATTAAAAATGTTTTTAATGAGCCAAGACAACAGGAGTAATCCACAACTAAAATTAATTGTATTAAGGTGCTTCCTTAAGCTATCCAAAATCGCACTGGGCTGTATCCTCCTTTAAAAATAGTGTAACTATATTCAAGATAAAAGTCTGGTGGAAATCAGGGACCAGAATATCAACAAACATTGCACTGAAGTGTGTTCAGCAGAGCTCATTTTGGCAGACCTCTAGATATGTGTTGTATTCAATGCATCCCTTTAAATTTCTCATTAGTTTCCTTCCATCCTTTTGGGGAATCACCATAACCCCACAATGCATCAGCCCTGCAGTAGGCTAAGGTTTCACATCACCAGTGTACCTTTCTTCTTAATGTCTATGTCTTAACATGAGCTTTCTGCCTGCTGTGCATCATTTCCAGTGCTCTTGTCCCTCACAGCCTGGGGCTGTCTCCTAGATGACCGTGACCACAGGAGGGTTAACACACGGAAGGCACAGACTGCCAGCTCATAGGCTAACTCCACATCTGGAACAGCTTCTCCCCTCTTGTAACATTTACAGCCAGAAGGGTCATTGTCATATTTTGGACTGTGTGATTAGCTTTGATGGGAGCTATTAACAGCCTCCTTCTTGCCGTAGGACACCCATGTATGGTCTGTCTAGCTTTTTTAAACCAAGGAGATGTAGATGAGAACTGGAAGTACAACATACGCAAAAATTGTAATTTTCATTGTATTTTCCATGGCACCATGTGAGAAGTCATCCCAGGTGAGGTTACCCTGATGCCACACTCAGTGGAAATGTTTTAGTTTTGTAACTTGCAGAAGTCAGAAGGATGATCTGCTAGCTGCAGAGTAAAGAAAGCTCTACTGACCTTGTCATGCATATTCACCTGCACCACAGAGTGAGGGCTTAGTGTCTTCTCTTTAATTTGGTAGCTGGTGCCTCACTAAGATTACAGAAGATGCCATTAGTTTATCAAGTAATTTATATTTTCATATTTCCAAAGTACCCACAAAGAGGTGCTTCAGGGAAAGAAGTTCAGTGGATGTAACCAATGGAAAGCGAAACCACGGGCTTTCTCTTTTTTGCCGTATTTTAAAGGAAAATGTCTTCTTTGCCAGGCAAAAGCTGATGTACGCATGGACTACAGAAGAAAACTTTGGATGGATTCATTAAGGTTAAAGGTTAATTTGTCTAATACTGCAAATATACGGTCCCAAAGACCACACTTAATGCATCCTTTGTTTCTGGTGTGATAGTAAGGTGGCTTACATTCATTTATCTTACAATGAATACTAGCAAGAAAAGTATTAGGAAGGCATCTTTATCTAGAATAAAAAAAAAATTTCTTAAGATTACAGTAAGGATGCCAGAAGGGTCTGTATTCCTAAAATCTGCCACCAAGTTTTTATGAGCATGTGTGTTCATCCACTGGTGGCTAGTGTCATATGTATATGGTAACAGTATCCTAGAGAGTTATATTCAGGAATTGTGGGCATTCAGAGTCCTAAAGAAGCAGGAAACTTTTTTTCTGCTTAAGGAACTGACAATTTGCCTGGAAGATTTTAAGCAATAAAACCTTCTGGGTGAAAAAGTAAAAAAGTAGAAGAGGAAGAATATAGTTTTGAGGGAAAAAAATCTGGATTTTATTTACATGGAAATAATATTACTGTTATATCATAGTTTCCAGTCTTTAATCTTGAAACTAAATATATCCATCCTCCACTGAGATAATCCAAAGACTGGCAATGTTATAAAAGATATGTTCTTTTGTATACCAGAATGTAATGCTAGAAATGTTTGAATACAACATGCAGTACTAGAAAGCTGCTTCAATGTAACAAATCCTACCATAATTACAAGGATATAACAGTGAATCTCTAAGTGAGAAAAACCTCCATAAGAAAGTTTTGGTGCCTTCACATGTTGCCTTAGGTTTTTGAAATATCAGCCTGATGTTATTTTAAAGAGTGATATAGCCTTTTTTATGAGTTGGTGTACCTGAAGGTCTCACATCTTTATAATACGCTTCCTAGACTGAGGGTGCTGTAAGGAGCAGGAAATAAGAGCTTTAATTCAAGCCAAGCCATTGTTTTCCGAAATATGAAAAAGGGTACAGCAAAATCGTCTGCTGAATTCAATGGGCAGAAAAATGTGGACTTTTTTCTAATGCAGAGATATCATATTTTAACATTTAATTTTGCAGTTTCAAAATACCTAATTTTTCTAAAAAATCACAGTCATTTTGGAAGTGAAAGTGCAGGGAAACATTATTTAAAAGACCAGAATCTGTTAAGAAAAACAAGTGTTTTTAAGTGAACTGTAGCTAAAAAGCTGTATTTTGCCTCTCTCCTGAAAAGCTTTCTATTTTTTTAATGCACTACCCACTAGTTTCCTCCTCCCCCACCCACTGGCGCTGTCCTGCATCTATTCCCTAGTCTTCTGGTTTAGACTTGGACCCAGCAACCCAGTGCTGATCCAAAAGTGGCATTTCAGAGTGGTCTGGTCTTTCTCCTATAGGCTGAAATAATGTGTGCTGCACATGCAGTAACATTAAACTCACACATCCTGTTACATTGTTACAGCATTTGGGAATTTTTTTAAAACAAATATCAGTCTGGGGCCTAGAATATTATTTCTGTCCTTAAATTAGCTGTGGAGAAATTAGCCCTTGCAAATAGATTCTCGTGAATATTCTGCCCAAAGTCCATATGATCAAAGAAAAGGAAAACAAAAACCAAACCAAACCAAACCAAACCAACAAAAAAAAAAAAAAAAAAACCAAACCAACCAAAAAAACAAAAAAACAAACAAAAACCAACCAAAAAAAACACACCAAAAAAAAACCCAACCCACAAACAAACAAACAACACACAAAAAAAAAAAAAAAAAAACACAACAAAAAACCACCAAAAGAAAGACAGTCTAGTGCACAAAGCACTGAGCGGGGAAATAACTAGCATCCATCTCCCATCTACTATGTGATAAAGTTGTACTCAATTAATTGTCAAGATGAAAAATAAGCAGAGGTTTTATGCAAAGCCAAAATGTTGTTGTTAAGGTAAACAAAATCTTACCAATCTAACAATTGACTAGTTTTTAATATCAGTCAAAATATTATAGGAGGAGAAAAAGGAACAGCATTGCATAAAAGGTCTGCAGAGTAATAGTTACAACTATTATGTTTTCCTAGTACTTGCCCCTTTTTCTGTTCTTAAAGTTACTCTTCCACAACCTCTTTGGACCCATCCCAGACACAGTTAAAACATATGTCAAGTCATCAGCCTCTCAAACTCATCATCAAGATAAATATTATGCTGATTCTGGGGGTTTCTTCCCTTTTCCAGGAGAGCAATGTAACATAGACAGTGGTGATTTACTTCTCCTCAATTTGGAGTCCATTGAAGCCATTCTTGGTTTTTTTCTAACACCCTTTATACGTTGGTCTTTCCTCATGGGTCTGTAATTCCATGTCAAATCTGCTATGTATGTATTACATATGTCAGATAGAACCATGGAAGCACAGAATAGTCTGGGTTGAAAGGGACCTTTAAAAGTCATCCAGTCCAAAGCCCCCTGCGATAAGCAGTGATGTCTTCAACTTAGGTCCGGTTGCTCAGAGCTCCATCTGACCTGGCTTGGAACACTTGGAATGATGAGGCATCCAGAGAGGCTCTTGGAAATCTATTCCAGTTTCTCTCTACCCACACCGTAAAAAAAATTCTTCCTTATATCTGTGTTAAATCTACCCTCTTTTAGTTTGCCCCCTGTCCTATGGATACAAGCCCAACTTTAAAAAAAAAGTCTGTCCCCATCTTTCTTACAAACCTCCTTTAGGAACTAGAAGGCAAGGTGTCCCTAGAGCCTTCTCTTTCCAGGCTGAACATCCATAGCTCTCTCAGCTTTTCCTCATAGGTCTGGTGTTCCATCCCACTGATGGTTTCTGTGGTTCTCCACTGGACTTGCTCCAGCAGGTACACATCCTTCTGATGCTGCGGCACCCAGAGCTGGATGCAGTGCCCAGGTGGGGAGGGACGGAGTCAGCACCCTTGACCTGCTAGCCATGCTTCTTTTGATGCTTGTTCTTTGCTCTCCTTGCTGCTCCTAGAACAGTTTTATCCAGCTCTAGGTCTTTATCTGACAATTGTGATTTTGCTCATTGCCCTGTTTCATCATCCCACCCCTTCCTCCTCCTCACAGTTCCCTGTATCCCTCGTTCTAGACTTCAGCTGTGGCATCAAGCCCATCTTCCTCTGCAGGAAATGACTACAGTGGGGTCATATGCATTTCCTTCTCCAGAACAAACTGCTGTCTGTAGGTTGTAGCTACACCGTACAACTTCACAGACACATGCAGAAGGCAGAAGAGGGCATCTACAGAGGTACCATGGCAAGTCGTAAAGTCCTTGCAAAGCTATTAAAAAACTTGGGATCTGTTACTAGCAATGGTGCTGCTGTATTTACTGGGCTGCACGGCTACAAAGCTAATTATATCTTGTTTCTCCTGTCTATAGCCTATGTAGACACATACACACTGAAATAGCAAAGGTTTCCAGATGTGCCTGCTTATTTTCACTGGGACTAATAATTTCACACTTAAAACTAATTTGGTGTCCTAAAATTTGCAGATCAAGGCTTCAGTGACAGTTCAGGAGAATGTGAACAGTTTGTCATTATTAGAGTTACCAAGCTCCAGAAATTATATCTGTTCCAGAGACAGACTGGGGAACATGAAGAGTTCTCCATTAAGGAAGGTCCAAGCAGGTCAAACAGTTTTTCAAGACATGCGAAAGTGAATGCATTCAGCCAGACGAAGACAGAAAAACTGGTGGATCATGTGCTCACCTGGCTCCCAGAATTTGATGAGATTAAACCAGTGTTCACTAGGTGAGGGTCTTCCAACCTTTTCATTCCAGTTTTCTGAGGTACTTCTAATGCAACAGGACAAACTTGCTGTAAACACTTATGCCTATGCTAAAAGCAGAAAACATTGCTCTAGAAGCAGGAATCACATGCTGGCACCTGGAATGTCGAAATACCATCCTGTGCTCACATTCTCCAGCATTGTAGCCCGGGTTGAGCAAGCATAGTTTGTTCCAGGACAGTGTGAGTCTGGTTGTGGGTTTTGGAGTCAGACATAGGTTCAGGTATGTTCAAGGGCTCTCTGGGCAGCCTTGAAAAGCTATTGAAAGTCCCAGGTATTTATTGCTGCTCTCATAACCCGGCAGTCTCACGTGAGATGCAGATGCGTGGAGGGGCAGTGCGGCTGGTCATGTGTCCAACCCCAGGCAGCCAGACTGGTCTGCCCGGAGGCAAGGCACCGTGACAGGGCTTGGTAGGTACAATACTTTGCATGGCAGCAGCTTCCCTTCCCGGACTTCCAGTCCAGTATCCTATAAAATACAAGCACCAGTTCTATGAGAACTTGAAATTATTTTAGCACATCACTTTCCCAATTCCCTGCTTCTCAGCAGGTTTTTGTCAGGGAAGACACCACATAATACTGAGCAGCCTGTATCTCACAGCTCCTGACAAGGTTTTCTCACCACCCCAGTTGCTGCAGTGCCCGCTGGTGGAGCAGTTCCCCTTGTCATCCCCAGCTGTGCAGCTGAGGACAGGATTCAGTGAAAACTTGCACACCACATTGCCCTTCCACTGCCGGTATAACAGGATTTCTGACTTGCCATAAAAACCCAGCATGCCAAGTTCCCTGGCATCGGCTATGCCCTTTCTGTTGTCAGTCTTTCCTTTCACCTTGCAGTGAAGAATACTCTTGAAGTACCTGTGTGAATACCTGGCTGGTAGCTGGCATGTGAAGTGTCCTGTTGGGTGCAAGCAGGACAAAATGCCATGGAAGAAGCTGAGCTGTTACAATGCCTGAGCTCGCTAGATGGCCTCATATACTGCAGAGAAGCTTTTCCTCCAGCAGTCCCCCCTTGTTCATTCTGTTTATTCATGCAGTGGTAGGGACTTTTTAATTACTATTTTCCCTTTTTTCCTTTTGCTATCTGTACCTGGATGACTCTTCTTGATTCTTTGCTGCTGTGGTAGACCTTTTTCTGTCCCCTGGGCCATGGCAGTCAGTTTGTGGGGCCATTTCTAATTATCAAACCAAGCCACACAGCATGCAGCAGGAATGGGAAGCAGAAAAGAAAGCTAGTGTGTGACCTTCATAATAATACTATACAATAATAATACAAGGTGGCGCAGGAGCACAAGCATTAGGTTTAGCATTTGGTGCCTTTTTGCAGTGCTCCCTGGGTCCATGGATGTAAATTTAGCATGTCTGTCTGAAGGTTTGCTCTATTATACATATTAGGGGAAAAAAACTCTGCTAAACAATTATTTCCTACACTGGGATGTGTGACTCCACACAATCTTGTTGTGGGAAGAGCATGACGGAGATGTAAGGCGAAATGAGAGAAGAGAAATAGTTGTGCAAAAGGCACTGGATATTTAGTAACCTGTAAGAAAAAGTTGCATTTGTCTGCAGTATTCTCTCAGTCTCCCTGGCCACAGTTTTTGAGAGCAGGTGTTTACTACAGTACTGATTTCATGGGTAGGAGTTGGAAACAGAAAGAAAAGAAGGGCTCAAACTCACAGTCAGATTACCAGAGTGCATCACTTTACCATGGTTTAGATGAGCCATGATAATGAACTACAGCCCACCAGCAGCCCTCTGCAAGGCAGGGTAAAGCACAGCTTCAGCCACTTTCACTGGGATATTTAGTGATCGTGTTCATCTGCTTGTTCTTGGCTGAGAGGTTGGCTGGACAAGATCCAACAGCTAGACTTATTTTTTGGGTGAAAATTATCTATCCATGATTTCCTGCATCATGTGCATGGACATAATAAACGGAACATAGCTCTTCCCACCTTTTGCTGGTGGTGCTGTTGGCGAAAACCATTCTCCTCCTTTGTCCTGCATCTTTTTTCTGCTTCATGTTGTACATTTTGACATTTGCAATTGTATTGACCTGTTCAAAAGCAGTAGCACCTCTCTGCTTTCTTTCCCAGCAGACTGTAACACCAAGAAAACAGTGGCAAGGCAGTCTGCCTGGTAACTTTGAAAACAGTTTCTACCTTCTGTCTCAATGACACCCACCTGAGACAGTCATAGACAGAATGATGGTGACAGCTGTGCTTGTACTGCAGGGCCAGGCAGAAGCCATCCTCTGCAACAACACTGAGCTCTTTGGGGCAACCACCTCTGTGAGGGCAAGTACATGCTCCTGCCACTTTTAGGTTCAAATGTCAAGCCATCCAAAAGCAGCCTGAATCAGGCAGTTCCTGTTTCACCTTCTAAATTGGGGCTTGTGTCTTCTACAAAACAATCCATGCAGAATTTCTGGAACTCAGCATAAAGTCATTCACTTGTTTCCCAGCAGTTGAGTTTTGTGAGGGCTTCTTGGCCTCGTGACTTTGGTACTTCCCAAAGAGGTCATGTCACTGAAGAAGGCAGAAGCAAGTAAATGCAGGAGGACTTTCTGTAAGAATATTTCTTGATCTGGATGCTACAAGTCCCAAACACATAGTAGGAAGCACACAGCGGGGAGATGAGCAGAGACCAGAACAGTTCTGTAGCCAGAAGGCCACAAGACCACTCAGTGTGGATTTGGATCATGCGGGAGAAGCCAGAGGCACTTAAAGGCACAGCTGTTTTGGGCACAAAGTGGCATCTTTACAATGGTCCTACTTACCAGCGTTAAAATAGCATAAGGTGGAAAATATCAGCAGTCCTGTACCAATATCAGAATATTTCTCTTTGTGACAGATCACAACAGCTGGCATGAAAATGAGGAGAGAAAAAAACCAAAAAGTAAAGGAGGGTGGAATGAAATGGTGCCATAGACATTTCACACCATGAATGAGGCAAAATTTGTTAGAGGAGGGCATGACCAGAAAACCCACAGCTCCTTCAGGGACTGTGATGCTGACAGGAGCTTGCATGCTGCCTCCAGTGTGTATACCAAGGGAGCTGCCAAGAACAGACCTGAGAACTGCAGGCAGAGCCAGAGAGCTCAGCCACAACTGAGGCCAATTACAAATGAGGGAGAAATCATTTAGACAGTTGGTGGTGTCCATCTGGCACTTAGTGACTAACCAGCCAGCCCTTTGGCCAGTCATCTTAACAGCCTGCACTTCCTGCTGCCCTTTTCTGGTGGTAATTGTTACGCAGTCAGTGGCATTCCAGCACCCAGAATATTGTTGTTGCTTTCAGTTCCTATCCCATATTTCAAAAAAGGCCTTTTTACTTTAATTTTATTTTTAGTCTGTCCATTCCAAAGCACTGGGACAATTTTCCTAATTTTGAGCTGTCGTAATTATGTGATTACCCTTTAAGCCTTGAGTTAGAGATACACTTCAACATGTGTTACATCCAAGTATTCATCTATTCAAACTACTGGAACTACATACACACCTACAGTTTGGCGCCTGTTTATCTCTCTTGTTTAAATTCACAGTTTTGAGTACTGCTCTTTCGTCTGCTGCCTGATCACTTCAGCTATAAACATGCATAGATGAAGAACCTTCAAACAATAAAGCTGGAAAAGTGTTCATAACTATACACCAAGTGGCATGGATATCACAGGAGACAAGCTTTCAAAAGTACCTGCATCCCTCTTCCAAGAGCACCTTTACTGCTTTTAGGCATTTTTTGTACATCTCAGATGGCACCTACATACATCTTCTGCAACCTGCAACTGGGCAGTAATTTCTTAAACTCCCATGTCCTGAGGGGTATGCACACCTGCCTGCATGAAGTACACTGGGAAATGGGCCCCAGCCTTCCCAACACTATGGACATCTGTGAAGTCCTTGCCCTTGGTCTCATGTTTTAGACAAAGCAAATTAAAATGATCTGTCAGAGCTGTAAACCTGAGGAGACTTTTGCAATGGTCTCACATTTATTACTACCCCTTCTTACAAGAACTTACTTTTTTTGAGTACCTTGTTCAAATACCAACATAAAAAACACAGTAGGCACAGAAAAGAAAGAAGGGGGTAAATTGTACAGGTAAGACCAAGAGTGTTCATGGTTTTGCCAAAACTCAGCTGAGGTTTTCTCCAGCCCAGGATCCTTGAGCATTAGGAATACTGCGAGACTCAAAACCAGACAAAATTAACTATTTAGGCTTCAGGAAATACCTACAAAACTTCAGCCTCTTTTCTCAAGTTACATAGCAGAAATTTCCAGTGATGTGACATGCACCATCTCCCCTTGCTATCGCATCCCTCAATACCACCATTCCAGGCACAGAGATGGTCTACACATTAAGGAGACCTGTGTGAGGGATGTTCGTCATAGTCCTGGGATGCACTGAAACCACGGAAGGTGAACTAGCTTCTCATGACCAGCTAGCCCTGGGATCCCAGCCAGGAACCCATCAGGCTACACTTGGCTTTCTGCAGCTTGCTGCAGAAAGGGTAATGGACCGACTGCAAAGTAATTTATTGGGAAGTAGGGGGTTACCACACTGCTAGGTGCTTTGAGGCTCTCCTCTTTGACATTTACCCTTAGAAAGGCAGTCCTGTGCCACCTCTCTGCTATGATCAATGGTCAGCTTGAGCTGACCATTGAGGTCAACCATCAAAACACAGACCCTGGCATGGTTTTAGAAGTTTTCTTAAAAAGAAAGATTTATAACGCTTTTATAACCCATCCTGTTCCACAGATACTCTACTGGCTGGTTTTTGCTCCACTGAACCAAATCAGCCCAGATGTCTGCTTTATCCTGACTCTGAAGCTCTGCAGCTCTTGGGAAGTCCGGGGTCAAGAATTTCACCCCTCTGAGACCCACGCAGGCAGGAAGTTATCAGCTGACTCCTACCACAAACATGCAGCACAATGTCAAGGCAAACTTTTCAGCATTCCACAGTTAAAACTGTACTTCATTCCAAGTTTTTATGAGCCAGTAAGGGGGACTAGAAAGACATTGTCACATTATTAAACATGCTCTCCTTTTTTTTTATTTGCACTCCAGCACTGTGAAGGTTCAGATAGCAATGACTCAGGTCTGGCTGATGTTAGGTAATGTGGAACAAAGGACTGGAAAAGGGAGCCTCGAGTAATATCAAAGCAATTTTTCCCATTCATTTCTTCATTCATACAGCTCTGTATCTGGCTCTGTTCACCACTATAGCTCAGCAACAACACCACGTTTCCAGGAA
Source organism: Machaerirhynchus nigripectus (assembly GCA_013397975.1). Taxonomy (NCBI): domain Eukaryota; kingdom Metazoa; phylum Chordata; class Aves; order Passeriformes; family Dicruridae; genus Machaerirhynchus; species Machaerirhynchus nigripectus. Next base: position 341,924 of record VZRQ01008263.1, on the reverse strand, counting down.
TCTCTCTGCAGAATTATAGATGCTGTCCAAGGACAAATTCAATCTTACAATTTCTCCACAGCACAGAAAATTGTCTTACACTGTAAATGAAATCCAAAGATGTGCTCATGATTACCTGAGCAGTTGGGGGGGGGTCTAGGAGCTGGTTTGCTGTGATTTCCAGTTGAGACTGGAACAGCACCCAAGGGAGTGCAGCATCCAGGTCTTTTGTCCTTCACAGTGTGGGTAGATACTTGTGAGAGGCATCTGATGAAATAAAAGAACCATGACATTCAGGGAGTTAAAAAATGAGACACAGGCATTGTGTCTGGAAGGCCTGGATAGTTAGTAGCTCCTCTGGTTCTCTAGTGGCGTGGTGGGGTTAGATCATTGTAGCTGAAATTCTGTGCCCTTGGAAACTGAAAGCCGGGCTCTGGGTGGCAGAGATAAAACTAGAGCCATCAATGTCTAGCATATAGTCAGTATTTTCACATCTCTCTATATCGATCCCAGGATGCTGTGGACCTGCTGCTTCCACCTACTCACTCACCTTCTCCTTCTCCAGGGGTGGTAAGCAACGTCTTGAGCTGGAATTCATTCATCATTTTATGGTATGATTTCATTCTTGTCCAGCTGAGCACAGCCAACGGGAAAAGGAACTGCACTTTGCTCACTGAGGTGCAGTTACCACCCCAGGTCCACCTTCCCTGCACTTGTACGCCGGAAATTAGTGCTGGGATCCTGTGAAAGGAATGGCACAGAGCTCTCCATGTGCCCAAGAGGACCGGAGGCCTCCCCTGCCGGCAGTAGCAGCACCACCCACCAGCCCAGAGAACACTCAAAGAAAATGACAAGAACAATAGCAGGAAATGTCTAAGGGTGGAAACAACAAACTGAACACAGCCCAAGTTTCTGGGGGCTTCCTGATTGGCTTGATTTGCCTCAGCAGGAGCACTTTGGATAACCTTGGAGCTACCCCACCAGGGCAAAACCTCTCCCCAGTGAAGCCACATTTGTTCCACTGGCTTTCTGGGCCATGGGGATGTTTGCTGCCCAGCACAGGTTAATAACCAAGCACAACATAAAAGTGCTAAGGTAGATCAGATGGATGAAGCAGTATCAGGACACTGCAGTCATCATGCTCAGGGTGGCATCAGCTTGGTGCATCTCTCATTGCTCCCAGTATAAAATCTGTGCATTCCCATGGGGCATGTTCCTTGCCTCGCATTAGCCTTCATCCTGGAAAAATGAACTGTGAGTTCCTGTAAGTGAATGACAGCAGAGGACAGATTTGCAAAGCTCAGATCCAAGAAACTGTTTGTATCAAGAAACAAACAGAACAAGTAACAGCTCCTACTGGGTGTTCCCCTTCCTGCCCTGCTGCTCTTTTTCTGTCCCTACTGGCAAGCAGTGCAGGGGAATGGTTTTGTGTATTTGCGAGGGCCATGTAATATGGGGAATTTTTAAAGGGACCTAATAAAGTTCGGTGCCTGACGCATACTGACTGTCAGCTGCACTACCATCTAGGTCCTTTGTCAAGAACTACTGAGGGCATTACAGGTTCAGACAGTCGTGACTAAAGCACAACACAAAAGGCAAGGAAAGGTATGTTCAAAAATGTCAAAAGGAGGCAGATGGGATCCCTGTAAGTTGCAGCTTTTTATGACTGCTGTGCTTTAATAGCCACAGGACAGCAGAATAATCCCACCATTATGAAATTTTGATTGGGTTTTCATGTTTTCAGCCTGAATTTTCTGGGGTTTATTTTCATTTTTGGTACTATTCTCAGACTAAATTCAGTCAATCACATGGTGTACTTCAGCATGCTGGATGCTGGGCAAAGCTTTTTGCACCAACAAGTAGGCTGGTAAGCACCATGTTCCTTGAAACAGCCCATTTTAAGCCACCACAGCAGGGAGCAAATACATAATCCCTTGTTTGCACCAGAAGTCTATTGCAAAGTCCATGCAGTTCTTAGCAGCAAACATGAGTCAAGTCAAACCAAAATCATGGAAATCTCTCATGTACAGAGAGTATAATTAATAATACCAGCTAAAACATCCACTAGGGATAAGATGTACAATTGGGCTCTATAGGACTGGCAAAATGTATTGGATCAAGATGGAGGAACGGAGGCAAAATGATTTGCTGGAGGCTACAGCAAGGATAAAATTAGATAGCTATGGCCCATGATTGCTGTCTTTGTCAACACTGCTTTTCTAGTTAATAACTGCAACATCTTTTCATTGCCATATGAAAAAGTCACTTGCATGTGCTTCTATAAAGCTAAAAGTTAAACATGGTAGGGGCAGGGAGGGATTCCAAATAGCCCAGATGGGAATTCTGCTAGGACTGAAGTCCTGGTTCCCAGCAATAGAGAACATGCTGCCACTGACTTTGGATGCACCCAGCGCTCTGTCTAAACAGAAAAGAGAGACTCAGCAGAAGTCTGAATGGAAATAACCTGTGCAGGAATTCAAGGACGAAAAGAAGGAGGGGAAGGGGGAGAAAGGAGAGGGGAGGCAGAAAGGGAAAGAGCCTGTACCAGGAAAAATTTGTATTTCACTCTAGATGTGCTCTTGAGTTCTGCCAGGCACAACTCCTGTACTCTCCCCTTTGCCCCTGCCCTTCACTGCAACAGCCCGTGGGTGGCTGAGAAGCACAACTCTCTGCAAGAACTGCTGTGCATGACCCTCATCAGCTTCCTGGGAAGAGCAGATGGGAGGACAGAGAGCACCTCCCCAGCTCTCACAGGGAGACAAAATAGGTAGTTGAGGAAAAAGCTGCAGAGACCTGAGGTCCAGGCAGAAGACAACATGCCCTCTCCAGCCCTAGCTAACGATGTTACCTGTAAACCCAGTCTCCCATGTATTCTGCTTTTCAGTGTAGCATTGCCTGCACTCTGAGTTTGCAGAATTTTATGGCTTTTCTGCTGTAGCCCTTCCAAAGAAGTGTCCCTAAGCACCACATCTACATGTCTTTTTAACTCTTCCAGGGACGGTGCTTGCACCCTTTCTGTGGTCAACCCGTTACAATGCTTGGCAACCCTTTCAGTGAAGGATTATTCCCTAATATGTAATCCAAACATCCTCTGGCACAATTTAAGGACATTTCCTCCTGCCTTGTGTTACCTGGGAGAAGAGACTGACCTCCACTATAACATCCTTTCAGGTAGTTGTACAGAGCAGTGAGATCTCCCCAAGCCTCCTTCTAGACTTTTCCCCAGCTTTGTTGCCCTTCTCTGGACATGTCCTAGCAACTTGATGTCTTTCTTGGAGTGAGGGGCTCAAAACTCAACACAGGTCTTGAGGTGTGGCCTCCCCAGTGCCAAGGACAGGGGGACAGTCACTGCCCTGGGCCTGCTGGCCATGCTATTCTTAGTACAAGCCAGGATGCCCTTAGCAATCTTGGCCACCTGGGCACACTGTTGGCTCGTTTCAGATGGCTGTTATCGGCACCCCCAGTTCTTTTTCTGCAAGGCATCTTTGCCTTGCTCATGTTCTGTCCTGAGCACCCCATGAGCCTTAGCTCTTTCCTCATCTGACACTGTAAATCAGAGACAAAAGGTGTATTCCCAGTTTGTACATGGGAGGCAGAAATCTCTGCAGAAAAAATGCTTTTACGTTTGATTTTTTGTTTAACTTCCTTTCACTCAAAAAGATGGTGGAGATTTTCCAGGCTTCCTGCCTTCCCTGTAAGTGCATCTAGGTAACTGAACGTACGCCTCCAGTATATCAGTATGTACAGGGATTGCGGAAAAACATCCTCCTTCCTTGGCAGCTTGCAGTGTGAGTACTGCATTAGGTCACGCATTCATTTTGGTCGTACATCTGCGCTACCCTTGGGTAACTGCAGCAGCCAGCACTGCTGCGCGGTGGGAGAACGAGTGCTCAGCCATCATCCCCCAATTGCTCTCCCTCTATTTCTTGGATCTCTCCCAAGATATAAATAACGCAATCCACTGTACAGCTGAACTGCTGGCATCTGTTGCTAAAACCAGATGAATTTCATATGCATAGCTGCGACGAGCCAGCAAGCTGTTTTTCACAGGGCTGGCCACACCTGTGTTGCTTTTCTAGTCTCTGGATGCATGCTGCTGTGTACAGGGACTTTGTGCCGGGTAAAACTGCACATGCAACCCTCCTCCACCTGGACCACATCTTGCAACACGTGTCCTCTGACTCAAGGTCCCACCACAACCATGGCCTTTCTGGAGCCTATTGCCTGTGCTCAGAGTGCCCAACCAGTCCACTGAAGTACACTTCAAGGCAGGAGAAAAGCACATCATGGTGGGGGAGAGGATTTTACGACCAAAAGCCACACTGGTATGTTTTTCCCTTGTACTCTTGTGTGTCCTCAGACATCCCAGGACATCTGTCCTGGTGCTTGTCCTGCCAATTTTACTTAAAGCCGTGGGAAAGCAAGTAGGTTTCTGCAGGATTCAGTGTCTTTCCTGAGTCGTTGCACCTTCACCTTTCAGCTGCAAAGTAGAGCAGGTATCCTCTCTCAAACAGCTATTTTATCTTCCTTGCCTTTCTCCTGCCATCCCAATGAGTACCAAACAATGAAGCACAGATGATGCACCTCTGTACTTGCAGTGTGAGTCCTGTCTGTTTTCTGATGTGACTACCTGTCTGTCCAGGCACTAAGATCTGCGTGTCTGGTTCTGTGCAGGCCAAGCATTTTATATCAGTTGTGGCTCTTACTTCATTTGCTTTAGTGTTTTAGACCCTGGCCCACAAAGGTCCAGAGGCAGGAGGCCTGGATCTGGGAGGGAAGAAGAAAATGTTAGCAATGGTGAAGAGGAGAGACAAAACCCAGCTTCATCAGGAAGAGTATAATAATATAAATATAGAAAAAAAAATATATAAATATATATATATAACACAAAGAAAAATAACCATTGTCGTCTTACCTCGCTGGGCCAGGAAACCAGAATATTTGTTCTTGTTTCTTTTAAACACGAGTGCTCCAGAGGCTGGATGATTCAGAAGCCAGATGCTACCAGGGCAGGTTAAGCTATTGGGGTGTTTACTTGACTGATCAGGGACTTGATCAGATCTGCCAGGTCCTGTCTGGAGCCTGGTCAGGAGCACAAACAGGAGCGTTCTGATCCAAACACTCTGTTATAAGCACATGGAGAAAATAAGTAGACTCTTTGCTCTTTCACCTCTTTGATCACTGGCTGCTGGACTGGATTCAGAACTGGGCTTTTTTTAAAGTTTTTTCCCCCTCCATTCCCAAAGGAGGGTCAAGCCATGTCCTCCTGTGCTCTAAGGGCAAGCATCCAAGGCATAGTGATTCACTGATTTCCCGTCAGTGATCTGCCATCTCCTGAGTCGGCGGGAAGTTTTTAAGGTTGCAATCCCACTTGGGCTAGAGACATCTCCCATTTGAAGAAGACTGGAAGAACTAGGCCTAGAAAGGTTTACACTAATAAAAGCCTAAAAACAAGCATGGGCTCTAAGTGCCATGAGGGCAAAAAGTTTTGTGTGAAGGTGATATGAGGAAATCATACTAGGCTGAGATATCTTAAGGAGAGAAAAAGCAGCTCACAAAAAAGTGGTTTCAGTTAGAGGAAGAGTCACACCAGAGTGCTGAAGGTCCCCATATTTGGGAGATTTAATGCTGCATCAAGCAAACCGCAGGCAAAAGTTAGTATGGAAACAGTGTTGATTTGACAAGGAAAGGGACTCTATTGTCTAACTTCTTCAATTCCAGGTCAAAGAATTTGCATTACACTGACACTAAGTCTTCTACATCCAGAGCAGGCAACTTTATAGTAGTTAAATCAAGGTAATGATCATTGTGTTTTCCACCTCATCATGCTCAGCTCAAGAAGTCCTGTGGCCAATGCTTGACTTGGTCACCTTGGTTTGTCTAAGATAGTGTGGATTAACCTTGTCCTACACCAGGCAGATGCAGAATACCATTATACTGCTCTCTCCCTCTGTGTACACACAGTTACTTCAGACAGAGAAGTGAATTACGGAGTTTTGCTTCTCTTCCCAAGTTCCTCAGCTGGTATTGGGATGCAGCTTTTTCCAGGTGGAGAGAATTGTTTCCCTTCTCATATGTTTATCCAGATTCATATGGATTACCGGAGCAACTCATTCAGCATCATGCCTGAATCTCATATCCAAGCACTGGTTGATGATAATGGATTCCCAGTTTTTCAAGTGACAGAGGTTTTGCTTTTTCAAAGATGTTAATTAAGTTTGCTGCTCTTGAATTTCAACTGCACTCTGTAAACAACAGCCTGTTGGAAATTGTAAGACGTGCCCTGCCAGCTTGCCTCTTTGAAAGTGAGCCATTCAGAAAAGGATGAGCACTGCAAACAGACTAAACTAAGAGGCATTGAATTACTCAAATCCGGAATCCCATTTCAGCCTGCAACAGACCCGAAATTAAGCAAGATTTTTGCCATTACCACTGGCTGTGTGTCAATACAGAGTGACATCCACAAGTGGTCCCACTGGCTTCAGCACAGCTGCTGGTGTTTGCTAAAAAAACTAAGCCAATGTGGAAACTAAAGCAAAGATTATTCAGTGATTTCCGCCTCCACTACAGCAGACAAAGGCTACTGTTCTCAGCTGTGGCATGTAGATTTCAGCTCCAGTTTCTAGGCATGTTGGCTTACAGACAGGTTGCCATTGCTTGACAGGTGATACAGGTGATAAGAAGTTTGTCAAGAACTGAGGTGCTGAACTGGGATCCAGTCATGCTTGTTTAAAAGACTTACATGTCTTTCACGGGGACCCTTTGCCCTTGCAAGTTAGTTTTCCAAGGTTGTTCTGAACCTGGGTCAGCTAACAGGTACCCTGCTGCCCCAAAAAGAAATTGGAAAGAGAGGCCCATGGAGTGGAGCATTTTTGCCAGTGCAGTTTTGCAGCAGAACATCCAGAAAGGTGGACCCTCCACGTAAAGTTTCAATTTCTGGTTTTGCTGTGTGGTCAAAAGCTACCTGAGGGTAATATCCTTGAGACAGCCACAGAGTTTGTGCAGAGATCAGTTTCAGCCCTCAAACAAGTTACCCCTAAACTTGTTGTTTAATTCTCTGTTCAGTAAATATCAAGGGTTTGTTGCATTGGTCTGCTTGTGACTCTGCTGTTATAATAGCAGCTGTAACACCTCAGGATGTTCAGCTCTGAGAGACCTGATACTAATTACTGTCTTATTTGTGGCTTTTATATCAATTTGATTCATGGTGTCAGTCAAGCAATAGCAAAATAATCAGCTAAAGTTGAACCATCCCCCACTCTATGTGTTCGTCCGTCACCTTTCCCCTTCAAGTGTTTACTCTGATTAGGTCTTTCCTGTTTTTCTCTTAAGTTCTGAATACTTGTATACTTTCCTTATTAGTGCTGATGAATGTTCTTTTTTCCACTGACATGCCAGCGTGTATGCTGCAGACGTAATTTTTATTACATTTCTGTTTTCACTGCAGAAATTGCATGAGTATTTCTCAGATACGACCCAGGATGCATAGTTAGCACAGGCTAAAGAAACTGGTCCATAAACCTGCAGCTGCTCTCCCTGTTTATAATGCTGTTACCCTCCTACCCTGAAAAACAAAACACTGCTCAGCCAAATGTAGATATGTCTAGAAGTCATATGTCTGCTAGAGTTAATTAGCTGGATAGAGAAGGCTGTTTTCTTGAGGCGTAGTTCTGCTGACTTGGGATTTGTGTGTTCCAATTGCAAACCAGTGTGACTCTGGATCAGCTTCTTCCTTCACTCCGTGAATGCCCTGCAGGACCATGCTCAGGGTCTCTCCTGGGGTCAAGGAAGGGCACCTCAGGTCAGAACAGCCTCTGCTTTTCAGCAAAGAGGAAAATGACAGGCCAGGTTTGTGGGTTTCAACATCTTAGTGTGGGAAACAGAAAAAACAGAGGAAATCCTTCACCTAGAGAAACTGCATTCAACACCTTCAGACTGGAACACAAAACACAGTCCTGTACCCAAGCACAATGCTTGCTGGGTACTGAGTGCTAAATGTAAATGTATATGTACACACACCACAGCTCCAAACCTCACCTGCTGCCTCTTCACCTCTTAGCTCTCCCTGCTTGACGCCCTTTTTGTCACCTAAATTACAGCATTCTGTCCTACCTGACAGCTCCTCTGGTCTATGTCCCTGCACCTCTGCAGGGGAATTCATGTGCTGTTTCTGCCTCTGGTCTTTTCAGAAGCTGCACTGGCTGCCTTGTCCACACTCATGTAGTGCCCACTAAGGTCAAAATCCCACCAAACACACAGGCCCGGCTTCCTTTGTCAGTCTGGTACACCTCCTTACCCTGCAGTACTGTAAGGTTCCAGTCTGAATTTTTCAGGGCATGATAGCCACAGACTCTTTTTAAAAGAGAAGGCCTGTAAGTGGCCTTAAAATATATTTTTTCCCCATCATTCAGGAGTTTCAAGACCCAGCTGGAAGAAGCTGTGATCATCCTGGCCTGATCATAGATGACCCTGCTTTGAGGCTGGGCTAGAGACCTTCCAAAGTCATTTCCAGCCTTTATTATCCTGGAAGCCTTGTAGTCTTACTAACCAAGGAATCAGGGTCCCCCAAACGACAGCAAAATGCTGTCCAAAAGACAGCATCCCTTCAGCTGTTCATGGTTCCTTCCTCTTCATAGCAGGGCAGCACTGTTAACATGAGGAGGAGAGTCACTCAGCTTCCTAGCTTACACAGACAGCTCTTCTCAGCGCCCCCTGAGAAAGCCTCTTACACTCTCGGATGCTTATGGCAGCCATCCATTAGAGAAAGCTTGTCTGTGAGACAGCCAAACAACAAGGCAGGCTTGGCTTTCTGCGTAACAAAATTTCCCATTTGTTTCTGTGGCATTTGGGAAAATAGGACTCTAATACAATCATTGAAACAAAACCCTTGCCCATGCCACAGCAGCCCCAGACTCTCTGACCCAATTTTCTTCTTTTATAAACAGTTTAGCAGATCTCAGTCATCAGGTAGCTGCCTGGGCCAATGAAGCAGAAATTCTAGCAGCCTATTTTATACCACTTCTACCTCACCTGAATCTGCATTTTCTTTCTTAATTTTCTTCCTTACAACGTTTCAGATATTGTAGTTGTTTATGTAACTGGCTTTATTGTTGTGGCCATCTTTCAAAGGCCAGCCCAAAATCTGCTAAAAAGTCTGCTGAGGAACAAGATAATTACAGGGCTTCCTTGCCAGGCGTCAAATGACAATCCTTTTAAAACTGGGCTAGAAGAAAAGGACATTATTTGATATTTATCAGATTTACACAGGAAGAATGTAAGGACTTTGTGTATATTTCTACGTGTACATGTGCACTCTGAATGGACTTATTACTGTTCAAGCCATTATATAGCATATTGCTCAAAACAGATGTGATACTAGTGCATTTATTTTTAGACCAAATTTACATGACTTTTTTTTATGTTGTTATCAAAAAAGCAGGCAGTTCTCCTTACCACTGAGCAATTTTGGTTATATGACACTTACTAAAAAAATAAACCATGCAAAACAACCTTGAGTTTCCATTATTTAAATTTTTGTATTGTTAGACCATATGAAAAAAGACAACACAAAGAATTGGTGAGGACTCTAGGTCCAGATTTTCCAGCAAGGTCTGTGGTACCCAAGTGGTTTACTCAAGGATATATACAACGGTTCACATGGAAACTCTGACCTTGAGTATTTCTGTTACCTCAACAGAGGTGCCTCAGCCCTTAGGCCCAGAGAGTACAAATAACAGTGATATAAAATTGAGCAACAATGTAAAAAGCAACCCCCGGTGGATACCAATGTCTGGTATATGACCCCTGTGCTATCTAACAGGTACATTCTGATGAACGACCTGTAATTTTCCTGCAATTTTTCTGCATTCTATATAGAGCCTGGGAGACTCTCAGTCTACCTGTACTGATTTCAGTGAGGAAACGGCAGTTTGCCTCCACAGGATGAGTGTTATGCATTCTTATTCAGTGTCAAACAGAAGATATCTGTTCCTAACAGCTTCATCCATGTTTCTAAATCCTGGTAGCTCTGTCTCTATCCTTTTCCTCTTTAGCAAGTTGTTGTTGGTATCACGTCTAAGATGGGATTCAGGGGGAAAAAAAACAACAAGAAGAAAAATCAGAACAACTATATGTCTTGTCAAAATAGAGTGACATAATGTCTCATCTGCCCAACTCATTTTAATGCTGAGGGTTGGCTGGCAGGAAGGAAGCAGAAACTGAAGAAGTGAATCAAGGAGGGTAAAACCAAAAGAGCAAACAGTCAGAAAGTAAGGAAACATAAATTGAGTAAGTTACTATCTGTTCACGTGCAAGTGCACATAAGCATGTGTTGAAAGCAAACTTCCTCTGCAAGACCGAACAATTAATGACAAACCTCCAGTCTGAGCTGGTGTACAAAAAAATGGTGATTTGTGATGACCCCAGGTTACAAGGAGTTTACTTATTTATACCCTCAAATGAGTTGCCTCATATACTCCGAGTTTTCGTTGTCATAAACTACTAACTAATGTCCAGTTCATTTGAAAGAAGAAGGGCTTCTTTCCTCCCCCTGTATTTTATTGTTGCTGACTTCAACACTCTCCCATTTTTCAGTCTCTTCCCACATCATATAGCAAGCAAAATGTACTAGTTTACAGAATATGCATCCTGAAAATGCTGCTTAATGACTCACTGGGGAAGAAGTGAAATATACCAATAAACCCTGACTCACCCAGCTCCACAATTTATTTTCACCAGGCAGCACAGCAGAATATTTCAAGTGTATTTATCAGCAAGGTACAAATGTATGTGGATCTACAAATCAGGGATAGAGAAGGAAAAGAGGGCACCTACCTGTTGACTTCTAAGTTCTTTAATTTAGCAGGAGTGTGGCAAATGCCTGACCAGAGTTACAAATTAATTTTCCACTTCACTAGGTATTTTAAAGAATCAAGATTAAAAAGTCAAGATAGGAAAGGGTATTTTGAAAAATTTCTCCCTGAGTTACAACATGACAGGGGAAACTCATCCTGTATCAAATTGTTCCACTGCAACAGAACAAAATACTTAGTTTCAAAATTTTTTGCAACTTTTATGTTTCATGTTATTTTGGAGGAAAGATTAAGCGGATTGAAGCAGTACTTCCCAACAGTTCATTTTAAAATTATTGCAATTAAGCCATTTCAACTTAGTAATGAGAATGTTATGTTTAAGAGAGAGAAATAACAGATCAACAAATCACCATGAACCTGATACTATTACATACTTCAGGAGAGCAAAATCTGCCTTTTTCCATCTGCAGCAACTTGAGCCTGTGTTACTTTTCCCTCCCTCTAATGAGAAGCATTATCAGTAAGTGCCACCAATCTTTCATCATCATACAATTAAAAAGTGAGGAAAAACTTCCCAGGTGGGTGCCTAAAGTTAGACCTCTGCATCTATATTTAAACACAAGAATTTCACAAGAAACTCAACCTGTCAGGTCTGTCAAAGAAGCAATTCCTCCTTCTCTCCTCCCCACATCACCTTCTCCTTGCTCTCTGCCTTGTGATTGAATTAGTATTAGTGGAGTCCTGAGCTGAGCAGGGCTGGGAAAGAGCAAAAATGTGTCCTTTATTGTGGATCAGTGCTCTAATCCTTCATTTGAAAAGTGGTGACAGAAAGGCAGGAGTGAGCAGCCATGGGTAAGGAAAGTACAGGATGACACTGATATGTCACATTCAATATGGTTCAACAAGCTAAGAGCAGCTACAGATCTTTTGGTAGACAAAGGAAGTTGTAGGTAACTATCCCTATCCAAATGTGTTCATCTTGGCTTATTTTATATATATTTATATTTATTTTCTTTTTTTTTCCAAAAGTGAGAAAATAAAGATAGTAGCACACATAGAAGGAGGATAGTAGGGGGATAGAGGGAATATTCTTGCATCTGCATAAATCATGTCAATAAAAGGAGGTTTGAGTTAAAGTAATGGAGAATCTAAGCTCTATAAAAGTGTATCCCAAATCGTAATCAACACATTTTAAGGTTTGAGGTCTCAGCCACTAGGTCTTGACAAGAGAAATTAGAGTGCTGAGTGTTTAGTGTCTAGCAGAGTAAGTTTGTTTTCTGAACTGTCTATGTATTTTATTACCCAAGGTCTCTGGGGACCCCAGTGTCATGCAGTAACTGTTGAAAGCACAGATAGATATCCCAAAGGGGAGCGGGCAAAGTATGGGTTCAAGAGAAACTCCTAACACAACTGGTTAACTGCCAGTTTCCAACATCTATTTCCAGTTTCATTGTCTGGAGTAGGGAAATATTAGAAGACACTTATTCCTCTAAATACTACTACATACTCATATCTCGCACCGTGGTTTCTAAAATGAAAGCAAAAGTCAGAGTTGTTACGGGAATTGGAGTGAAGGGATACTGAGGTATATTTTTGCCTATTCTGTATTTGCTTTTGCAAAAGTGGGTAAGATAATCAGTGTTTTTCTCGTAAGAAGATCTGTCTGTTTTACAAATAATTCACATGCCCTTCATGTGCTAGGAAATCAGTTGTGAATAATAAGAGTCAAAGTTGTTTCTGATGACATTTGAAATGTCAGTTAATACCTAGGAAACTCCCTCTCTCTGAGCTAATTTTTATTTTTAATTTTTATGTGTGTGTGCATGTCTGTATGTCTTCCACAGACTGGAACAAGAAATACAGAAATTAGAAAGTGAAGAATCACAAATATCTGCCAAAGAACAAATAATTTTGGAAAAACTAAAGGAGACTGAGAAATCCTTTGACAACTTGCAAAAGGTATTTAAAAAAAAAGATGCTTGGGCACAGATTGAAAGCGAAGTGTACTCTTTGCAACATTTGGAAGTAGCAGTTAGAAATTCATGCACTTAAGGAGAGATTGAGGGCAGTTGCAGAGCTCACAGCTTAAACCAGTACGAACAAGACTAGAAAAGACACAGTGGCATCAGGTCTATTTTGTTGGGGTTATCTGGATTTCCCCTTCCATCCCAGCTCTTTTTGAAGAGGGATTTCAGAGCCTATCTCCCTACCTTAGGAGGGAAACCACGTGAGGTTTCAGCCCCCCTTAAAGATGTCAGCAGGATCCTGAGAGGTATTTCAAACTTCCCTGCTCTGGTGGCATGCAGAGATAGTAGCATTTGCCACAAATGCAACTTTAGAACATTACACCCTGCAACAAAAAGCCAAGCTCTTCATCTAGTTACACCATGTCCCCCTCCCCCAGTCCATGACGGCACCTAAATACAAGGATCAACAACCACAGTTACGCATTCAAAAATTCCAAAGAATCATAAAAGCGAGCCTAGCATAAAAATCAACATGTAAAGCAAATTAAACCCAAAATATAAAAGGTTTAACCAAACATCCTATTTTTTCTCTTCACAGAGTTTCTCCCACCAGGATGGTGGTAAGTGCCTTTTTATTATTGTATAGCTTTGGGTTTAACAAGAGTTGTTACTATAGATTTGTTGCAAAGGTTTAAAGAGCGGGGTTTCTTTCCTTCATTGTGTGTTTCTGATTTATTACTAGAGCCATTACCTTTTTCTTTGGTATTTCTATAATGCAAGCACAGACATCACTGTTGTGGTAAAACAGTATGGCTTTGGCAGAGTTCCACCTCTTCTTATGCTCACACAAAGGGAAAGAACAGCACAAATAACTTAAAGCAGACGTCATACAATTTCTGTGTTACTGACCCCTTTCACCATGCGATAGCCCTGCACTGCAGACTCCTTCTCACCTCTCTGTGGTCAATCTTCTCCATTATATGTGCTCATGCTCTGTTCATCAACAGCTAAATTCTATGAGGACTATTCCTAATATAGAGGAACAACTATTAAAAATAGATTACTTCACTGTTGAACAATATTCTCCATGTGACGATTCTTGCAGAAGGAAAACCGCACTTGGTTCAATGAGGATGTAGTAATTTCTTGCTTATTAACTCAGTGTCATACAAAGTGTGATTAATCCAAAGACTGAGCTATAAATTTAGGTGTCTGAGTGAACAAGTAATATGCATGGTTCCCAGGAAGCTAGAGAGCCCCTTGCAGTGCCACCCCAGGACCCTTAGGACCCTGGAAGGATGTCATGCTAAGGCATCTGCAGATAAATATGTGCAGCAGATACTCATTCTCAGTACATGTCTTTGAAAGGACAAAATACTGAGGTTAAGAGCAACTCCTCCAGCTGCTGTCAAAGCCATGCCCAACTGTATTGTGAATGTAGATGAAGAATATGTAGGATGATCCCAACATTAAAACACTGGGACACAGTGGAAGTTACTGTGTAGTATTTGAGTTGACTTAGAGCTGTCTTTTCAAAGTGATTAATATTACTTACTAAGGAGAGGGTTTTTTAAGTCAAAGACCTAGCTCAGAAATTTTTGCTTCTGCTAGCCATATAATCCAACCTTTTTGTTAAATGCTATTGTCAAAAAAAAACCTACCAGATAGTATGTTCCATGGTAAGATCTTAGTCTTCCTTCCCTCTGGAGGATTTGAACTCAGCTACCGCAAAGTGATAATGGCAAATACTTTGTACCTATGCAGAGTTACACCATGGTCATTAGTAGGTTTCCAAAATAGGAATGGTGCCTGCAGGAGTTAGCAACCAAAGTGCTCAGGAGCTTCTATTACTCCTGCAAGATGCAGCCTGCTTCTTCTTCATGTGTCTTGTAATAGCAAAGGAACCAAAGGAAGCCCCAGCTAACAATTATGAAGTGGTAGTTTCCCTGAAGGTATGGAGCAATGCAGTATTTCACTGGGTTAAAAGGAACCCTCATGCTCTCCAGATTTTGCCTGCTTTCAGTGGATCCCTTCCTCACAGACTGAGCCAGAATTAAGGACAGTTTGTAATTTCTGAAAGGTAACAGAGAACTGCAAAACTATGTCAAAGAGAAGAGAGCAACTCATGTGCTAGCAAACAGAGCAGGAGATTACAACTAAGTGAACCAGTCCCTCTTCTCTTCTAGACCACTGGCTTTATATGTCTTGTCTCTTCCTCTTGGCAACTGGTCCTTGTGGGCTGAGGTGGGCCAGGTCATCTCCTAGGTAGTGCCGTTTTCCAGTCCTCTACGGATGGCTGAGGCTGCAGGCTCTCCTTTTAGCCCTCCCACTGTGGGCACAATGCAGCCCTGCATCTTCACGTGGTACAAGCTCAGCTGGTCCTCTGTATTCACTCTGGCAGTGGTCTGAGAGTCTGAGTGGTCTAAATGGTAGCTGATCAGAGCAGGAAGAAAACATGTACACAGCTGTGAGCACTTTGGTACCATAGATTCCCCCCGCCCCCCGCCCCTTTCACAACCATGTAGAACTTGCTTTGTTGCAGCCGAACAGCCATCTGTCTGGCAACACATGCTGCAGAGGAAAAAGGCAGAAGCCACTGGATAACCCAGGAAGGCCATGTAAAGCACAGACACAAACCAACAACGACCTGTCGGGGCAATTTCTTCAGCTGCTGCCACATCATGAAAGACTCCCAAGTCCATGCATGACATGTCTGTTTGTTCTGTGTCCCTTTATTGTAAATGCAGTGACAGTACTAAAGTTGATTTATCTCACCATTGTGTTGCTGTGTATAATTTTGTGCCGTCTATATGGTGGTGACAGAGATTTTGAGTGTGCAGAAAGCATAGTACAGAGGATGTTCAGAGCCCAGAGAGGTCCAAGCAAAGGCTACAAGGGAAGGGGAGAAGTGGTGGTGAGCACCAGTGATCAGGTGATGCTCTGTGTCTTTCACAGCCTTCCCAGAAAAACAGCTGTTTGGTAGTGAGAATTTCTGAGCTTGAAATCATCCAGGCACAATTAAAACAAATTCCACATTTTCCAGGGTACAAACACACTGCCTTCATAAATCACCATGTAAGAGAAAGTAGAGCAGAAATGCTGAGGCTGGGAGCTGTGGCCCTGTCACTTTCAGTTGTGCCTGCCAGCTCTGTGGCAGCTTGCAGCTGACAAGCTCTCCATTAAACAAGGTCTGAGAGGATGCGAGGCATTACATCATTTGTTGGTGCTCAGGTCTGCAGTCAAACCAGGCATGCTGCAGTGCTATGCTGCATGCACATCATGAACAAATGGAAAGGAGAGAGTTCTTGCCCTGTGTGTGTACGTTTA
Source organism: Machaerirhynchus nigripectus (assembly GCA_013397975.1). Lineage (NCBI taxonomy): Eukaryota > Metazoa > Chordata > Aves > Passeriformes > Dicruridae > Machaerirhynchus > Machaerirhynchus nigripectus. The sequence goes on along the minus strand of VZRQ01008263.1, from coordinate 325,840 downwards.
CGTGTCAATGTACATATAAAATAAAAGGAACATGAAGATATGATATAACTCCCTTGTCTGCTGAATTTGCCTCAGGGGTTAATTCAGCCTCTGCAATATTTGGCTGTTTGTATGCAAACTTTATGCTATTAGTTCAGCCAATGTACAGAAGCCACAATTACAGTAATCAAACAGTTTGCACAAACCTCTGTTTGAATTCTGTATGTATTAGCATATATTTGGCCAAGAAGTGGTCTAGGAAACCTGACCTGAATTGTTTAGTACCCAGAATACTGCTTAGAGACTCTTCTGGTTTTCTCTCCTCTGATCTTGACCAGCTGTGCAGCCCAGCAGCAAAACAGACCAGCATGCCCTCAGAGGAGTCAAGTACAGCTCTTTGAAGAGTGCTTTCCACGTGTCCTGTAAAAATTCTTCAGCAACTGGCTTTCAGTTGTAGGCTCTTGGTAACTTTTTAATTCAGTCTCCATCTATAGCTGCCACAATTACAGCACTTCTGGCTACCTGAGTAAAAACCACTTATCACCACCCTTGGACTGTGACATGTGAGTTAATTTCCTACCCATCTCACGCACCACTCGATCAGTCTTGGCCAGGAGAATGCTGTGGGAAATGGTGTCAAAAGCTTTGCTGAAGTCTAAATAAACATCATCCCCTGCTCTCCCCATGTCAATAGAAGATGGTATTATGTTGTAGAAGATGATTAGTTTAGTCTGTCATGATTTGTCCTTGGTAAATCCATTATGGCTTTTCCCAATCATCTGCTTCATGTGGTTCGTTATGGTTTCTAGGAGGACTCATTCTGTCACTTGCCCAGGGGACAAAATGCCTCCAGTCCCCAGGGTCCTCTTTTCGTCCATTCCTGTGGATAGGTATGACATTTTTCCCTCTTCTAGTCATCAGGGACATCCCCTGATCTCTGTGTCTTTCAAACATTATAGACTCCTCACAAAACTGTCAGGCACTTTTCGTAACACCCTAGGGTTTGGATTTATATATTTATGGACAAAAAACGTATTGAGAAATCTGCCTTGTCACCATTGTTAGTGACTAGCTTCCCTGCACTCCTTAAGCGCTGCTCTTGTGTCTTTCCTTCTGCTTACTGCTCACAAATACTGAAGAACCCTTTCTTCTTGACATTTTTACCAACTTTAGTCCTAGCTGATCCTTAGCGTTCCTGACTGCATCTCTGCATCCCCCTAGCAAGGTGCTTGTAGTGCTTAGCAGCTAACTGGCTGCCTTTCCACAGCCAGTATGTTGCTTTTTTCTGCTTTTAATTACACCTAACAGTTCATTGTTAAGCCAGGGAAGTCTTTTGTTTAGACCTCTTCCTTTGCCTTTGTAAAGAATAGACCGTTCTTGTGTTTTCAGCAGGCACTTTCAAGTAACTCCCAGCACTCACAAACTCCTTTGACTTTCTCGGATGCTTCCAATGGAATCTCTCACAGTTAGGCTCCCGGCATATAGAAGCTGTCTCTTCTAATATTTAAGGTCTTCATCCTACTACTGGTCTTCAGTGTTCTAAGCAGGACTTTAAACTCCACAATATTTGCTCACTGTATGCAAGGTATCATTGGTAGTTAGGCTACCAGTGTAAGACAAGTAGAACTTCTTGATTTGCAGTAAATCTAGACATAAAAAACCAGTAAATCTAGAAGTGTGCTGCTCCTAGTCAGCATGTCCAGCATCTAAAGGAAAAAAGCCTTTAGACATTCCAGGAACCTGATGCATGGCATGTGCACAGTTTTTATTTTTTTCCAACAAATGTGTGGGTAATTGAAGCCACCTGTGAAGACCAGGCTCATTTGGCCCAAGACTTCACTGAGCAGCCACAGTAAGGTTTTGTTGGCTTCATCATCCGGACAGAGAGGTCATTGCGTAACATCCTCTTTAGTGATGACCCCTCTAATAATGATTCTAAGGCATTAGTTAATTAGAACTGCATGGTCTCCACAGCTCTCCTCTATACATGCAAATATCTCTGTCACATGAAGTGCAACTCCACCTCCTCTTCTTCCTTTCTTATCTCTCTGAAAATATTTGTAGCCATCCATTGTGGTCGCCTCATCATGTGAGTTTTCCCACCAAGTTTCTGTGATTCCTCTGGCTTCCCTCACACTGGGCACAAGGCTCTAGTTCCTCCTGCTTCTTGCCCATCTTGCATACATTGGTATACATGCACTTGAGGTGGCCAAACTTAGGCTTCTTGCCTTCAGAAAGGGTTGGGGAGCATTTCTCACTGCTCTGGTAGATGCACTCATCCACCATATTGCTTATGGAGGTACCAGTGTCAGCTGCGGACCCTAACCCCCAAGTTCGTCTGTTTAAAGCATGATTCAGTAAGTCAGAACCAGACTATTCAGCTTCTAGCAAAAACCTGCACTGATGTTCTTACAAACATGGTGGGAGTGCCATAATCTCTGCTCCTCCTGATGTGGTCCCATGCAGCCTCAGAAAGCTTTGTAGGTGGAACAGCCCTGCCCTGGGAGTCAGTATTTGCAGTAGACCCATCACTAATTTTAGTGGCATCTGACTTTTTAGAGAGTCTAGCCCCTGGAAAATTAATTTGTCTGACATTTGACCACAAGCCTCTGTGTGGGAGCTACTCAGAGCAGTTCTGAAGGTTTAGCTTTGTGCAAGCACCCTTGAGGGACTACCTTGCCCCATATGTTTTCCCTAGCACTTGTCTGTCTGTTAACCTGGAAGAGTGCTATAGTCCTAAAATGCATTTTGTTGCAAGTAGTACAAAAAGACTCGTTTTATGGCATCCTTAGATATTAATAACTTATGAAAGATTGAAATGAAGCTATTGAGTGCAGTCATTTCAACTGTTATTTATGTTCTGTCTTACTTCTCGTGTGAACAAAATGCTAATTTACATCTCATCCATTCCTTGTAAAATTGGCCTCTTATATTCTTTTAAAGGGGCTAAGTGAAAGAGACCATGTTGCCAGTGAGATAAAGGGAAATGAGCATGTTTGCTTTGTTTGGAGTAGGGGTGGGGGAGACAACAGCATCAGACAGGAACTGGCAGAACCGACCAGCCACAGCTTGTAGTCAAATACCCCATTTCTGACACATGGCACCACCACTAGCTTTAGAAGGAACTACACGAGAATTGCACCGCTCCCCCAGCATTCCCTTCTCATGACAGTGACAGATGGAGCCCTGAAGCTAATTTTTAACATATTTTATTATAATTAACATACAGAGAAATTTCTAAACTAAGTCAATATTAACAGCATCTAACGCTTAGCTAGGTCGTCTCCCAAAGCAGGAGGCAAGGAAATAAAAAAAAAAAACCAACAGCTTACTAAGGTCCACAGACATCTACCACATCAAAGTAAGAGTTTCACCATTAAGCTGTACAACTGACCTTCTCTACTGCTAGATGCCAGCAATGCTCAGTTCCCCCTACAGGCACTGGGGGAAAAATAAACATTTGCAAAGGATTTTGCCTCCTGGAGTGTCCTCGCATGAGAACTGTAGCCTAGCCATGCCTATTGATTCTCATGAACTGCGAAAAAGTAAGGATGATTAGTTAAGTAGTTCAACCAGTGCATTGATTATGACCACGTGTAACACGTGACATGTCTGTCACTCAGTCACTGCATGAGTGTGTACTGAAACTACTGTTCCAAAAGGACACTCTATGGGATGAATAATTACTAAGTTTGTGCTATTTCCAGAACACAAAGTGCCTTCTTTGCCTGGACCAGAAACACAGTCCCCACTTCTTTTTTCTGAGAAATTACTTCAGTTTTCAATAATGGCCTACTCATTTGATGGTGATATTTCCCAGAGCAACAGCACCAAGCATTGTACCAATTTCTCATTAGAGGCAAGTAACCCTGCAAAAGAAAGCAGCTGTAGCTGGCCACTGCTCAGTCAGCTGTGTGTCTTAAACCATTATTTTTCCTAAGCTCTATTGCTAAAAATACAAAACTTTGAGGATACAGTATGCACTGAAATTATGAAAGCCCTTTTGCCAAGTCTGCCATTTGTCCACTGAAATATGAAACAAAATTACATTTCCCTGGACAGGCTTGGGAGTTTTTTTCCAATTCATCTGCTACAAATTGAACTCATTCATATACTAAATTTTTGCGGGTTTTAAATGAATTTGCACTGTGCCTCTGTGCCCTACTATTCTGACACGGGAAGGGAGGAAAGAGGACTCCTTACCTGAGTTGCCTACAGTGGTCTGTGGAGGGATGTGGAGTGTCGTTTTGGGGACTTATTTTTCTGCATCCGGTAGCACGGGTGGCCACCACTGACAGCTATGGGAGTAAAACCATTTCACTAATATCAGGCCCAATTTTCCTGCCAAAAAAGCTTTGGGATTAGAGGTGGTGCATCATGTCCTTCCTGAGGATGTTACCAGGTGTAGGTATTTTTTCTGGGATGGGTGTTAGCCCATAGGGAATGTGATGAAAGTATCTCCCTTAACCAGATGCAATCAAGCAGCTTACAACAGGACATTTCATTTTCACTCTCATTTCACCAGTTCTCTTTTATGGTCTGCCCTGGTCAACCTCTCTCACTTGCTTATAGCAATAAGAGGCTTCGAGGAAGGTGGATTTTGCCTCCTACCCTGGCACATGGACTGGACAGTACCAAGGGCTTGACAAATTATACATCGAACTGTATTTCCTTGGAGGAAAAAGAACAGTCTGTTTCACACCAAACAGGATTTTATGTTTGAATATAGATTTAACCATTTCCATACAGAGCTGAAAACATTTCCAGTTGATAGGAAAGAATGTGATTTTTTTTTTTCCATTTTGGTCTGGTGCCTGAATCTTAAGTCAGTTGTTTGCACATCTCTCCTCTGAGCTCTGCTCTTAGCTCAGCCACTGAATCCTAGCAGAACAATAAATGCTAGTTGTGTTTAACCCAGCCACAAAATATGTCCACAGAAATACTTTTGGATTTATTAATATCTCTTCTAAAGCACGCATTTAGCTTATGATAAGCAGCCATAAGCTCAAATGTAAAACAAGTCAATCATTTAAGATAGCTTTCTACTAATTCAGGATTCATTAATGAATGATGGCATTGCAGCACGGGCAGGAGCATAATACCTACAGAAGGCCAAAACAGGTACCCTATCAATATCTACATGAGATTTTAATATTAGCTGAATTTCAGCATTAAGAACAAAAAGCCAAATTCCAATTCAGTAATATTGGAAACAACTGGTACAAAAGAGCTGGTTTCTTATCCTATTCAGTCAACGCTAGCACTTTTAGGCTTTTATATCTCTATTTGAAATGTCGTGTATTCTAGGTATCACATTAGGTTTGTTCCTTACCTTCCCCACCCCACCCCCAATTTTAAAGGTCACAGACTTGATAAATCCAGAACCTCCTGACAAATAATTTTATGTGTTCATCTGACATAAGGTTTGAGTCATCTGGACCCATTCCCTCCTGCCTCAGCTAGTCTATTGAACACCAATCACAGGACAGTGACTTTGCACTTTGTCTGCTTTGATCCAATTATCTAGTACAAAGCTCCAGTGACTATTGTCAGGGCTGACAACACTCTGCTGTCTAAGCAATGAAGCCACTGGGGCTTGTAGCACGAATCTAACTGTTTCCTGTTCTCTGACACCAGATGCAGTAAATTACATTTACTCCCAGATCCCTGAACTCCCAACCCTCTATTCACGAACAGCAGAGCCAGTTCCTGGGTGGGACGGATCAAGCAGAGTAGCTGGTAAGTCTCAAGGAACAAAGTATTATAATACGAGTCCAGTAGCCATGAACTCTTTTGTTATATTACCTTAGTGAGTCTGGTGTCCCGATACCATTTAAATGCCAGGAAATGCTGCTTAATGTGTATTTTTGTAAATAAGTCAAGGCTTTGTGAACTGCAGTGAGTACTCTCAAAACAATGTAGCTGAACTACATACAAGAACCATAGGAAACATCCCTATTTTTTTTTTTTTTTAGCATGGAAACATTCAGTTCTTTCTATCTCTGCTGATACAAATACATGGTATCCAGGCCAAGGTTTTGTGTCCTCTCTTGTACCCATGCAACTCCAGACAGGCAGTCACAAGACCACACACATTCTTCAAATGTTTATGCCATTTTATACTTCTTTGTATGCCATTCTTTCTTCTTGGGAAAAGGTGGGCTTGTTTTGTGCTTGGAGACATACAGAGGATTTTCTAACACTTCTTTTTCAGATTGAGTGTGTGTCTTAAATGTAACAACATAATTCTTAGAAGCTGTACATTTTTATTGTTTTCAAAATCCTTCTTTTCAAACAATGTACTCCCTATCTCAAGACCAAATTTCTGGTGGCTATTTAAGAGATGTCCCAAGGAGTGGGATAAAAGGTGCTTTACTTGAAGAATGGATTAACAAGCATAGCAAAGCAATGTCTGCAGCTAAGGCACTGTACACAGCTATGAAATATGTAATTTTTTCCATAAGTTCTGTTGCAAGCCATTCCAAAATCTTCCCTTCCACCAGTGCTTACCCTGATATGTCTAACGCAAGCTTTTCTGTATGTTTTTGTGTTATTTTGTCGTCAACAAGAAAGTAGTAATTTATTTCATTCTTTGGATGACTGAGAAGCCTTGTTAATGTAGTCCTTGATAAGTGTATCATGTGTGTGCAATAGGCATTCTTAAAGCTGTGCTGTAATCATCCATCTTAAAACAACCTCAAAGTGTAAGAAGATTTTTTTTTTTTAAGAACAGCCTCTGAATCCACAAAACAGGCAGAATCTAGATCCTCCTGTTGGCACGTTGGGATCTTCTTGTCTTGAAGCACTGCATCATGTTTTACTGTAATTAAAGCTTGTGCAGAAAACTTGTATTTGTGTATACTGGCTGTCATCTTCAAATACTGCTTTCAGTTTCAACTCTATTGTCAGGTAGTTTTGTATTCTATTAGTAGATCACATTTTGCAGTAAATATGCTTTGGTTAAATAAAAATATTTTAGAATCAACACTAGTTCATTTTTCAACTACTTTGACAAGCTGGGCTGCTAGGTTTTCCCACAGAGAACAAACATTATGCACACAGGCAGATATGCAAGGTTCTGTTACTCACTTCTCATGGCAGTGCCTTTTACTGCTGAACACAAATTTCTAAGAAATTCATACATATTTATGCATTTACTTAGCCAAGTAGCTTTAATGTTGTCCCTGGGTTGGTCATAAACCACGCATTACACCAGTATCTAAAAACACTGCAATAAAATCACAGTAGAAGACATGAAATTAAAATGTTGACAGAGTCAAAAGCTTAAGCAAATTAGCCAGAGTTGAAATACAAAGGGATCACATCTGTTAACTCTCTAGTACAGAATCCTCCAAGAAGTGCTAGAACTTGTTGCCCAAAGTTTCCCTAATAAATAAGACATTGTTAGGTGTCAGTACTCCATACCATAGATAAAAACATGTATCTTTCAGATCTTCTTAATTATAGAACCATAGAATTGTAGGTTGTGGTTGGAAGGGACTTTAAGGATTATTTAGTTCCGACTCCCCTGTCATGGGCTGGAATGCCATTCACTAGATCAGGTTGTTTAGGGCACCACCCAGTTTGGCCTTGAAAACTTTCAGGGATGGGGCATCCACAGCTTCTCTGGGCAACCTGTTCCAGTGCCTCACCACCCTATGAGTACTTAAATCTGCCCTCTTTCAGTTTAAAACCATTGCCCTTTGTTTTGTCTCTATCTGCCCATATAAAAAGTCCCTCTCCCTCATTTTTATAAGCCTTGTAATGGTACTGTAAGGCTGCAATAAGGTCTCCCCAAAATCTTCTGTTCACCAGGCTGGACAATCCCAGCCCTCTCAGCCTGTCATCATGGGAGAGGTGCTCCACCCCTCTGATCATCTTCATGGCTCTCCTCTGGATCTGCTCCAAAAACGTTCATCTCTTTCTTGTGCTGAGGACCCCAGTCATGGATGCAGTACTCGAGGTGGGTAGAGTAGGGGCAGAGTAGAGGGGGATAATCACCTCCTTCAAGCTGCTGGCCACATTTCTTTTGATGCAGCCCAGGATACAGTTGGCTCTCTGGCTGCAAGTGCACACTGTTGGCTCATATCCAACTTTGCTTCCACAAGAAACCCCAAGTCCTTCTCCTCAGGGCTGCTCTCAGTGAGTTCTCCCAGTCTGTACTGATGTTTGGAGTTGCCCCAACCCAGGTGCAGCTCCTTGCACTCACACTTGCTGAACTCTGTAAGGTTCTCATGGGCCCAAATCTCAGATTTGTCCAGGTCCCCCTGGATGGCATCCCTTCCTTCTGTTGTGTCAATTGCACAGCTTTGTGGCATCTGCAGATTTGCAGAGGGTGCCCTGGATCTCACTGTCCGTGTCATTTATAAAGATACGGAAAAGCACCCGTCCCAAGAGAGAGCCCTGAGGGACACCACTCATCACTGGCCTTCTCCTGGACATAGAGCCATTGACCACAACTCTCTGGCTCCAGCCAGCCAGCCAATTCCTTATCTACCAAATAGTCCATCCCTCAAATCTGTGTCTCTCCAGTTTGGAGATAAGGATGTCAGCGGGGACCATATCAAATGCCTTACAGAAGTCCAGATAGATGACATCTGTTGGTCTTCTTTTGGCAACCATTGCCATTATTCCTTTGCAGAAGACCCACAGATTAGTCAAGCGTGATTTGCCATTAGTTCCATTAGTTGCCGTTAGCAAAGCCATGATGGCTGCCTCAAATCATGTCCTTATCTTTTATGTGCCTTAGTATATCATCTAAGAGCATCTGCTCCATGATCTTCCTAGGCGCAAAGGTGAAACTCATTGGTCTGTAGTTTCCCAGTTCTTCCTTTCTCCCCTTTCAAAAAATGTGGGCAGTGCTTCCCTTTTTCCAGTCACTGGGGACTTCACCTGACTGCCATGACTTTTCAAATGTAATGGAGAGTAGCTTGGCAACAACATAGAATTATAGAATCATTGAATAGTTTGCGTTGGAAGGGAACTTAAAGATAATCTCATTCCCTCAACCTATCTGCTAGGGGCAGGGATACCTTCCACTAGACCAAGTTTCCCAGAGCTCCATCCAGCCTGGCCTTGAACATCAGCCAGTTTCCTCAGGACCCTGGGATGGATGTCATAGACTCCCATAGACTTGTGGCTATTCAGCTTCATCAAGTGATCCCAAACATCTTCACTTACAGAAGGAGGGTCTTCACTTCCCTCACACCCACCCAGAGGATCAGGTACTTCAGAGAATTGGGAAGCCTGACTCCAGTGAAGACTGAGGCAAAACAACTCACTGAGTACCTCGGCCTTCATATATCACCACATTCATATCACCACTTCTCCCTTCTTGTTTGCAGGGAGACACAAGGAGGTCGATTCGTCTTGGGCTTTTTTTTCTAACCTATGCACTTACAGAATCCCTTCTTGTTACTCTTCACATTCCTTGCCAAGTCCTATTCCAGCTTTGCCTTGCCTTTCCTGACCCCATCCCTGCATATTAAACCATATTCCTGTACTCTCCCCAGGTTCCTGTCCTTGCTTCCACTGGTAGATGTTTCTTTCTTACTCCTTGGTTTGAGGAGCTGACTTTAGCTCAGCTGTGCTGGTTTCTGGCCTGCTGTGTTTGATTTCCTGCACACTGGGATAGAGAGCTCTTGTGTGCTAAGAAAAGTCATCTCAAAGCCTTGTCAGCTCTGGTCAGCCCCTCAGTCTTTAAGGACATTTTCCCAGGGGATCTCATTCATCAACTCCTTAAACAGTTGAAGTTCACTCTTGTAAAGCTCTGGGGTTTGTCTTTGCTCCTTGCCAGGCTCATGCTCCTCAAGATCACAAACTCAAATATGGCCAGGTCCACATGATTTAACTATCAGATTTTTGCTATCTTCTGAATTCATTCCCACAGTACAAGCCTTCTTTTAATGTACAATACTGATCTAAATTTGTGCATCAAAACAGGGAGGGTCTGACAGATTGCATCCTCTTCTGCACTATAAATATATGGCACTCAACTATTTCACAGGGAAATCACCAGTCTGTAATGAAAAGCCATACCCCTGATAATTTTTTTAATTTTCAAAGAAAAAGAGAAGCACAGGAGCTCCAGGGGAGCTCAGGGTGGTGCTACTTCTCTCTAAGAAGGTAACAGGCAGCCAGCTGATGGGCTGGTGGTGCCCTCTCTGTTGGGTTGTGGTGTTCAGGATAAATCAGGAACTTCAGCCCATCAGAGATGATTTTCTGAATGTGTTGTTGCTGCCTCATGGTTCAGTTTTGCTTCAGTTCCTCTGGAAACTCAAGAAACCTCTCTGTTTTAGCATCTTCACCATAGCCTAGCCAGCCTCTATTTTTACCTTTGTAATGTTGAAAGTCACTGAACAGTGTCTGCCTGAGCAGTCCTGGTGAGGTCAAGTGATGTTCAGAGCCCACTCACCCAAGCCCTAGGCACCAAGCCAATAAACAAAATTCTTCTTCCTTTCTTCCTCCACCTCAAGAAACTGCACCTAGAAAGTTTTAGAAGTGTTAGTGTTGGTACCTGCATCTCTTTGTTTCATTATCACCATGAATTGGATTAAAGGCTTCAGAGCAGAGGCACATGGATAAGACGTAAAGGGCACTTGCACACCAGTTCCTGGGCTGGAACAGTCCTGAGCAAGTGATCCATGCCAGATGCTCTCTGAGCTGCACCATGGTGCTGTCTGCCACAGTTTCTCAGAGCAATGGCTTGGTAGCTTAATTGCTACCAGCCCTGGGGCAAGAGTTCATTCCTTGTTTCCAGCCTTAATTTCCTGTTTCCACCCATGCCAGCTGCCTTGCAGACTCCAGCTGCACACCTCAGAGTAGAGCTCAGCTCTCAGCCTTGCAGCTGCCTTCTGGCTGCCCAGGCTGCTGTAGGATGGCCAGGCATAAAAACTCCAGCACAGGCAAAAAACTGTAAGCCCTACTTCACTGAGGAAATGGGCATCCTGTGCTCAGGGTCATAACAGCTATGGACACAACTAGTCCATAAACCTCCTGAAGCAGTGGTAAAACACAGGGATAATCCACTAGGTTGCAATAGTCAAGGTGAGAACACTGCTTCTGCAGCCCACTCCAGCCTTCATCAGTGCATCGCTCTCAGAGGCAGCAATGCTCCTTCACCCACTGGCATCTCTGTCCCCTGGCTCCATGAAGGTGTTTGTGTGGTGTACTTGAGCTAGATGGTCCTGCTGGGGCTGGCCAAGGTCTGAGCAGGTGCACACAGCCCGTAGATGGCCAGTCCCAACCATTTTGCCCACCAGACTGCACTCCTGGGGTACAGAGGAGACCATGTCACGGAGAACAGCATGCACCCACTCACCAACACATTAATTTTCTGTCTAGCCCTATAGGCAATGTAATGATGCATGTCATGATACATTTCCTATTGCTGACAAAACACTTTGCTTTAAGGTTACAGGAAAAGTAATTCTACCGTGTGTGAATAAAAAGACTGAGGAAATATATTAAAGTAACAGTAATTTTTTATATTAATTATTTTTTAAAAAACAAACATACCAAGCTACATTGGTTCTTGGGGCAAGGATATTCTATACTCACTTGAAAATAAATCAGGAAATAAAAGCAAACATTCCAGTTTGTGGCATCCCCAGGTAAGATTATACCAGTGAGCTTCGTTGATGAAAGTGATCACTGTAAGTTTCACAAACACTTGTCACTGCCTGTGGTAATTTGTAATTAAGTGTCTGTGGATGTCTGTCCAAGAGCCAAAATGTCTTCATATGCATACAAGGAATGCTTAAACAAATGAACACTCTGGAAAGTCTGAGATACCTTTGCACATTTTTTCTTTGAAAAGCTTTCTAGTGACATGTCATCATATCTCAAAATGGGTGTTGGAGCAGAGCAGACTGCTTGTCTATTCCTACTGTGTGGTCTACACTTTTCGTCTCATTACTACATCCTTAACTGCTAGAAAATCTTTGCTATTCTAAAGCAACATCCCTCACACGTTTTTACCTGTTGTTTCATGACTCTTTGAAAATCAGTTCATTATTACTTTTTTCTTCAACTTTGGCAGTGGTGCTTAATCCTTTATTCACATAAACAAGGGGGCACTTCTTGGCTGTTTTGTACACTGTCTTAACCTGGAAGGAGAGGTCTGTTGATGTCTTCGTGTGGAAGCTGAGAGAGCTCTCCTGCCACACACCTGTGGGAGAAATTATCCCATTTCTTTGTGATTTTGTTTTCCCACATGTAAAACAGAGATAAACAGTATTTCTTCGCCCCTCTAAAATGTTTTGAGTGCTACGGATGGAAGAGTTAAGCAAGGACAAGCATTGATAATTAAATGGTCTGAGTGTTGCAGCAAACAAAACCTGTTACCAACTAACTGGCAGTTTGATGGCAGAAAAGAGAGTAGAGAGGTTCTCTCTGAATTTTGAGGCAAGTTCAGAATGGAAAGTTAGAGGGCGACCTGCATGCTATCACCTCCCCTTGCCTAAATTACACCTAACCTCTTGGTGCTCCTGGTTGACCAGAGACAGCTCCATGTGGCATGAGCTGGAAGAGTAGGTCCTGTTTGCTGCAGATACGCCCAGCCTCCACCTGCATAAACAGCCGTAGTGTAATAGTGTCCACAGCGTTGCATCCCACCGCTAACGTAGAACACTCAGCCCTTTAGAAGCAGGAGGTAGGAAAAAGGGGCACCATAGTTTTCTTTGTCTGTTTGGCAATTAACCATTCACTGGCTTTTTTTGTTGTAACATGCACTTCCTCTCTTGTTTTCATTCAAGCTTTGTGCACCATGGAAATTAATGTGGAGAAAGACAAACAGACAGGAGAGACCAAGATTGTCTCTGCTTCACCTGTTGGCCCAGATGAGGCCCATCAAAGAGGATTCAAAATCTATGATGATGGTTCCAAGGTAGTCTATGAGGTTCACTCTGGTGGCACAGTGGTAGAAAATGGAGTACATAAATTAAGCTCAAAGGACGTAGATGAACTTATGCAAAAAGCTGGACAATCAAGTGTAAAAGGAGGGTATGAAAAAATGACTGTGTCAGACAGAAATGTGGTAGCCGATGGAAACCTTAGCCATATGAAGGAGCAAATGCTCTTCAAGGAGGCAAAGCTGGAAATGGTACACAAATCCAGCAAAGGACGTGCAGTGAACCCTCAGCCACAAGACAAACCCTGTGGTGGTGAAACCCCAGAGGCCAATGCAGATCAGCCAGTGACAATGATATTTATGGGCTACCAGAATATCGATGATGAAGAGGAGACAAAGAAAGTGCTGGGCTACGATGAGACCATCAAGGCAGAGCTTGTGCTGATCGACGAAGACGATGAGAAGTCACTGCGGGAGAAGACAGTGACTGATGTTTCCACTATGGATGGGAACGCTGCTGAGCTGGTCTCTGGCAGGCCCCTGTCGGACACGACAGAGCCCTCCTCTCCTGAGGGGAAGGAAGAGAGCCTGCCCTTGGAAGCTGCCCCAGGTACACAAAAGAAAAAGCGCTGTCAATGCTGTATTGTCATGTGAACACCTCCTCCTTCCCTGCTCCAGGCAGCTTCTGCTCCATCACTTACCTAGACCTCACTCTACTTCTAACTGCAATACTGTGAACTGGAAGTGAATGCCTCCATTGCCTTGCAGTTGGGTTGCTTTTCTTTCTAGTTCTTCAGGAAGAGAAACGCATGGTTATTTTCCCATCAGACATACTACTTGGTGTTGNGAACATATGTTTTCATATTTATTTGATTTATATATATATATATTTTATACATATAACAAAAACACTTTCAATGTTTTTTCTTGAAATATCTGGCAGGCTTGATCAGATTCCTAGGATTTTGTGGGAGTCTGAGTTTCACAGCCACCAGATATGAGAGCCTTAAAAAAATGTTACTTCTCTTTTTTAAGAAAAATCACATTAAGCATTATTTTATAGATCATATCTTTTATTTCTTGGGGGAAGGCTCAGATCACTTTACTGTTTAATTTGCTAAAACTCAGTCAAGCCTTTCCCAAAAAATTGCATAATTTTGGTTTTTAGTAAATTTCAGTTTAGTTTGCAGTGTCAGAAAAATCCGTTAGCCATTTCTGCTTATTGGTGATACCAGAAGTGGACCTTAATTATTCTTTCTAGAAAATGTATGAATGATCATTTTGCCTTATATAAATCTTCCAGATTACAGTATTGTATATGTACTTCATCTCCCCAAATTACAGTTGAAATTAACTTGACGTGAAAAAGATGCAGCTGTCACACCAACAGAAATGGAGTCACTGATCTAATTACTCGCCTTTCAGTAACTCTGCCAATGTTTATACATGAAGTTTTCCTGCTGAACTCCAGTAGATGAGGGATACTGCTTTCTATTTCCCTAGAATACAAATGAATTTTCCTCACAGTCTGACCCTGTTCCTACTGGATTCAGTGGTGAAATTCTCAGTGCTGGGAAGGAGGCAGGGTCAGAGTTTTATTTTGTAATTCTTATGGAAGTGTAACTTCTCACAGAGTGTACCTTCAGTGCACCTACATAATGACAGGCAGCTGGGTCTGATGCCACCCTGCTTGTCCAGCTAAAACTCCCGTGGAGGCCCACTGGAGTTTTGTCAGAGCAACTGTTTTGGGAGATCCTATAGCCGCAAGACTAACATTTTCAAAAACTGCTGGTGGTTTTGGATGCCTCATTTTCTAATGTGGGGCACTAAGAGATGCCTGATTTCCAGTACATTTTCCTTCATCTTCTAATGTGGGGCACTAAAAGATGCCTGATTTCAGTATGTTTTCCTTCATCTGACCTCTGAAAATCAGGCCTCTTAAAAGCAACTAAATATGAAAATGTAAAAATGTGAAGGCATCCAAAATCAGTAGATATTTCTTTTTTTCTTGTTCCTTGATTCTTCTAAATGAGAAAGCAGCTAGCTTTTTCATGGTGAGATATTATGAACCTGATTCTTGTATCACACTGGTTTGGCTTAAGTTTAACTTCACTTGCTGTAGTGGAGTTACTCTGGAATTATAAGTACATGAGTGAGATTAAAAATCAGGTTTTATATTTTCTGATAGTGTGAACAAGTACGGAAGATTATTTTGAAGTGTCTTTGTAACTATCAGACTTTAAAAATCAGTAACAGAAACTGGGAAAAGAAGTAAAAAAAAAAAAAGAAAAAGGAGGAAAACAACAAAAAGCCTCTTTTCAGTCTGAGGTGGTTCCTATGATATTTCTATTCTTTCTTGGATGGTGCTTTTACTGCATTAATTGTTAGTTCAGAGCATCTGATTAAACACAGTTCTTGCTCTGTACTCTTTTCTTTCTGTGCCAGAAAAAAAAGACAATTGTTCAGTGGTGGTAATATGAGGCACACTGAAAACCTACACATACAAAAAAAGCAAAAGGTAATTCCCATGTTAGGTCACTCAGCTGTCAGTATGGAACTGGTCAATGAAAATTCTCACCACTGCCCAGGTGACTGTCAGACAAAAAAACCCCAAACAAATAGTAAAAACAGCAAGAGTAGTGAAAGACAGACTCACCTCTAACACCTGCAGAAATTTTGCTGACCTCCATATCTGCTGCAGTGGCAGAAACAAACAGACTTCCACATGCTCCCTTTGCCTCCCCTGGGGGCTTTTAGCTGGGAGAAGGACCAAACTCACCCAGAGAAGCTCTGCACATCAGTTTTTGACTCAGGCTTAGGTGGTTACGTTTTATCACAGAGGGGAAGGGCCACAGATCCTCATATTGCAACAAAAGATCTGGTGGCTGTTTGTTAGAAACTAGCAGCCTGTGTGTGTTTTTGGATGGGTTGTGTGGGTTTTGCGGGATTTTTTTGGTTGTTGTTGGTAGTGGTGGTTGGGTGGGGTTTTTTTCCCATTTTCTCTCTTCCCAGAAATGCTAAGCATTTACAAATCTAAACATTTCTTAAAACAAGACCTTAAGTTTCAAGCCCAATATGGCCAGGTGAGGCTGTGGCCAGGCATGTTTAGGAGCCCTGCAACACGAAGGGTGAAGCCCTTTATGTCTTGCATCTACCTGTGAATGATGTGGGAGCCAGGCGCGCTTTGCAGTAGTTCTCTCACTCTGGGGCCTGCTCACCTCACCAGTATTACTCGGAGACAAATCTCCCAGACATCTCCTCCTGGCCTGGCCAGTCATCTGTTTGCTCACCACCTTTTTCTCTCTAGGTGTGATGCCACCTTCACAGCCACCCAGGCCTCATGGTGTCTTCACAGCCTGAGCTTTTTCCCCCTGCTGCTCCTCTCCCCATATGGACATTTTTTTTTTCAGAACCTCCTGCTTGGGAAATTTGGGGTATCATATTAACCTAACCCATTCAGTCCCTGCGTCTCTTGAGCCATGTGCTCCCCTGTCAGATGACCTTCTGGTTCAGCACTGACTCAGCATTTTGGGGATGACTCCCTTAGCAGCCAGCTTTGGGAGATGCTTGCTGATGCTGGGACCAGAATGTGTCTGAGACCACTGCACCATCTGAGGCACAGCACAGTGGGGAGATGGGGGCACACCACAGTCCAGAAGTGGCCCTTTAGTGGTTAGAAGTAGAGCACAAGCCTTAAACCTTAAACCTCTCAAATACCTACTGCTCAATACTTGTAGCTAACATTGAGTGCCTAGGAAGGCCAGTCATTTTTATGTGTTCACATTAACTCCATATGTAACAGGCCCCGGTAGATCCAGGAAAGCTAAAGGTTCACCTGCATAGGGTTGGTCTTTACAGGTCAAAGGCAATTCCACATCTGAGGTCAGAAAATACATGAAATAGGAGCTAACGGGTCTGAAATCACAGGGCCTTTGCTGAAACACGCTTACTCCAATCATCCTCCTCCACAAGGGCAGCAGCCATGCTGGACATTACCTTGTCCCTTCTAGCCATTAGCCTGCAGCCAAGTTACAGGGGAATTCAGACGCATTAGCCCAGGCTGATGAATGTAAACTGGTTTTCCAGGGATTGTTTGGGCTTTGAAGGGGTTGGTTTCCCCCTTACGCTTGGATAGGAGGCTGCCTGTGGAAATCCATGCACAATCAGGCGCAAGGGAAGCAGTCTGCTCTATGGTCAAGCAGAGAGAGATTTTTGTTAGGATCGTCTTGGGATGGGGTTTTTTATATTGTTTTAAGCAAAATCCCTGTCTGTTTAACTTACACCATCCCATGTACATTTTCAGTTTCAGCACGAGGGGATACAAAAAAGTAGAGTCAGAAACTGGTTCAGTAATAGCATTTTGCCACAAAAAACTGCTTGCCTTAACTTTTGTAAGAAAAACAAAAAAAAAACCCCTCTTTTCAGTGCATTTTTTCCTAGACTGGGAAAAAAGTAACTTAGGAAACTTTTTTATATTTTGTATTTTCTAAGTTTCTATAAACCCACTCGCCATGTCGTCCCTTGTTTGCTTTCAGGGACCATTTCTTTTGCAAACCACTGCATTTTACTATTTTACTTCCATTCTTTTTTTTTCTTTTTTTTTTTAACGAAAAAAACCACCAAATTAAAAACCACAGCATTATGATTAGTGGCTAGGCAATCTCTTTCAATTGCTAGAATATCAATACAGAAAGAAAAGAATTACAGGGTTGTTTTCTTTTTTTAATTTCTTGTGGCTGATGTACTGTATGGTATATGTTTACAGAACTCCTCTGGTCTGCCTTTGTGATGTTATCTAAATGAATGACAAAGTAGGTATGATGTGCCATTTGACAGTTTGCCTTAGCACTCTTGGGTTTCCTTCTTCTTTTTTTGTATCTTTTATTTCCTTATTTTTTTTTTCCAAAAAGTGCAGGCTGTATTCCAAAGCTGTATAAACACAACATTATCTTTCAATCCCCAACAAGAGAAGGGTACATAAGCCCTTCTCTGAGAAGTGTACCTCTACCAGTGCAGTACGGGACTTCAGTCCTGCAAACAAAAATGTCTATGCCTAATTCTGCTACGTGTAGACCTGTTTCAGTGAACAGGACTGCTCACAGGAAGAACGTTGTAGGCATCTGCAAGATCAGGGCATGAATGATCAACACAGAGTGTAGTTTGGGTGCTCTTTATATACCTTTATGGATTTTATGCTCTGCTGAGTTTGCCCAAGGTGGTGTAACCATAGAGGCTAACTCTAAGTGTTGCTACTTCTACTGAGAAAAAACCAAAACTAAATGGTGCTTAGCATCCGATAGGATCAGGTCCTGAGTCAGCATTGCTACCATCCGTGAGCAAACAGTCAGAGGGACTTCCCTGACAGCTGATATGTTAGTCCCCTGCCATTGTACCTGAGTTCACTACTGATTCTTCACACCTAAAATTATTAAGATATCACAAACTAATCGGAGCAGAAAGATAGCATACAGAGTTGCTAGAGAAATAAAAGGTGTTCTACCTTTTTATTTAGTCAAACATCCAAATGGCATACTTGGAAAGTTAGCGGGGATATAATAGAAAATGTAGTATTTTACATTTGTGTATTTTTTTAAGGAATAAATATTTTTGTAATGAGATACAAACCCTAAATGGGTATTGAGTTTTGGAATATCATCTTTCCCATGACATTGAGCCTTTCAACTTTTTCATACGTTTATGACAATGCCCAACTTCTTGGGACCTTTTTTAGACCTCACCACAATTTTTTCCAGGAAGAAGGATCAAAACACTTTTTAAAGAGTCAAGTTAGAAGAGTAGAATCCAATATAACTGCTATAGACACAGCTAAATAAGTAAATGTGTTTCACAGAAAAAGGTGGACCTACACCTTCTATAGCTAGACAAATTTCTTTACCTAGAAAGCCAACATAGTAGACAATAGCTACCTACTTCCAGCAGAGGGGTATGGCTAATAGGGGAAATACATGTTCTGTCATATTTTATCCAACATTTGATTTCAAAGTGCAAGAGATGGTGCCACTTGAAAGAGTTGAACAAAATATTTTAGACAAAGTAGAGAATTTTCCCACATGCTGAGGCATGGATTCTTTATTTTTTCTAAACTCACTATGTTTCAACCAGTTCTCTCTGTCTGTTGGAAAGTTTAGGATTTGCTCAGATTGTGTTTCTTGAGCCTTCTGAGCAGCAAGAGTAAACTTTAGTTCTGAGCTTAATAGTTGCAGACTATGACTATATCCAACAAAAATATAGACTGTAATTTTTGTATGTAAAAGAGTAAATTGTATAAAATGGCTGAATTTATTCAGTTTAGAATATCAATGGATTGTCACCTAGTCCAAAGAGAATATAAATCCAACTTGTAATATAAACTTCTAATAACTTAGCTTGTAAATAGTGACAAGGGTGCATGAAGTTCTTCAAAACATCCCACTTGTATTTAAAATTAAATAATTATAAAATTGAGCCTTCTTCCTTGTGGGTTCAAAGAGTCTTGCAAAATCTATAGCTTTTTTCCTGTGATGGTTCCACTTAAGCTGTTCAGTGGATTCAGTGGATTAAGAACAGGCCACCTTTCATTACGGGCAAACTTGTGAAGAATTCCAAGCCCCTTCCTTCAGTTAGCAAAAGCTTCTCTTACTTTGCAGGGTTTTGCTGCTATTGTATTTCAAAGCTTTCCTGCAATTGTTTCCCAAATTCTTCTCAAAGGTGGGTTTAGGGGTTTGTTCTAAGAATTAATCTACTTCAGAAATTGAATAAAAAATCCTTAATTAATTTTTTAGAATTAGCTAAGTAACTCAAGTTCACCAGTTTGTGTATATTTATACATTTTTAACTTGAACTGGTATGTTAGTGACTTGTACCAAAATTTAGACCTTGCATATCTATTCAGCAGGTCTGTGAGACCTAAAGACTTGCCCATGAGCATAAAATCAAGCACCCAAGCAGTCCTTTATAATGGGATGACCCAGACAAGTAAAATTTAAGCACATGCACAAATGTGTATAGGGTCTGGTCTTTAAGCAATATGCTACAGGCAAGGCTTATGCTGCTTTAACTGTGTCTTCTCATTAGTTTAATTAGAATTTTAAATGGTGTTGTTAAACTGGTGCACTTTTCTGCAGAGGGTTTTAGAGCATGGTCTCCTTGCTGACTGTGTTTGAGGAGACAAGCACCCTCCAAGAACTCTCAAAACCCCACTGCTTCGAGATGCAGGGGACGGAGGGGCAAACTTCATATGTCCACACAAACACAACAGAAAAGAGTCAGTGTAACTTATAGTTCCAAAGTTTTCTCTCTGCACACCTCTGCCCGAGACTCTGCCTGTCCCCTGTCTCTGTGCTTGTTCTCATTCTGGACACTACTGCTCAACTGATCCCTTTTTCTTCATCCCTCTGCTTCCCCTTTTGTGGTCTCCTAGAAGAAAGAGCGGGAAGAAAGGAGAGACTGAAGTTATAAAACTCACCTTAGGCCTGCTAGTGTCAGTCCCAAGAAATTATGATATCTTGTTCTCACTATTTGGACATTTTCCTAGATTCTTGGGACATACTCAGTGTTAAAGGAGCACTCTCCCTCTCTATTCATCTGGCATCCTATGGGTTGCACAACAGTGAGTTCCATTAAAATCTCGCTATTTAGGCAAATCTGCTGTCTCTCTTACTATTCTTTTGGAACACACTATGCCCCTTGAACTCAAATGAGCCAGATGTATCCAGGTGCATAAAATATCAGCATCTAGAAAGCAGTTCTTACAGCAGCAGAAGGCAATCCACCCCGCTGTGTGTCAGATTGCCATTGGCAGGGCAAAAGAGCCTGCAGAAATTGGAACTTCCCCACAGACTGATCCAGCATACAAAGGCGTTCTCAGTAAAATTAGCTCCCAAGAACCTAGTGGTATCCCTCCAAAATAATATGCCTGTTAAAGAGAGGCAAACTCAAGGAGGTTTTGTGCAACCATATAAAGTCCCAGTTGAACGTGGCACTTAAGCTACTCTAGCCTTAAGCACATATTTGAAGTGTAACACATACTTAGCACTGTGCAGGGTAGGGGTAGCCTTGAGCATGTGTGAAGATCAGCCAGTATTAATGATTAGGGTGCTTTACTGATGATGGTCTCAAATATTGTCCCTATTACTTTGCAAGGAACTGCTTAGGGGCAGATACAAGAGAAATAATCAATTTGAAAGTTTTTGCTTTTCCATTGACCGACTGAATCTGACTGCAACAAAGGTAGCCAAGGAGGAGCAGGTCAGGACAAATGCAAAGAAGGCATTTCTGAAGGTTTTCTGCCCCTCCCAACTACGTTCACTCCATAAACAAAGAACGACTCTTTATAGGGGTTCAAGAAAATGTTGTGTAAAATGCAGCTTTTATGGTGAATGTAGATTGTGGTTGAGATTTTTTTTAAGCTTTAGTCTCCCACTTTCTTTGTGAGCTAATGTAAATAAAGTCCCATTTTGTTGGGGAAAAACTGCTGTGCTAACACTGGATTAGAATTGCTGGGGATAGCTGCTGTACTTTGTAACCTGAAGTGTACTTTTTTGACTGTTATGTTTTTTTTCTTCAGATTAAAATATTGAGTACAAAAAAAAACCAAAATAAAAATCCAAGAACACTGCCAGCAACAGCCATGCTGTAACTGTGGCTTCTCTCTTTTTTTTCTCTGTACAGTATTACTAGTAAATAAATCTGCCTTTTCACTGCGCCTACTTCTGTGTCTTTTTACTGTGTTTCTCTTTACCTACCACTGTTCAAGATATGCTGTGATCTCAAGGACATACCGCATTGGAGCTGCCTCTCTCACTAAAAGAATCAAAGTACTAACTCCACAGTTGTGGTTTTTTTTCCTTTCCTCCACTGCTGTGCCCTGCTGCTGTTATTTTTATGAGATCCTTCATACATATTAACTCATCGTACCTGTTACTGTCTCATTTCTTTTTTCCTTTCCTTCTCAAGCTATACTTTGCCAAGCATATTGTGGACCCTGTTGCTCTAGGATCACATGGCACATTTTCATATTTGCAGAAGAAAAAATAGATTTGGTTTAGCCAGCAAGGCAGCATGTTCTGAGTGAACGTATTTCCTGACTGATGGAAGTACTCCATACAGCATACATAATTTGGGAGAAAAGAACACTGAATTATTTAAGGACTGATAAAGTAAACTGTGTGCAATTTTTTTTCAGGGCTTATCATAGACAGCATCCTCTCTATATCAGGACTGGAAGAACCTCACCACAGTCAGACTTGCAGGGGGGGAAAAAAAGAAAAAAAAAACTCAAGTAGTTTTTTTTCCTGAAATGGTGTGTTTACCTGAGGTTAGAACAATGATAGGATGGAAAACATAGCCAGGCATCATATGTCTCATTCTCAGAAATTTAAAAATTCATCTTAAACTCTGACATTAAAGAAACACACCACAAATTGCCCATTGCTACACAAGGACTCACCCTCTGCTCCTTTCAACCAGAAGCCATATAGATAAAATATATACCTACACACACACACAGAGGCCTTTGCAATATGGTGCTTTTCAGCATCCCAGAAGTGAAAATGGCCCTGCATTTCTGCTTTATAATTTAGTCCTGAAAGTTTTGCAGTAGGTGGGGCTTCAAATTGATTTTTTCCTACTTGTGTTCAGTGACAGAAAATCAATTTACCTGTCCAAGAAGACTCTGTGAATGCTGAGAGAACTGGTTTGGTTCTGTCATCAAAGGACTGGAACTGATTCAGCTGAGAAATTATCCTAATTATTTAAATCTCTTCAGTTTCAGTTCCTAATTCAGAATGTATGTCAACAAGGCAAAAGGAGGGTTCATGAATTTGAGTTAGCAGTAGTATCTGTGAGAAGACCATGAATTGAAAAGGGCAATATCATGTGCAACTTAGTGCTAGGACACTTGGATACCAGGTACATATTCCATCTGTTAGTGCATACCATGTCTTGTGACATACTTTTATTTTCATTCCACCTCACTTTATTCCATAGCCATGAGAAGATTTTCAGCTGATAATTCCTCTGCTGTACAAAACTGAGTCAACCAAGTAAACACCAAAACACAGACTAGACAATTTTGATATTGCTGCTGTTACTAAGGTTTCAGTAACAAGATGTTTCCATGCATTTCCCCTTTTAAAAATTCTAAAAAAAAAAAAAAACAAAAGGGCTTTAGGATATTTTTAATAAGATGTTTAGCAGCTGGTCAGATAGCATGGCACCCCCTGAAGCTCTTCTGGAGCGGTTCTGTGGAAGTCAGTGATTTCACAGAGTAAGGGCATATTCAGCATGTAGGAGGCTTCTCAGGTTTTGTTTCTTTTTCATTTCTTTTAATAGCTCTGTATACTTCTGGTATACAGGGAAATGGGTGCTTACTCTCCAAGTTCAACATTCAAGGTGTTTCAGTTATTTGGGGGGGAGGTAGGGGCAGGGGGAAATGGACTAGCACATTTTCAGAGACCCCCTTACTTTCCTGCAAGACCCTCACAACCTGCCCATGATGCCTCAAAACTCATACCAACTCTGTAACAACTCTTAATTCACACTATGATATTTTCAAGGTTACATGAGGAAACCTTTAAGGCTAGTAACTGTAAGAATGAATAATAAAAAAGGGACAGGAAGTTAATAACACCTTTTGCTGTCCCAAGACCTCCATTTGCAGTTGTCATGTGCTGCTCAGATGTCCATTGCACTGTGCAGAGTCACATATAGATTTGCTGTAACTGCTCATGGGTAAACACAGGCTGGTCTCTGGAGGAGCTTATAAAACCACAGCATTTGGCATACCTGTGCAAAACATCCTCCACATTTACCTATGATAGAAAAACTACCTGCTTTCTTGTCACAAGAGTCTAGTTGACACAGACCACCTTCTCAGATGAGACAAGGAAGGAGATAGTTGCATAGGAAGGAATAGAGTGTGCTCTATCAGACTTGGAGGAGGGAACTTCCTAAAGTATAACCCGAGATAAGAATTAAGGGGGAAATTAGCTGGCTGAGAGATGGATTGGGTCACTCCGAATATGGGGCAGGGAGGAGTTGTCTTGGTGCAGAGACACTGGCATGCAAACCTAGGAACTTGGTGGTCTCAGAGAGAAGGGAGTTGGCTCCTGTCTTGTATACACAGCAGTTCCTCCTGGTGTAAGGAAGAGAGCTCTCTGGACTCACTGAGCACTAATAAAGATGCTGGTTCAGGTCCTGGGAAACATCAGTTCCAATTGCTGCTGCTCTGCGCGGTTCAGCATGACCTCACAAAAAGTCCCTCATTTGCAGATCTACAAAGGTATGTAGAGACAACACCATCCACTTGACTTAGATGGGAAGTGCAGGTACCTAAAATTGTCTGTGAGTCCAAGGTTTTTCATGTTTAACATCTGTAATTTAGGATAATTAGCACTATCCTGCCTTGTGTAGCTGTGGTGATGTGGCTGTTGGTGTCTGTCACAAGACTACAGGAATGTGGGGCATGCTCAGCATCATAAAATGTCTTCTTACTGCTACAGTTTCGGAGTGGTTCTGCTTGTAAGAACATTGCCAAACCATAAAAAAAAATAGGCTGTATTGCAATCAAACCCAGTCAAACACAGCAGTCATGCATTTGCTGGGAACGATTGGTTTGCCATGATTTAGGAGAAAAAGGATGTAACTGTAGCACGTTTGGTTGCTTGTAGGTGGGAAAACAAAGGGAAAAGAATAGGTGAAGGGAAAAAAGGAGACATGAAGAAATGGGTCACTTTCTCAGACATGACAAATCAGTTCAGCTTCCTTTTTGAGTATTTCCACTGTAGGTAATGCATCACTAGCTACAGATTCCCTCTGGCTATACATGAGTCTGCTCCAGCAACGGCAGCAATATGGTAGCTCTTGTGGGCAGGGGAGAGTTGGTTGAGCTAATCAGCCCTGCCGTAAAAGAGGTTATCTATTCACTTGAGCATAACCCCATGCTAAAATGACTGTACAGTGGTTACTTCTAGTCATCATTTCACTGTGGTTTGCGAGCACCCTGTGGCTTAAAAGAAAGGATACTGCTTAGTACCATCAGGCCTTGATCTTTTTATTTCACTGGAGTTTGGCAGATATATCATTCATTTTTGAGCAAATGAGATTACTTAGTCCTGACAATTTTTTATGTGGATTGTTGCTGCTCAGTTTTAGTTGCACTTTGTAAGATGTTTCTTCTTAACACGCTGTGCTAAGTTACAGAAGCATCTTTACTGCTTCAGAAATAAGAAGATGACAGACAAAGGTGGGGAGCTTCCTTCTGTTGACCAACTTAGGCAATTTTATACTGTTTATGGTTAAGTTACTGGTGAGATGGGGTAAAGTGATGAATCTGTTAAATACCACTTGCAGTTGCACACTGAGAACAGGGCTGGCATCTGGAAATTCTCCACTGCTGCTATTTCAGTCTGCATTTTTTTTTACCAGAGCTGGAGGTCACCACGGGGCTAGCAAATTGGGAGAGTTAACTAGGATAGATACCACCCTGGGAAGAAAACAGCCGTTAACTTAACAGGAGAGAAGTAACTTCTATTTTTTGCTTCTACAACTTTTCCTGAAAATCTAGTGCTTGTTGGGGTCTTTCCTGAATCTCCAGCTCATGGGGTCAAACAATTCAAGGAGAGTCTAAAAAAAAACAAGAAGAGAAACAGTAGTTCCTGGGATTCCTGGCTGGATGAAAACTGGAAAATACTTGCTCTAGCTGCATGTACAAGCCCTGCAGAGCTGTGGTACCCTTTTTTCTGAGCCCTTTTCTGTGGCATTTATGGGATCACAGACAATATTCTTAAGCACTGTTGAATACAATGAGGAAAGGATACTAAGACAAATGGAGAAGCTACTGAAAGATTACACACTGTTTATTTTCTTCACTGATTTTATACACCAGGATTTAGAGTTCATAGACCTGGAAATACTGTGATTAATTTATTGTTGTTCACAATGTGCCAAACGTTTGCCAAATATGAACAAACCCAGGACCTACCATGGAAGCTATTACCTGCCTGTCTCCATTTCCTCCACACATTTCAAGTCCTGCAGAGGAAACACTGGGGCTTCAAGCTGTCAACAATGCTCAGAGTATTTAGAAGTTTTAATTGAAAGTGAAAATAAAAGGAAAGTAATTCTTTTCTCTCATCTAACACCAAGAAAGGTCCTCCTCTAATCTATAGCCTAAAAGGAATTAAATTCAGTTTGATGTCAAAGGACAGCTTTCACAGCTTAACAGTTGCAAATATTATAAGCAGGGGCAACACATCCCTTAGAAAAAAGTTCACATGTGCTTTCTGAGTCAGAACCTTAGCCCAAGCCCAGCCAGTGAACCCAGAGTGCCTGCATGTAAAGTCAGCGCAGACTTTTGTCACAAAGCACTAGAAATTAAGGAAAGTATTGAAATTAGTTCAAAAAACCCTCTCTGTTGCAATAATATTTTTAAAGCTAGGTCCTTGACTGCCAGAGGGATTGCAAGATGTAAATAATCAGTTCCAGAAAGAGAAATTCAGGGAGGGGAACACAGGCTTTGATTGCCTACCCAGATTACTCTGAAGAAGTGCACTACGTGTCACTATCAGCACCTGAGGAGCAACTGGTTTTCTTTTCTAAAGAAAATAAGCGGCACAAAATCAAGATGTTTTCACAAAGGGATCTACTGTGTGCAGAACTTCAAGAAGCAAATCTCTTTACAGCAGAAAGCAGGGTTGACACTGCAGTTACACTGCCTGGTGTTCCTAGTGTGTTCCAATATTATCCACTATAAGAGCGCTTGACTCACTGCCCAAGCTACAGCCTTAATCTTCATCTTATGTGTTTAGCCATTTTCAATTATGTACACTTATGTTATGAAAAGTTTGGCCAGGAGAGTTTATAGAAAAGCTAATAAGCCTTTTCAATAGTAAGCAGTCAGGTTGGTAAATTACAGTGATACAGGTTGCTGAAAGCCATGTTGTTCAAATAGGTAAGAAAAAAAATGTCCAGTAGGAAAGCAAAAAAACTACTTTTAGAGAACAGACCTGTGAAATATATGTTGGAGAAAAATTTAACCCTTCTACTAGTCTTTCAATCCCCATAAATTCTGCCATAACAGAAAAGAACTAGCCATGTACTTGAATTTAATAACATGGGTAGCCAAATTTATTTCCATGGATCTGCTTGTACCATCTCATTTCACTAGACACTTCTTCACAATGCCCCAGGTAATGGGAAACAGCANTATATAAAAATATATATATTTAAAGATATGTTAAAGTTCTTTACTATGAGGATGGTGGAGCAGTGGAACAGCTTGCCCAGAGAGAAGTTTTGGATGCCCAGTCCCAGTCAGTGTTCCAAGCAAGGTTGGATGGGGCTTTGAGAAACCAGATCTAGTTCGGGTCTCCCCTGCCATGGGCAGGGGAGGTGGAACTAAATAATTTTTAAGGTTCTTTCCCACACAAACTGCTCTATGGAATGCAATTAAGTGGATTAAATTAACTGGTCTGTCTCAATCTGAAGTGGTGGAGGTCTTGCTTTCTGTGTAACTAACCTCCTTTTCTTCCAAGACCTCTATTTTGCACAAATATTATCTTGATTCTCCACTGCTAATGGGCATGGAAGCCCACCACATACGGTTCCTGCAAAGAATGGGCAGCAGGGATGGTGCTGAGCAGAGAAAGGAAGGAGGCAGAAACTTGTTGNAAACAGCAGAAGATTGCCCCAGATGAGACATCCTGTAATGAAAGAACCTTTTTTGGAGAACAGGATTGTTAAACAGTGGCAGGCAAGAAGATGAGATAATGATGAAATGGGTTCAAGCTGGAAGAGAAGGAATTTTGGTTAGATATTTTAACATAAATTATATATAAAAATATATATATTTAAAGATATGTTAAAGTTCTTTACTATGAGGATGGTGGAGCAGTGGAACAGCTTGCCCAGAGAGAAGTTTTGGATGCCCAGTCCCAGTCAGTGTTCCAAGCAAGGTTGGATGGGGCTTTGAGAAACCAGATCTAGTTCGGGTCTCCCCTGCCATGGGCAGGGGAGTTGGAACTAAATAATTTTTAAGGTTCTTTCCCACACAAACTGCTCTATGGAATGCAATTAAGTGGATTAAATTAACTGGTCTGTCTCAATCTGAAGTGGTGGAGGTCTTGCTTTCTGTGTAACTAACCTCCTTTTCTTCCAAGACCTCTATTTTGCACAAATATTATCTTGATTCTCCACTGCTAATGGGCATGGAAGCCCACCACATACGGTTCCTGCAAAGAATGGGCAGCAGGGATGGTGCTGAGCAGAGAAAGGAAGGAGGCAGAAACTTGTTGCGTGGTGTTTTGTTTGAAGGAGGCTGAGAACACTGTCAGGATTGGAGCAGAGTAAATAATTCTGTTTTAATTCAGTGGTGAAAACTAATTAATAAAAGCAGATTAAAAGGGGATTCTACCAGGCTGATCCCAAACTGAAGCTTTCTGAATTGAACAGTTGTTTAAAGAAACACACTTTGAAGAAAAATTTTTTTAAAAGCCTTAATATCTCATATGGAATAGAATTA
Source organism: Machaerirhynchus nigripectus (assembly GCA_013397975.1). NCBI lineage: Eukaryota > Metazoa > Chordata > Aves > Passeriformes > Dicruridae > Machaerirhynchus > Machaerirhynchus nigripectus. The sequence continues at coordinate 297,491 of VZRQ01008263.1, read as the reverse complement.
TTACTATGATATTACCAGGATATTCCTTCAATTTTTCTATGCAAAATCATTATTAGTGGAATTCTATGTGATTTTGTTCTTTCAGAGCTCATTTTTTTCCCAGCAACTCTGCTGTTCTCTTGGCTCCAGCCAGCACAGCACTTCTACATGAAGCCTGTGGGGCTGACATTGATTTCAAGTCAAGTGTGTCTAATAATGAAACTAGCTATGGGCAAGAGACCCACAGCTGTATATTGTCAGTACTGGACAATGCTCCTTTCTCTGCTGACTGTGGCCAGCTCTCTGATTTTCCCTTCCCTCCTGTCTGCTGCCTCTTTCCCTTCAGCTGCATGCATATTTGCACAGCACTCATTTGAGCGCTGATGCACCACATGGATGTCTCTGAAGCAGAGGGCACTCTGACACAGTTTGATGCTGCCACCAGACTCGGGTCTAACATCCACTGTCACGCATATGAAGACCAGCACACCTGTTTGACAGATGTTAAAATTTGTGACGAAAATTTCCTCCAGAAGTTTGTTTGCAAGAACAAAGATGGGGAGTGATTGCTTTTCCTGGACTCATCATCCCCTGTGCAAAAATCTTCCAGTGCCATGTGCATCTTGAAAATCTTAGACAATACAGATGTTTGTAGGACTTACATCCAGATGCAATGTCTGACCCCAAAACAAATCTTCCCTTTCTCATTTCCACTACATCAAGTGAGCAAAACTCAAATCAGATAGTAAAGGTTGAGGCAAGAATATAACATGTTTGTGCCAGAAAGATCTTAGTGACAAAATGTCTTGTAGGTCCCCGAACCCTCCAGAGAGGTCTCAGAGCTGGGAAGCAATAAGCAAATAAAACACAGCCTTGAAGCCAGAAGCTCTGCAGATCTGGTCACTGCTCAAAGCCATGGTCTCTGCATTCCTTATTCAAGTCACCTGAGCTCTCTACCTAAACCTATCTGCTGTCTAATTTTTCAGGTGGAGACACTATTCATGTTAAGATAGCAATGTGATCATTAATTAGTGGTTATAGGGACTATCTTCATCAGGCTGTACAGCAGTTTTAGTGGCTTCTGCCTCTTTCAGTACAAATAATTAACACTGATTATAACAGTGTCACCAAGACAGAGTTGCTAGCTCCATTCAGTAAGTTTGTCCTTTAAAAGAAATCCTCTCTTGAATAAAATCTGTGTATTTTGGTAAACTGGCACTCTCTGTCCGTATAATCACATGGTGCATTTTAAGTGTCAATATTACTGCAAGATAATTCAGGGCCCTTGTGTATGAAGAGGATAGATTAGAAAATTGCTCCTGGAAGAGTCAGGGAACAGGATTCCCTCTCTGTTGAAGGAAAGAGGCATCAGTAATCCCAAGCAGGTGGTCAGATGAGTGATTTTTTGTAGTACAACATATATTCCCACTCTGACTCTTGAAGTGGGAGTCAGGCAAAGACAGACAAGTGCCTAGTTGAGCAAGCTGTGGCAGATCTCCCAGCTCATCTGAGTTGAAGGCAAGTTAGTCAAGGAGAAAACAGACTTCTGGTGCAAGGCAGTCCTGCGAGAAGAGAAAAAGAAGAATGCTTGGAGGTTTTCCCAGTCTGAGGAGATAGGGAAGCACCAGGCAGCACAATAAACTGCAGGTCGACAAAGCACCAGGTCTTCACAGCACTTATGCTGAACATGGGGTTTGGGCTCCAGCCTGCTTGGCGGGTCCAGCAGGCAGTCCTCATACCAGTTAAAAGTCAGTGTCTTTATTTCCTGGAAGCAACCAACACGTCATCTAGTCTACAATAAACAAAAACTCAACAGGCAAAGTAAACCTGGGGAACACACAGAAAACCTTACTTTTGATTGTTTTCTGGGGTTTGCTGCAGCCCATTGCAAGCCTGCCAAGTCAAAACTACCACAGTCCAAACACGAGCCTGCTGTCCCTATAATTCAGACCAGAGGCCACAAAGATCAGGAGCTAGGCAAACTTCAGGGCTAGGCAAAATACAGGTTTTGCACAAGGGTGACAGACAGCCATATGATTTAGAGATGGATGAAGGTCCAGGCTTTCCCAGAAAATGGGTGAGCCAGCACCTGTGGTTTGGTGTGGATCCATTAGTGTCATTTGTGCAGAGATGTGCTGTACAGAGCATTATGTCCACATCAGACCAACCAGACCTGTAGACAAAGCTGAAATGCCTCCATAACATTAACTTCAAAGACAATCCAACCTCAGCCTTGACAAATTGTCAGACCTGAAAGATCAGCTTCAGCCAGAATAAAAATGAGTACATTCAGACCTCCAGACATTAACTTTCCTCTCATTTGCTGCTTAGATTTAAAAATAAGCTCTCTGTGGAAAATGGTTGCTGTAGCAGCCCTTGTCAGTTCTGTCTTGAAGGCTTTAGTCAGTCTCAAAGATTACATTGGCTTTGTGCTGGACTCAGAACTGGGCTGAGCTTGACCACAGACCTCATAGCCATGAACAGCTTTATACCTGCAGAAATGAATGGTGCGTACGTGTGTGTGTGTGTGTTCATGTGTTCATGAGAACATCCCCTGACACAACAAATATGGGCTTGAGTTTCTGAAAAAATATTTGGATTTAATTCTAAACAGTGTATCCTTTTGTTAGTATTTGCCTTTGGGTTTTTTAGTTTTACCAAATCTCAAGTTCACTGAGACAGGACTCACCTTTTTTTGTTGGCAATTGTCCTCAAACCAAGACAGCAATATAACACAAGTATCCTAGAATGTGGTAGGAACAGGGCAAAGGTGAAAAATTTCTGATGTCTCATGTCGAAAACCTGGCCTCAGACCCTACATCTTACAAAATCTGGTAAACCTTCAGCTGTGCAATACTGCCTGCTCTGAAAGCAACAGCTGGAGCCCTGGCTCCACTGCAATCAGAGGGGGTCTTGTTGCTGATTTCCTGGGACCAGAATACACAATGAATCTCTGTGTGTATCTTTGCAGGCCTGGATCCTAAATCTTTGCAGGTCTGGATCCTAAATCTTTGCAGGTCTGGATCCTAAAAAATTTACGTGAAAGGATGTACTACTTTCCATAAGCCATAAATTTAAATCAATACATTAATATTACAAATACCTGCTTTCCGTGAAGTTAAGTTTAAAAGAAAAGCCTATTCTGCTGCCAGAAAGTCCTGAATATCTTGTAAAGTTTCCCACTGTAAAAAAATATTTATATGTGTTATTACTGTCACTGTAGTCAATCTCATCCATTTTCCCTATTAAAGAGATGTGAGAGTTCAGTCTGGATATGAAATATGTATGAAAGTCATTAAAAAAAAAAGAACTTCCAACTGAGCCATGAGGGATAGCCTACTGAAGGTATGCAGAAAAGATTACTAGGCATTTGTTTACATCTTAAAATGTCACCTACGTAACTTTATCCCATGTGACTCCTTAACTCACCTTCAAGATTTTGCACGGATATTAGCAAGCTCAAACTCCAAAGCTTTTGAAAATACAAATCATCCAAAGAAAACTTACAATGGCATTTGGATTAGTTCTTATTACCAGCAAAGCTGCGTGGTTCAGTACAAGTAGATCCTCTTTTACAGTTCCTCTTTCCAATTTCTATCTGAATCAAAACTGTCATTTGTACAGCACTGTGAATTAATGTATGGTAAGATAGACAGCAACGTAGTCTGAACTGCAAGGTGTGTGGATACTAAGTTAAACAAGATTAACATATAGCGAAACGGGTGAGGAATGAGGGGGTGATGTATTACACAGAGTGAAGCTGCTGGTAGAAGTGAACTCAAGGGGTTATACGGTAAATAAAGTATCAGAACTGTTCCCAGAAACTGTTTAGTCGAAAACTATTACTATCATGAGAAAGACCACATTTTTGAAATAATATGCATTTCCATCAGACCATAATTTTTGTTTTCAAACATAATTTTGTTTGAAGTGATAAATCCAGTGTGGTTACACACATAAGCCTTTGCTTGGAAGCTGACACGGTGTAAAGTTAGGCCTCACTCAAGAATCATAACTATTTTAATGGCAACATGATTATGCTAACAGCAAAGTGATAGAATCTTGCACAATAGCATGTGTGCCTTGAGCAACTGACCCGGTACACTAGATTTTACAAAAGTACCAAACAGCCTAAGTATTTGTGGAATATCTTTTATTATTTCCAGGCAGTAGGTGAAGAATTGAATGGAAGTGGTCCTTAACAACTGAAGTGCAAAAAATGTTGTAACCTATATTTTAGCATTTAATGTATATTCTGAAACAACAGCATCCTATTAAGGCAGAGAAGTGCTATCATTATTATATGAAAAATGAGGAATTAAGATAGGAGACAATGAAGTGACTTCCTACAATTTGGTAGCTTAGCTAAAAAGAAAGTTTTCTGATGCCAGTGTGTCTCTTCACAGTTATCACGCATGCATATTTAATCTGCACGGAGGCCAAGTCATAAACAGAAGAGCTACCAGGCAGCTAACTGTTTCTCAGCAGCAAGGAGCCCTGTTAAAAACCTTTACACCCACAGGGCAATTCAGTGCCCAGGGTGGGAATGAATTCCAGCCCTCCGGTATGTACAGCCCCCAGACCTCCTGTATGTACAATTATTGCTGAGGGATCCCATCAGCAAACCTTCTGTGTACAACACGCTAGCAACCATCATGAGGAAAGCTTCTGCTGTCCTGTAGGTGTGCATCACTGGCGTTGAGAGCTGCTAGGTACAGACACAGTTCTCGTTATGTAACAGACCAGGCTGTTCTGCAGGGTGTGCTAAAGCCAAGGAAAGATTACCTGACCACTGGTACAGGATAGGAGGGAAATGCCATGGCATTACATAGGACAAGCATGACTGGACTGTTCCCATTATGGCAGCATCTGTTACTGCTTCCTTGCATAATCAGTGTTCTGACAATGTTTTTGGAGGGCAGAAAAAAATCTCCCCAAGAACACAAATGTTTTGTCTTCCTTTCTCTTTTTCTTTGCTTTTCCAAATTTCTGCAACATTCTGGTCACCCAGTCTCAACTAACTCAAGACAGTTTTCCAGTAAGGATTTCCCAAGTCACTGTTTTTTAACAGGAGCACCCTGAACAAAAACAGGTGGGGCAATAATATGCCTTAAACCACAAATGAGATGCAGTTACATCACAGCAAATGGAAAATAATATCTTATTTTACTAGGATAAGGTCTATCTTCTAATTTTATCGCCAAAATAAAATAAAATATTATGAACCAGAAGCTATTGGAACTGATTCATTGAAAAGGAGAAGACAAGGGGAGACTATTTGGTAACCCTTTAGTTGCTCAGCATTGTTTCTCAGATTGTCCATAGCTATACAGAAGCCAAAAGGCACCTAGATAGAAATAAAATGCAGAAATGGTGAATTGCTAGCTTCCAGTACTCCTCCTCCAAATATTCACTTAGACAACGAATATGCTTCTTGATACAACTCTAAGAAGACTTAGGTACCCCACAGCAACTCTTGTAGAAATTCAAAAAGAGACCAGTCTCAGAGTGAGGGAACAAGGATTCATAGTCCCATTCAACTTAGGTTGCACTGAACAAGCCTCTGCTTGCGTCTCCATCTGTTTGTTTCCATTATGTATATACAAAGCCCTAGGCCAGGCACTGTCTTTCAACTATATCTGCGTTATGCAGGAAACATCTCTGCTCATTAAATCTACTGGGTTTTAAAGTGTAAGCTTTTGGTTAGCACCAAAATATTCATATGATCATCCCTGCTTTCAAAAAAAACCCCCAAATCCAAACATCTGTCTGAAGTCAACTATTCACTTCCTTCTGCAAAATGCAGGGAAGCAAATTCAGCCCTGATACAAATATGCAAACATCTCACTGACTTCAATGGCCATTCAGCTTAGCTGTGTCAAATCTGAATTAGGCCTTAGGTCTCAAACTGTCTTGTCTGCTCTTGCCATCTGTCTTCCTTTGCTAACCTAATTCCTTATTAAACAGTGTGTCCTTAGTGAGCGTGAACCCATTCTGCTGATCCTTTCTCTGCAACAAACATTGCTAGAGGCTAAAATTCCTGAAAGTTATGACTACTTTGACTGCCTCTGCCTCTAGATACTGTGAGAGCTTCTTTTAAGGTGGTCTGAAATTCAGACTGTGAATGTTTAAATTCCTGAGCATTCAGTCTTTTTGCAGTCATATCCTAGATATTTAAAATTACTAAGCTGTTTAACAAGGCATGATTTGTAACAGTACTTGGGTTCAGTGTCTGCTCTTCTTCGAGGTTTCTGAACTGGTAGTGCTAAACATGGTAGTTCGCACACTGTGTAGATGATTAGGATGTTATGCAGAAGGAAAAACAAACAAATCAAACAACAAAAAAACCCCAGAGAGACAAATGTCTCCATGTTAACAAACAAATGGATTACAGATTCAGAAAACATTAAAGGGACAAGGCAGAGACGTGTCCAGTGACATCCCTAATCTAGTGATTGTGGTGCTGGAGAAAGTACAGGGCATACAGACCGGTGCAGGGGTTCTCCCTATGTGAAGCCTCTTCCTGCTGCTGTCAAAAACAATTTTGCCAGACCAGTAGGGCATTTCTTATGTTCCTAGAAATTGTCTTTTACTGAGGTAGAAAATTCACAGCTGTTCTCAGAAAACAAATGTGGAAAATGCAAGCAACCTACCTGCACTGTTAAATTAAGCATGACAGTTATTTTTATCTGTTACTTGGTATACATTGTGAAGAGACTATTTGAATAGCCTGAATAAGGGAAGAAGCATTCACAAACTTACTTGAAACTCAGGCTGAGCTATTCACAAATTGAGAGCTGCTGAGGGTCAAGTAAATTGATTATCATTTAAAGATAAAGGAAAATTTAAAAAGAGGAAAAAAAACCAGCCAAAAAACCGAACCCAAAACCACCAAATGCCACCTCTCTTCTTTATTCATTATGTTGCAAAATTTCATGTTCCAGGCAAAACTTGATATTAAAGTACAGTGGTTCTTTCAAAAAGAGGCTTTCTAATACATTTCTAATTTTGAAAAATCTCACAAGAAATGTAGCTTGCTAGATTTCAACAGGAATGGTTTAAATAAGCAGCCTGACATTTGGGGGCTTACCCTGAAACCTTCTGAAATTTCCTGCTCTTTGTTTTCAGAGTCAGATTTTCTGTATACAGGGCAGGCTGCCTCTTTAAAATGTTATTTTAGAGTCTTATAAAAGTAAGTAATAACTCTAGCACTGAAGCAATAAGTATTTGAGTTACAGGTAATATGAAAGGTAATTGAAGGCCTGCTGTAATTTTATGCTTTCTTCATGCTCTATTCCACTGCTATTATGGGCTTATTGTCAAGATGGGAGCTGCACAAAATGATTATTGCTACCCTGGTACAGGCTCTACACTGTTTGGGTTTTTTTCTCAAGATGGTAGCTAATTCTCTTAGAAAGACACTTTACTCAATCAACACTATTCAGTGTTCATGCTAAGGAGGAATGGAGGGAACAAAAGAAATAGGACAGGTAAAGAGAGAAGCAAGTACATTACAAAATCTACATTTTAAGAGGAGGTGAGTTTTGCTTATTACAGCTTTAGGGTGCCCTCAGCCAGGCTCAGGGGTCAAACTCTGCAAAAACTCCAGGGTCACGCACACTGTTCACACATCAGCTTCCACTTTGGTGCAGCCTGCACCGATGGACTGCCTCGTTATGCAGGGAAGCCTCACATTTCATAGGACTGCCATACAGGTGACTTTCACCTCAGCAGGCAATGAGAGTGCTGTAAACTAAAGTAATGTGGCTCCCAAAAGTTGAAACCAAGCATAGCTATCAAAAGCGAAGCATCAGTCTTTACTGTGTTTTGATGTACTGTGGAATGCAAGTGCTTAAAGACTTCCATTGCCTCAGGAATATTTGTAATTTTGAATTTAGACAATGCATGTCACAGGACAGATAAACAGCTGAGAGAAAACAAGTAGAACTGAGCTGATAATTTCCACAAGCCTGCAGGAGAAAACTAGCATTTTCCTACTGACTTTGGATTGTGCCATAGCTGTTTGTTCTACCCTTGAAGAACCATGTTTAGCATACCACAGAAACAAGAGTCAGAGCTTTTGAACTGCATCAGCAGGGCACATTTTAAGGTGCACATATTGTGACTTTGAAGAAGTGAGAGAGGACTGACTCAGGAGTGAGTCCTTCAGGAATACATGGCTGGCCTGTGCTCATTTAGGAAGTGCAGAGAGAAAGCGCCCCTTTAATCCCCCACCATGTTTGCCTATCTGGAGCTTTAGAGGTTTTACTAATGTGGAGGTTTTCTGTTTCTGGATGCTGTCTCTACATGAGTTCTCAAAGCATGGGACAATCTGGAAAGTTATTTCCAGTTAGCCCATCTCTGTGCAGCAGGACTCAAAAACAGTAGAAGGGTTGGAAAGTTTGGGGCTCACAGTTGGCAATGGCACAGTTGAGAGCCACTGGATAAGAATCAAGGGGCAAAGAAATAACGTGGATGTCAACGTGGGAATTTTCTATAGATCTCCTAGCCAGGACAATAATGCCAACAAATTCTTTGAGAAACTACTTTTGTCCTTGCATGGGGACTTCAACTTACCAGAAATTAACTGGGAACATCACACAGCTGGTACAGCCCAGGCTGGAGGATTCCTAAGAATCCTAAGAAATCTGGATGAAATCTGGAAAGTGTATGGAACAGGTCCTAAGGGAACCAACTCAGAAAGAGGCCCTCCTGGATCTGCTGCTTGTCAACAGAGAGGATCTCGTGAGCAAAGCGGAGGTGAGCGGCTGTCTCGGCCACAGTGATCACAGAGTGATCAAGTTGTTGTCAGGAAGATAAGTGCCAGCACAGGAGTGCCTGGACATAAGGAGAGCAAACTTCAGGCTGCTCAGGGCACAAGTGAGTAAAGTCCCCTAGGAAAATGCCTTTGCAGATGCTGGGGTCTTTCAGTGCTGGTAACTTTTCAGTCACTGCCTAAGGGCATATGAGTAGGCAATTCCCAAATGTTGGAAGTCAGGCAGACAAGACAGAAGGCCAGCTTGCCTGAACAGGGATCTTCTCTTGGAAATGAGGCAAAAGAAGAATGTATATGCACAGTGGAAGCAAGGTCAGGTGATATGAGAAGAACAGAGAGATGCTGTTTGCCACTGTAGGGAGAAAATTAGTGTGGCTAAAGCTCAGCTGGAGTTGAAGCTGGCCAGAAATGTGAGGGACAACAAAAAGAGCTTTATCAAATATATTAATGATAAAAGGCAGCGTAGAAATTACATTGGCCCATTACAAGATGAGAGTAGCCACCTCACCAAGAGGACGTAGACAAGGCAGAGGTGTTTAATGCATTCTTTGCCTCCGTCTTCAACATGGGTGATAGACCAAGGGGGTCTCAGTGCCTGGAGGACCACGACTGTGAGAATGTTCAACTCCCAGTCAAACCTGAAATTGTGCAGCGTCTGCTGCTCCTGCTAGGTCCCTACAAATCTATGGGGCCTGATGGCATTCATCCAAGAATCTTTAGAGTGCTGGCTGATGTAATTTCACAACCTCACGTGTTGATTTTGGAGCAATCTTGGGATTCCAGATAGGTCCCAGCTAACTGGAAGCTGGTGAATATTGTCCCAATTATCAAGAAGGGCCAGAAGGAGGACCCTGGAAATTACAGGCCTGCCAGTCTCACTTCGGTGCCTTGTAAAGTTCTGGAGAAGTATTCTGGGAAGTATTGAAAAACACTTGAAGAGTCACTGGTCACAGCCAGTGCTGCTTCATGAGCGGAAATTCCTACTTGTTAAATCTGATTTCCTTTCACAAAAAGGTAACCCACCTAGCTGATCANAAATCTATGGGGCCTGATGGCATTCATCCAAGAATCTTTAGAGTGCTGGCTGATGTAATTTCACAACCTCACGTGTTGATTTTGGAGCAATCTTGGGATTCCAGATAGGTCCCAGCTAACTGGAAGCTGGTGAATATTGTCCCAATTATCAAGAAGGGCCAGAAGGAGGACCCTGGAAATTACAGGCCTGCCAGTCTCACTTCGGTGCCTTGTAAAGTTCTGGAGAAGTATTCTGGGAAGTATTGAAAAACACTTGAAGAGTCACTGGTCACAGCCAGTGCTGCTTCATGAGCGGAAATTCCTACTTGTTAAATCTGATTTCCTTTCACAAAAAGGTAACCCACCTAGCTGATCAAGGGAAGCCAGCTGACATA
>VZRQ01008263.1:265240-286724 GCA_013397975.1 Machaerirhynchus nigripectus | reverse complement strand
TCTTCTCTCTGGTGCCCAGTGACAGGACCTGAGGGAATGGCCTGAAGCTGTGTCAAGGGAGGTTTAAGTTGGGTATTAGGATAACATTCATCACCCAGAGGGTGGTTGGGCACTGAAACAGGGTCCCCAGGGAAGTGGTCACAGCACCAAACCTGACAGCATTCAAGAAGTTTGGACAATGCTCTCAGGCACATGGTGTGTGGTGCTGTGCAGGGCCAGGAGATGGATTTGATGATCCTTGTGGATCCCTTCCAACTCAGATTTTTCTGTGATTCTGTGAAGTGTTGCTTGTTATACTTCTCATAATGCCCTAAGTATTGTCTGGAAGGTAATGGATATGATATAATTGCACATTAATTTATGCTCTGTCCTGAAATATTAAACCTTTGAGGTGAAAAACATAGCCCAATATGATGAAACCAAAATCATAATTTATTTTCTTTTTAGTTTGGCTTTTGCTTTTAAAGCACTTGATCTCTTTCTCTATTAGGGAGGCAAGAAATCCTTTTCTGAACTGTCTAAAGCATATGGCTTTAATAAGAAACATCTCTGAGGTTTTGACCAGCAAGTCATGCCTCTTTTGAATATTGTGGCTGGGAAATGAAATATTTCACTAGCTATTTTAACTGGGGGGTTGATATGTGAATAACTGAGGAGGATATACCATATCTGGGTATTATGTTTGCCTATGAAAACAAGCAGTACTTTTAAAGAAAACATTATAATTTTTCCTAATTATATATAATTTTCTAAGATTATCCACAGAGGCCAGAGGCTGATGCGTCTTCTCTAATTGAGCAGTAACTTACTCTATAAGTACCCCCTCTGCAATGACTGAAACTGATTACCATGCAGCATAGCCAAGCTTAGGTGAAGATGTGTGTCTTCATCCTTTAATGTCTGGATCTTATCTCTGATGTCCTTTTGTCAAAAGTTGGATTACACTAACATTACATCATCAGTGATTTTACTATGACTACGTATTTACTAACTCTGTTCAGTGCTCTGGATCTCTTCTTGCAGATAGTAGATCTACCCTTAACTTCAGGTGCACGAATACCTGGCCTGAAAGGGAACTCTCCTGGACTGCATGGCTTTCCAGCATTGTCATGGCTCATGCCATGATGACACCAACTCACCTGCACCTTTCAACTCTCACATGCAGGTCTAGCAAGATTTGACTCTGCCATTGCAGAATGTACAGGTTTTTGCCCTAACATGTGTGTCTAGTACAAATGTAGGATTGAATGGGATTCTTTCATATCTTGACCACAACAGAAGACAGTGACAATGCATTAATAAATTTTCTATCAAGCAAAACTGACAGTTTTGACTTTGCCATAAAGCATTGATACAAATTTTTCTGACAGAAAAATTGCACGTTTCTTCAAAGCAACTGACAGTACAATCTTAGCTCAAAAGTATGCAATACTGGAGATCAAACATTGGAGCAGTCCAGATAGTCTGGGCTATGTCTGCCTCACTGCAGTCTGGCCCTTAACCACTACAAAATAATTGGGCACTCTCTGTGTTCTCAGGCGTCTTGCTGTTGCCTTGTCAAGAACTGAAATAGTTCTTCAGGGCTTTATGCCATAAACCTCCTTGTTTTACTAGTTTAACTCATGGATAACCTGCAAAAATCTGACAATATGACTTTTTTTACCACCATGGAACAGGGCTGCTCAGAATAAGCTATACTTGTTTATTCCTAAATCCACAGGTGCATGCATGCAGTTCAATCGCTTGTAGTGCACCTTCAGAGAGCCTGACGTTTTTGCAAGATCTCCAAATGCAAACCAGATTCAAAATGTCACCTCCTAGGAGACCATGAGGTGTGAGAGGAAAATTGATGGTGATAGTTCCTCTCATATGCACTCTATTACCTGCAGGTAAATGGCAGCAGAGTATGTTTATCCCACCCCCTCTGCAGTTATAGATAAGGTTTTACTCTCTTGAGTCAAACTGGTTTTTCACAGGAAAAAGCAGATAAGCATAACTGGAAAATCATCTGAAGACATAGTTAGCTGAAATATGGAGATTGCTCTCCTGCCATTCCGAGGAGGCGCACCGCAAAGGCACAGCCATTTCTTCAGCAGTAGTATCCAATACTAGTGGGGAATGTCCTGTCTGCTGCTAAATGTCAACAAAGAGTAAAGTAGGTTTAACTGCACACCTCATTTTTGACTACTGGAGATGCACCCACAACATCTTCTGCATATATATGGAGCATTCCTAACCATTGCTACATGCAATTGCAGCTCTAATTCAAGTAATATAAAAAATAATCACAAAAATATGCTTTGTCTGCATCAGTGTGGACAAGATCAGCAAGGAAGAGAGGTGATAAACTGTCTGACTCAGCAGCTAAGGGAATTTCACATAGCTCTTGCAGTCCTTTCTGTTGGCTATGCTGAGGTTAGAAGCTCGTCTTTGTGGTTATTTACACACGTGTATTTCTTGGGGCCAAGATATACAGGTGCAGCAAGATGAGCACCACAAGCTGTCTCCTCCACTGCATTACAGGTGCACTTTCAGTGCTGTTTCTGTAAGTGATGGCTTTTCTTTCTTCTCAGAGAATGGTTATCAGTAGCAGATAATCTTTCTCCTACCTTCTGCTTTCTTTCTGTGGTTAGGCCTACGGTGTCATAATTAAAAAGAACTTGCATTATATCACTTATCCTTCCCTACTTCATATCATTCAAGGAGATTTCTGCTAATTTTAAACCCTTGTTCGAGGCAATGGATTCATCACTTGGCCGCATTTCTGCCAAATACAGGAACTAACTCTAGACAAAATTAGGAGGCTATCTGTTCTTCTAACAATAGACTATCACACTTCTTACCCGGTAATTCCAAATAAGAGAATCTACTCCAAGGCAAATTATTACAAGAAAGAGAAACAAAATGTACAGGTTTTTCCCTTCCTCATGCCTCCAAATCCACGTCAGAGTTTTAGCTTACTTTTTGCACACATTTTTCTGTCAAAAATTTTAGTGGTTCTCTCTAGCTTCCATCAAAAGTCCTTCACTGTGATCAAGATTGCTGGGACTGGGAGCTATTTTCTAAGCAACACTGCAATCTTATTCTCTTAGAATAGATTTAATCTTAGGGCTGGTCTATACTTAAGGTTTCTTTCCAAAATTTATGTAGATTATGGTTCTGAGGGCATTTTGATTGCTTCATAGCAGAAATTATGAACTTCACTGCACACTTGCAGCTATTTTATGGTACCAGAACTAACTATTAAATGGATTTTTTCCCACAGAGCTAAATCTAAGAGAAAATGCTCACAAGATCTGAATCAACAGTAGTTCGTCACTGTTGGTCACTAGAAACTATGTTGGTAGGTAGAAATTCCTTGTTAAAACAAGTAAAGGACATACCATTGAGACTGGTGTTGCATGACCTTGTAGTGAATGGCTGAAGATATAACCAGTCTTCCAAGCCACCCTCACTTCCCCCACAAGTGAAACATGCAAAAACCATGTCAAGAGTATTGCTAGACTGGACTAGTTCAAATCACTCCTGAAGGTCTGAGCTGAAGAGAGCTAATCCATCTCAGTGATGGAAACCTGGGCAATAGCTTCAGTTGCTCTGCCTGCAACCACCAGTGAAAGTCTTCTTAGGTATTTTCCAAAATGGTGCCAGACATCTGCATCTAAAATGTGCACCTGAATTTTGGAGGTTGAGACTTTGACACTTACTCTTAGTACAGATGCAGCACCGTGCTTCTGGCATGGTCACAAACCAACCAGCACTCTGAGGGATATCACCAGATAAGGCTCCTTTTCCTTGGGGCATAAGTAGGTGTGACTTCCCTCCTACTGGTACAAGTAGGGAGATTATGGAGATTTTTGTCTTATTTGTATTTAAGTACAGAATACATCACAGTGTGAAAGCTGAAAAAAGAGGAACCATTTGGAAAAGAAAAGCAAATCAGCAAAAGAAAATTGTGCCATCAGTTCTATAACCTGTGCATTCACCCCAGTGAATAACATGACTATCAGATGCAGAAAACAGATTATGTGAGCTAGTGTGCTTAATACAGAGATACACATCACAAAGAAGGGGCACCTACAGCACTCTCTGCAATAGTTTTTCTAAGACTGAAGGTTTTGTGAAATAGAATATGAAATATTTTCTTATCTTTTAGAGATGAGCTCTCAAAACATGGTTAAAAGGGTGAGAAAGTTTCCTTACTGTTGTTTCAAAACATAGCAAGCATGCAATGCCTCAACATAGCATTAATTAAAGAAAAGTGCAAAAAACAGATAAATTAGTAGTATTCTTTGCCACTTAAGTTATGCCTTTTTCTTCCTGCTGCTATGTGACCTCTCCCAATCTGAACACCAGGAAGCCACCAAGCCATTTAGTGGTTTAATAAATAAACATGTCAGCACTCTTGCTGGAAGATCTTTGTTCCTAGACTGTGTCTTTTTTTTTTCTCCCCATCCTTCTTTGAGGATTTTATTTTTCTGAAAGACCTTCTATTAATCACAGGAATCACTGGTGACAACCTCTACTTTGTAGTGTAACAGGGCATCTGTCTGCTGGCTCAGCTGGGCACTGCCAAGATATCAACACGAGGACATAGTTGGTCTTTCATTTTAAATGACAGGTCCTGGGTAGCTGAAAGAAAGCAGACTGAGATACAGCAGGAATTCCTGTGATCCAAGTCAAATGAAAATAGTTGCTCTACTGAATTGCCTCCTTGGCCTGTTCAAGACCAAGCCAAATGACAACCCAGGATTTATGTGTTTTGAGCTGATCTGTTCCCTTCCAGTCTGAGCAGGGCAGGAGGCACTGTGGTGAACAGCAGACTGGCCAACAGAGCTGGGATGTGAGCACCCTGTAGCAGGGAGAAAGGACCAGTCTGGGAGCAGTAGTTTGTGCTTTTGAGACACATATTCAATGTCCCTTGGCTTTGAAAAGGACTACAAGTGTTCCAACAAGCAACCTGTCTTAGTGAAAGAGAATAAACTGATCCATCTGCATGCAAGCAAATGGTTGATTTGGTCAGACAAAAATTATTATCTTGTGAGAAATGAAGAAAGCTTGATTTAGTTTTCCTGGTGAATACCCTTAAGTGCTTTATCTGCCTTTTCCTCTGAGGAGACAGACATTTGCCCTGAAATTTTTCTCTGATTCAGGTCCTCTTATGCTACAACCTGCTCCTTTACTGCACCAGTTTCTTTGACAAGAGGATGTAGGCTGCCAGATTCCGGATGGATAGAGACTGCTCCAGTGTTAATGGCTGTATGGCACAGGTTTGGAGCTGTTTCCTGACAGCTCAACAACACAGCAATGGAGTCCATATGCTGAAAACACAGAGCACCCTGTTGCTAAAACAAGTATCAAAACTAAGACCCTGAGTCTGTAGTTCCTGGGTTTTCTAAGGGAGTTTTGGGTCACTGAAGAGAGTTCACATACTTCAGTAGCCGAATTTCACCTTGTTTCCCTTCTCTCTCTAGCTTCTGTGGATGTAGAACAGAAACCCAAGGGGTTTGAGAGACTGAGACTGCTGGAGTGAGGACCCTTGAGATGAGTGCAGTGCCCCCAGGTCAAAGCTAGCCCAACCAGAGGTGCTTCCCCGTGGTCTAAGTGCTGACCACAAAGAAATGTGATTCAGGAACAGGCTGGTAAAATCTCCCCTTGTTTGTTAAGAGGAGTGAGTGAGTATGCACAGCAATTTTCCAGATTCCTCATCAGTACCTTTATTTTTCATCCATATTCTGCACATTTACTGCCAAATACATCACCAGGAATTAATCTTACCAGACTTTTACTCAAATTTCATCTGTCCTGTCTTGACAACACCGGTTCCTTTCTCTACTGCCTGATGCTGGTGAGAGCCAAAATTCCTTCTAATTATCTGCACCTTGATTCTCTCCCAAGTCTGCATGGATATGTCTCTTAAGGAAAGACTGTTAGCTCAGCTTCATTCCTGTAGTATTACTCGGTTCTCTTTACTGCAAAACTCCTGTCATCCATCAAACCCTATTCATGGTTGAAATCAACAGCAAATAAAAGGAAACAAAGAAGTCAGCACAGTGCTGCACAGAAGTGGAGCTAGCATGCACAGAGATGGATGAAAAGCCACTGAGCCCCAATAGTGCTGATGGAGCTGTCCTGCAGCTGTTCTGGTTGAGTTACTTTGTCACTGCTGTACAGACAAATATAAATGTAAATCTTCAGCTGTGCTAGTGGCAGCAGGAACTGATACTGTCTAGGCCTTTAAAACATGTCCATGGATGTGAACATGCTTGGATATTTTTTTTTTTAATCCAAGGGTGATTATGAAGTTGCCACATCCCTCATGTCAATCAGGTCTGAGGTCCATGCTATAGCACATATGGCCTCCCACCAAAAACAGCGTGGGGATGAAGTCTACTCATGATACTTATTTATTTTGTGACATGTGTAGGAAGTATATCATTTTCTTATGCATGTTAATTTCTAGGCCTCAGACTTTCATTTCTTTTTTTCCTAGTTAGGTACATTTATTACCACTGTAATGTTCTCTTCTTAATCCTTCAAGTATTGTCACATCAGTGGGGAATATGTCTTACAAGCGGACAACCTAAGAAACCACCAGTGCGTTCCAAGGTGTATGCAGAATGCTAGTTGTGACACAAGTGGGAAATTAGGTACCCCACATCTCCACTGAGCATCCTAGTCACCAGGCTATGCTTTCTTGGTGGGCATAGGCTACACATACATCAACATTTCATCAGAGAGCAGTAGTATGGTTTTTAGTGAACTCATCCCTCTCTCCATTACCACACTTGCAATTGATGCAGATGTGGAGTGATTCACACTACAGATGGTACTGCTGAGTGCTGTGCAAGAGTGCTTTTGGAGGAAACCAAACCAGAAACTCTGCTGCAGGGTCACATGAAACACTTTTCAAACCCTGGTGTAAACATAAATATTCAGATTAAGTATTACTCCTTATGACAGTATGGTAACATTCACTCCAAGGAATTGGACTAAATTTAGTCTGACATTAAACCCTGGAGGTATTTATAATACAGATTTAGGTATTTCAGCACCACCTGCTCCCATCCTCTGATCCAGCCCAACAGCTACTAGGTAGTGAGGAGGCAACCATTCAAGGATAACATGCAAAGGCTTCACAGTTCCAAATACATTGCTGAAAAAGATGCACAGTAGCTTGGGTATGAAGGGAAGTTTTAGTGAAATGGTATAAAAAGGCACACAGCTCGATTTCACATCTGGTTTTGGATAGCAGGAGAGCATATAGATACCAGTAGACAATCAAAGACCCATTACGCTGGAATGTTTTATATAGATATACAAGAAGGATCCTTTTGGCCTGAGATTAGCATGAACAAAGCTATCAAAGAGAGCCAGAAGGAAAAAAATCAGAGAAAAAGAACTCAGGGCAGAATAAACTCGTTGTTTTTTCTGCAGCATCACTTTCAAAGCAGCAATATTCTGTGGGAAGCCCACAGAGCATGGAGATGAATGCAAAGAAGGGATCAGTCCTGTGGTAAAGTCACAGGATTAGGGTTCTGACTTCATGGACTTTTTCAGAGTGTGGAGAACACAAGAAAAAAGGTCTCAATTCCATTACTACTCACACTGGTTTTGATCCAGTTCTCAAACTTTCCTGAGGGCTACCTATTGGCTCTGTGGGCTACATGGACACCATAGCTCAGCAGGTAGCAAGAGGAAGTGCCAGCTCCAAAGAACCTGTGCTGGAAAATGTTAAAAGCATCTTTAGGATTTTTATGGGCACATAAGTTCCACTGGCACTTCTTAATACTCTTCTCCCAGAGAAAAAGCAGTCTAACTGAAGCTGCAAGCAGACAATATTGTTAGAAGGAAAGATGCAGGTCTGTAGTGAAAGTCTGTTAACTACAGCTCAAGCTAACACTGTTAGCATGTGCCACTGTCTGCTGGAGCAACAAATATGCAAAGGGCATCTCTGAAGCACAGTTCCTTTTTGCATAAGTAATCATAACACAACTGTGGTGCATACACAAACAGTAGTGGGTTGAAGAGACACACTCAAGGTCAGAGACTCAAGTAACAGCAGAGGGCATGAATAACTATCCTTGTATTGACCAAGGGCTGCAGAGCCATTTCAAGATGTATTATTACATGAGAGACCTATTTCAAATTTAGTAGGCATGCACTGTGCTGTGGTAGCATAAGGAACGTTATTCAATGTACTCCCAGTGTACCTTCAGCAGAGCTACTGGAGATGACACACAAATCCTTATACATCTTGCTCCTCTGTAGAGGAGAGTATATAACACCTATAATTTAATTTCACACCTTAGAAAATATTCACTGATTTAATCTGACTCTAACCCAACATTATTTAATTATTGCCATTGCTACGGAAATTCCGAAAGCAACCAAGCAGCTATCTGTGGCTAGCTACACTTAAGCAAGATTGTCCCTGAAGGTGAAATCAGCGGATATGTTCTTACCTGCTTCAAGGCATAAGCTTGATGTAGAAATAAACGCGCAGAGGTTCTTCCAGACAGGCTGCCAACACCATGCCCTGCGAGCTGTGCTTGTGACCGGACATGATCCAATAAGCAGTGGTAGCTACCACCTGCATGAAGAACAGCATTGTCTAATGACATACTCTTAGTTAGGGGTCTAGATGCTCTTAGTACTTAGAAGTGATGAAAAGTCCTCTGGCTTCTCCCCAAGACAAGACAAGCTCATGCAGGGAATGGTGTGAGTGCAGGCACACCTTCAGCACAGCAACACAGGTGAGCACGGAGCAACCAGTGTCTGGGGAGCTGCCTGGGGGTGACCTGGACCTGGCAGACAGGGCCATCCCACCGCCCCATCAGGAACCAGGGCAGCTCTGGCACTGGGAACCACCCTAGGGACAGGGATGGCCACTGAGTGGTCTGAAATGGAGTTTGTTCTTCCTGAGCCATGGCATGCTGTGTCAACACTAAGCACCCGTTGCATTTTCCCCCAGAGGTATCTGCCTCGCTGCAGCACACAGAGCTGTCTCCAGCTGGCAAAGATATTTGTCAGTCATAGTTTTCATAGCCTTTCTGCTTTCTTTAACAACACTGACAAAACACCAGGCTGGTGACAGAGCGTGGCGGGTAGAAATGGATCCAATCAAAGCAAAGCAACCTCTCAGCCATGCATGTTCTCCCATGGGCAATAAATGTCTTTGGTTTTGTAGGTGCGGGAGGATTGGCTATGCTGCTGAGGGACCCACCGGGACCATGCTCCTGTGAAAGTTCTGAAGCCAAGGAGGGTGCAGGGGTAAGTCTCCTCCCACTATGTCCTTGTGGGAGGCACAGGGATCTGCACTGTGCTCAAACAGAATTCTTGATGGACCCCATGCTCAGTGGAGTGCGTCGCATCTTCAGCTGCAAGGAGGCTGTCATGCTGGGAGTAGTTTTGCACAGCAGACACCACTGGTGTAAAATGCATTCACATGGCTACTGCAGGGCCTCTTTCTGAATATCTAGAAGTCCGGTGCAACGCTTCAGATTAGGAGGATTTTCAACAAAAGTGAATCTCTTGAAATGTTTGGTTAAATAGCCCGGCAGCTCCTGGAAGATGGTGTCAAAAGGAAGATGCCTGTCCTCCCTCATTGTCAGTCAATCTACCACACATCTTCCCTTGCATGTTCAAGTCTCTTTTTCTCAGGCACCCCTGCAAATACTGCTACCCCACCTCAGTCCATCTGCTGGGCAGCTTCCTGTGAGCAGCTTGTCAGCATGAGGAGGGCAAGTGTGTGAGAAGCGTTGCACTCACCTGGTAGCCTGGTGTAGTGGGGTGGCATGTGGAAACACGCTGTTTTGCTGGAAAAGCCATGACAGGAATACTCCTTTTTCTTTGTCGTTCTCACTGTGATCATGTGCAGCCATCTGTTTTTAACAGCAGCAAATGAAATTGTAAGATACAGGGAGTGGAAAGGCAGTGAATGGGCAAGTGAATTCCTGCAGGGCCATGATATTCATCTTCACGGTGACTGACATAGCTGAGCCTGAAGAAGGTTTTGTCTGAAGACAAAAACAACCACGTTAAAAACTAGAGGTGTCTCCAGAAATTTTACACTATAGAGCAGACATTTTTAAATAAAGGTGCGAACTTGAGTGTACATAGCCCAATGTTATTAATGCCTAAATTTATTTTAATCTTTCACACTTCTTTAAATTAAATTAAAACAGCAATCAGGACTCTTAAATAAGTTCATATGAAACTGATGAAGCATATTTCATACATCTGCTACAAAAGTAGAGTAGTTGTTTGGGCCTTTTTTAATTACAGTTAGTTAAATTTCACTCAAAAACTAACCCTTTCTTCAGAGAAGCATTTAAAAACACAGCAAATCTGTGTCTTCTTCTGATCTTTGAGTAAAAACTAGAGTGAGAAGCTCACATCAGCTACCTTAGAGATCTTAAAGGCTGTGGTGAATAATCAGCTAAAGCCAGCATCTGCATAACTTCTTGTTTTGAATGAGGAAAATGTAAATATAAAACACATTTTGATTTTTCTTATAATATTTACTTCTTCCTTCTACTAGCTAAAAAAAAAAAATTTTTTTTCAAAATCCAGATTTTCTACAGGCTTTATTTTTTGATTTCCTACAGTGCTGATAAACGGTGCTAGAACAAAATGATGCATAAAAAATACCAAAACAAAACAGATCTACCAATAAAAAATACAAATCTGAATACATGCAGTTAACAATTTAGAATGGACAACATGACACAGAATTTCACACTCTTGGGTATCAAAAACAATGTCCAAATTTAAGGTTAAATCTATATAAAGCAGCAAGTCAACACATCCTCAGAGATACCAGTCAATAAGAAACTACTTTTCATTAGGGAAATAATTTAATAACACAAGTAATAAAATTAAGGTTCAAATTGATAGTGCAAAGAAGTCAAAACGAAACCTTCGTGCTATGATTAAATCAGATATTTAAATCATTCTGATTGCAGCTGGAGCACAGACTTGCACAGGCATTCCCAGACATTGTGCCCTGGTTGCTATCAGTGCTCTGCTCAATGTAGTATCGCTTCGTGGCAGCTCTAATGTCACAAGCAGGACCTCTAGGGCTGCTGGGAAAGCTCTCAGCTGGAGTTTAATCAGCCCATAACTTTCTCCAGCTTAAGTTAAGGTCATACTTAAGGAAGAGGAGAAAAATGTTCAGTGACTGTGGAATGCAATTTGTTTTAGTAGCACAGTACTTCCAGTGCTTGGGAACGTAACACCACGCAGAACAAAATCTGATTCAGTGTTGTTTCCTCCTTGGTTTTAAAAAAGAGGTCTCTTTTTTTAATAAAGACTACCGCTGGAGGAGGAGGTTTAATGACATAATTTTGGAAGAGGGAGGCTGACTCAGTGTTGCCACTAACGTAGCGTGAGCAGAATCAGCAAAATGCCAGCATAGGAAAGTCAATAAAGTCCATGAAAGTATCCTTACCCACATGGAAAAAAGATTAATTTAGTCATAGCAAATGACAAAGAGCTGAAATTTTCTTTAATAAAGTGCTAACGATTTGTGAAAGGGACGATCCTGGTGTTTGAGGCAAGGATTAGATGGAGCAGTTGTTTATAAACTCCTCCAAGTTTGCATTTGCTGAGAGAGACATCCAGAATGATTGTCCTTTCTATTGTTAATACGCCAAATGGGCAATGTTATTGTCATGTAAGAAAACTATCAGTTACAGATCAACTCCAAAAATAATCTATGCAGACCTAGTTGCAATATTGTTTCAATAATATTTTCAGTTAATAGAAACAGGAGAGAGAAATCTTCATACCTTTGTTATTTTCAACAACCAACTTACTCCAAGGGGAGACCATCATAAAGTTCTCTTCCCTTTAACAAACCATTAACAAAGAAGCAACAAGCTACACCTAGGTCCTGACCATGCTATTGACTGTATGGTCCAAGCCAGTGGTAATTTGTGCAGCTTTAAAAAAAGTGTAGAAAATTCTTACATCGAATAGGCAGGGACATTCATAACCAGTGAAGACAGGATATGGATCAGTAAAGAAATTATACACTTGGAATACTCTCCCTCACCAGAGGGGAAATTTGTAGTTCTCCCTAAGAGCCACTCCATGTAACATGCTCCGAACTAGCCAAATTGGACCTAGTGTTGAACAAGCCAAAGTTTGTGCGCAGTTTCGGAGGGTTTTTTATGTTTCTTCCTTCTTTTCTGAAAAGCAAAATGTTGTCTCTTCATTGTTGCATTTAAAACACATCCTGTAATGCCTGCAGCTCTCTTTAGAGTGCAGGTTCAGAATACCATGTACTTTATTACTAGCCATTCTTGCAGCTTTTGCTCAAAAAGGGTATGTGTGTGGGAGTAGCATTAACTGCAGCTGGTTGTCTTTATTTTTCCACCATCATTGCTGCTGACTGGTAGCAAGGAAGAAGATATACATATACAACATTTGTTTTTTCTGCAATACTGCTGTACAGGAGATTGAGAGATTATCTTGGTGAAAAACTTCTAATTTCAACACAATCTTTGGGACCATGAAAAAGATCAGCAGTAGGCTGAAAGAATTTGTCTTGCAGTGAAAAGAATGCTAGTATTTTGGTGTCATATGTTTTTTCAGAAATACAGAACATTAATTTGCTTTTGCATTGGTGTTGTGAAATATTTTATCACCAAAAAACTTAAGTGAGTCTAGAAATTTACAGAAAAAAGTAACTAATTTCACTATGCAGCTGCTCAAAAACAAACAAAAACCCCCAAAAACCCCAACCAAGCAGATCTAGGATATGCCCCTTCCTCTCATCCCCCCTGTTGCCCTGCTGCCCTAAATATGTTGTGGATGAAAACCTTCCAGATAACTCAAAATGACAGAGGCTTTGATATTTTCAGCACTCTGGATCAGTTTATAATGGAAATGTTTTTTCTGCACAGTACAAGTAATTGAAAATTGTGAGGCCAGACAGCAAAAATCCCCGGTCATCTTTCAAAATGTAAGCCTGCAAGGCCTCGTATCCCCTTCTTCCAGGCTCTTCAGGCAGTTTCAGGTACCCCTTGCTGCTATGCCCACCATGAACAGGTACTGCTGAAATTCAGACACAGCATGCAGCAAAACACCAAGACAAGGTACAAGCCAACTTCCAAGAGCAAAATAGTTTATTTCCTGCAGCTGGTGCTTTCCCCAGCTGGCTTCTGCCCGCTCTCATCACTGCTTTCCCAGGCTGCACTCCCCATCCCTGGTCCTGTCCGAAGCTCACCTCATGCTGAAGTCAGCAGAGCTGGGCAGGGTGATGGAGAGGAGGATTCATTTGAGTTACTGAACCACATGTCACAGCACACAGCTGAGAGTTCATTTCCAGTTATTTCTGCTAATTGCTCTCAAGAGCATCTTTGTATCATCATGGAGGCAGGCAATACTGGTGAGGGAAACCAGAGATTTGTCAGCCATTCGAAGAGATCAGACATTACATTTGACCCCTGGCATTGTCATTTTATTCTTGTGACTCTGCATGGAAACTGTCTAAGCAGAGTAACAACACTGTCAAGTGGCACCTGTGTAAAACATTCCCCCCTACCTCCATATCCAAGACAAACAAGATTGCCTGCTCCAACCGTGAGTTAGACATTAAAATGCACATCAGTTTTGTAGTGCAGAGCTGGATTTCCATACAGAATACTGCGTATATTTAATCAGCAGACCTATTATCAGGTTCTCATACTGTCTTATTATAGCTTCATTTTGCCTGATTGCACTTCTGATGATCAGAAAACACAGTGAAGATGAGACCTCAGCTTGTTGCAGGGACAGCCAGTCCTTCAGCTGGCCATAGGTTTGGTCACTGGGTCTGTTCCCTTTCTAATTCAGGAAAAGGAGGCATCTTTAAGAAACAGTGATACTGTTATTTGAGGGGAAAAAACACATTCTTGGTCATGATAATTTCTTCTTTGATATTATTATCCACTTCTTTGAAATGTTATCCACTTGTCTCTGACTTTCTGAGAACTTTCAGGTAGTATTGGTTTTCTCAGTCACTTCTAGTGTTGCCATCCACTCTGCAGCAGATGACATATTCCAGTTGGAGGCATTTAGCACCATTGCAATAGTGCTAGAAAGAATAAGCATTCAGCATTGTGTCTTTCCAGGGCTTGGTGTAGTGTGTCGAGAAAGTAGCTTAAGGCTGAAGATTAGCACTTCAACGTGCAAAACTCAGAAGATTGAAAGGTATCGAGAATTTGCAGGACCATTCACCAAGACTGTAGCAACACAAAGGTGAGAATGTTAGGAGTATGGCAAGAGGGTCCTGATATTCTGTGTAGTAGGGATTTCAGTCAGTGGAGGCTGACACGGTTCCACATGTAGGAATAAAAGCAAGGGCAGAAGGA
Organism: Machaerirhynchus nigripectus; assembly: GCA_013397975.1. Taxonomy (NCBI): domain Eukaryota; kingdom Metazoa; phylum Chordata; class Aves; order Passeriformes; family Dicruridae; genus Machaerirhynchus; species Machaerirhynchus nigripectus. The sequence continues at coordinate 272,367 of VZRQ01008263.1, read as the reverse complement.
TTCCTCTTCTCCATTATTGTGCGAGCACATCTGTGGTAATGCTCCAGGAAAAGACGTCATGACAAAATGTGCCTTTCTGCATTCAGTTAATGTTTGGAACAGAAGTAACCATTGTGTTGGCTTTGCCTAGTAATCAGATGTACAGAATTTAAGAAAACTGACCTGTTTCGACGGCTGCTACTTGTGAGCTGAAAAGGCTAGGAACATTTCAATACGAGCAGGTAAAGTTTAAATGTTATTATTTTTAATAATTATAGAAGTAGCTTAGTTGTCAGCTTTTGATTCTCTTTTTTCTTTCCTGCTTAAAGTCTTGTGTAGTGTCCTTTTCTGCTCATCACACTTTCTTGCCCCAGACACTAACAGTTCCTCAGTTCTTTCAAAATCCACCTGTCTTTCTCCACATATTCATTATGGAAGTCTTTTTTTGCTACAACTGCAATCTATTCTAATTATGTTTCTTTTCCAGTTTCTACTTTCTACATAAATCCATGCAGGTGTTTCAAAAACATACTTTTCACTCTTGCTCTACCACTAGATTCCCTCACAAGATCTACACAGGCCTATTGAAAGCCTCTGATTACATTCTCTTTATATTTTTTCTCTGCTGCAAGTCCCAGGTTCCCACCCTGCTTAGTTTCTGCTAAAGCTTAGTTTCTGCTAATTGTTCCTCTTGTTTGCTGTCACTTTTACTTTACTCCACTCTCCTGTGTCTCCCACAGTTGCTTATCTCCCTTATCAGACTCTTTTTCCTGGGGTGACTCCAGCCCCAGATTTTCCTGCAGGGGCAGGAGAGGTCTCTGCACATCAGCACCCATTACTGCTTGCATTTTGATAACATCATGGGCCAGATAAGAAATCACTATGTTGAATGAGATAAACTTACCGAAAGAAAACCAGTCTCTAGTCCAGGTCTCAGTAAACACTTTGGATCCCTCTAAAATATATGGCATAAAAAACTTCCAGCTCCTTCTTCCATCACAGATTTGATCATCAATGGCAACAAATTATTTCTGTGTTGTCTTTGCTTGAACTACTGGAATTTATAGTTATATTTATAACTCAGTTTTTGCAAATACTAAAAACATGAATAATCAATGAAATACACTACGTATAGGTGTTTATTTGTAGATACTTAAACATTTCTGGACTGTACATTTTGTGAGTTGCCTACACAAACAGTTTGACCAACTCTACAGGACTTTCTTTTAACTATAGAGCCTAATGTATTTAAGCTGTTGCAGGACAACACTGCTTTATTCTCTGGAGACAACTTTATTCTTTGTCTTGTCATTTTCATTGTTCCACTGGTAGTGAATAAAAGCCTCCATCTGTTCCTCAGGAAGGACTTAATCCAAAGCTTACTGAATGCATTGGAAGAGTCTCCATCGGGCTTTGGATCAAGCTCTTTAGTTCACAAACAAATGCTTTTTGTGAGAATATGCTATTCAAGTATTGTATAGAAGAGTTACAGAGGTTCCCTATTTCTAAAATAATGACTGCTCTTTAAATCTTCTTTGCTATGCCTGTTCTGTTGCAGGAATAATATGCAACTGTACACAACTGTTGAAGTACTGTAGTCCGTGTTTATGTGCCCTACCAGCTGATAAAAACGTGGAATATGTAAAACTGTGGTAACAAGTAGCACTATATTTATATGGCTCTTCCTATGCAGACAGTAATTTGAAAAATATATAGAGATACACTTCCTGCCCCTGAGGATGATCAGGCTCAATGAGGCAAGCTGCACAGGGGCAAGACATCTTTCAGGGCTGCCTTGTGTTGGTGTTATTGATGAAGCAGACTTGAAAGAGGGGTTTGTAGCATAAAAGAGCATTACTACTGAATGGGATTTTTTTTCCTACCCTTAGTAAAAGGAGCAGACTGAAAGGAGTCACAAGGCTCACAACAGGGGAAAGAAACAGGGGCTATTGTGGAAGAGAGTACAATGAGACAAAGATAAGGCAGGAGTAATCAAAGCAGAAACATTAGCTGGAGCAAGACTTCACAAGAAGCAAGAAACTTTACAGCTCCAGATTTGCAGTGACTGCATTTTCCGCAAGGAGGGAGATCCATGAGTTGGTTATGCAGTGGCATTCCTGCAAGCTGCAATAAAATACATTTTTTCCTTAAAATATCACTGGTACTGAATACTTCTTTGGATTTCTTTTGAAGGGAAACTAATAGTTCCCGTGAATTGAAGAGAACATGATGCTGATGAAACTTGGCTGGTTTTTCACCTGCAGAACAGAGTAACCTCTTCATGTGGGTGTAGATGACACAAACAGTTACTACTGGGTATTACTCCCGTGACAGAACTGCTTGCAGTAAAACACACTATACTGTGTGGTAAGTGCTTGCAGGGTTGCACACGGAGTTTGTAAGCTGATGGTGACTCAGACAGTTTATGGAGCCAGTACTAAAACATTACTCACTCAAGGAGTCACATTTAAGCCAATGAGATTACTCATGTAGTGAGTGGCTGATAGAGATCTTGCCAAGCTATTCCACCGCATAATAGATGTGTGTAAATGAGCCTGTTAGTCAGGTGAATAACTTCAGAAGGCAATTTTTAGGTTCATTCTATGTATGAACTTTTTCTATTTGAACTCCCTAACTACAGCTGAAGTCCTGTTACATTTTTCCAACTCCCACTAACAGGCAGTCCCTATCCTAAAATTCATCAACTCATATAGACAAATAAGGGAAAGTGACTTGCCTTCAGTCACATCACAAGTCAACAGCAAGGCCAGGAATAGAACAGGGATCTCCAGTCAGTTTTTTACCAGCAGCTCCCTGCCTCTGTAATTCACAACATTTCATCCCTGCTCTGAATATAAAGCATTTATGAATGTGACCTCCAAACTTCCTACAGCACTTCTGCTAACTCACTGATGGATCTCTGCATTCATTAGCTTTATAAATGCACAGAGAATACACTGAAAATGGTACTGAAGTACTATTTTCATCTCATACACATTATTAAAAGCTGGTGCATTCCCTCATCCAACTCATCTGCATGTTTTTCTGCAGTCAGAGAAAAAAACAGAACCACAAGAAAAGGAAAATTAATCTAATCACAAAATTTCTGACAGCCAGTCTAAGACACTTAAAAATCTGCATCCCAAGCAAAACTCATTTTTCATATTCAGTAGAATTCAGTGTGGAGACTACCATATCAAGCATTACCTTTCAGGACTGTATTTCATTTAATACATATTATAAAAGTGCCTGACAGATTCAGCATCATTATCACTGTATTTTCCTTCCTTTCTTTATTCTTCATTGGTCTCAGGATCTTTTAGAGTTCATAGAGAACAAGAATAGGGTGCTGGGCTGTAAACAGCAGCCTGAAAAAATTTCTAATAGGAAGAGGTATCCTCTTCAAATTATTCTTCATTTGGAGGTTCACTGGGTAACAATAAAAAAATGTGCCTCACCGAAACCAGGCTCCCATATACTGACAGGGTCCCAAAGCAATGACTCTGAGTAACTCCTCTTGTCTCCTGGATAAAGCAGGAGCAGCAGATCCTCATACAGCTTCACTCTTCTCCCTATTCCTCTCTCTTCTCCTCCAAACATCTTTGTCTTTCATTTCCTTTTCTTTATCTCCCCATCCTGAGCCACCCTGTGAATCTTCCCTTTTCTAACTCCAGGCACTCTTGTTGGCAATGGTTCCATCCTCTTTCTGCCCACAGAAGGGCACACATCTGTACAGAGGCAGATTGTAAACTAGGTCAGCCTATATGGCAGAGATAAAAAGAGTAGGAATAAGAGCCTTTTCGTATAATAACCAGGTCTCACATAAGCATGTGGCCCAGTTGTCAGAGATGATGAGCATCTGCCATTACCACTGACTTCAGTGGCACTAGTCCTCATGTCCACAGGCGGCATATGTAGAAAATCATCCTCAGTTTTGCAGTCCCCTACAAGCGGAAGCTCAGACACACAGTCACAGTTCCTTGATGTCCTCCAAGACTCCTCACTAATCTCACGACTTGTTTTTGTCAATTTTTCCAACATGTTCAGCACAGTCTTGGGATGTAAATTGGTCAGTCATTGGAGGAGGAATGAGGTGATACTGGGATAATATCTTTTCAGTTCACAAGCACATAAAGCAGGCCTGAAATAGAAGGACAAGTGAGGAACTGTCATGTGAGTGTTAAAAATAACTATTTTTCTTGACAAATATTTGGTTAATGCAGCTATCTTTATATTCTTCCTCCTTTCAGAGTTTTTAGGACAATACCAACTAATCTTGCAATTCATTATTTAGGTAAAGGTATTTCAACATTACAGTGAGAATAAGGGAAGGCTGCACTCTGGCAAAGACTAATTGCTCCTTCCCCCTGCCTGAAGCTCTCTGTAATGCTGTAGAAAAATTACAAAGCATTAACAAACTGCATCAGTCTCATCTGTGATCTTGCTTTACCTAACGGAAGAAAATCTGTGCTGCAGTCACACGCATCAGTCCAATCTTGTATGGGTCCAGAAAGCAGGAAAGAGACAGAAGGTAATTATTGGAACAGTAAGAGAGAGGAATCTGAACCCAGGAAGAGGAGCTCTGAAGTTACTCCTTTGACAGTGTAACATCGTTGGTTTCCACAGACTTTTCTCCACAGTCCAGCATTCCCTCCAAAACATGATCAAGCCTCCAAAACTTGGGGCCTTTAGAAAGCAGGAGACTTGACAATGCTTATTTTAGTTATGATTCTGAGGCCTAGAGGAGATCTTTCTGCATGATTCCGAAGCTTTCCACAAGTAAAAAACCCACTGATTTATTTCCTTTCCTCCCTTCCAGATAACTGCCTTATTCTGTTTCTAGCAGCTGAGGTTCCTAAAAACCAAATAAACGTGGTCAGACCTGTGAAACATACAAAAAGGATGCAACCCCCATGCTCCTTTTCCTCTTTCCTCCACTTTCCAATGCCCATATTGCCATTTGGGTGGCATGCCTACCTGTGGGAGTACAGACTCTTACACCTGCAGGGCAGGATGATGGGCATGATCAGCAGTGTATGTCCATGCACAGGTGCAGCTTTCCTTTGCTCCCTGCCTGCTCTCTGCAAATAGGTTGAATGAGGATGTACTGTGGTTCTAGCACCTTATCCTAGAAGGACAAAGGCTAGGACTCCTGTCTTTGGCAGGTAACTGCATTGCAGACATTTCTGGGGACATTCCCAGATGGTGCAGCTGAAACACCCCGGTTCAGAGCTGATCTCTCTTCCTCCTTCATGTGCCCCATGCTAGCGGCAAGTAAAAAATGTTCATTAAAAAGCCTATCCTCGGTCCAGAGAATTTACAACAAAGTCTGAAAGAGAGAAAGCAGATGGCTGCCAGTAGGAAGAATGGCAGAGGGTTCCCTGGGTCGAAGACCTTGGTGGGGTTTTGTTGGTACCATACCCTTGTGCACTTTCAGACACTTTGCTAAGTATTTGCTAAGAGGGTTGCGGCCACATGTAGTTGATTATTAGGATAGCTTCTTATTTACATTAATAGCACCAGCTTACAGGTCTGCACTTATAGATGTATGCCTCAGTTTCCTTATACCATTAGCTTTTACTAGGAACCATTTTCATCATCACACAGCATTCAGGTAGCAACCGTGCCTCTGTGTGAGCATCTGTGTCCTTGAGTTCTCAAAAGAGAATGCAGCAGTTGATTAGCAATAGCAGCATGTAACCTCCCATTTAAAACATTAGCGACTGAAGAGCCTGAAGAGCGGAGGGTGGAAAACGTGACACTAAACTTCAGTACAGACTGGAGAGCTAGAGGTTTGCAAACCTCATGCCTGTACTGTCCATATACAGAGATGCTAATTGGGTTAGAACTAAAGGACACCTAATGCAATCTATCTGAGAAGCGTCAACATTGCTGCTGTAAAGACCTGCCTTAAACAAACCTTTTGGTGGTCTCTGAAAAGGTCAACAAAAATGTAGATAAGGGTGATCTAATTTCCATATCAGACCGGTACTCTAAAAAGTTGACAAAAGGCTTTTAAGGAGACTAAGCAGAGAAAACAACAAGAGGGAAAGCCTGGTATAGCTCAGTAACTGCTTAGAAGATAAAATTCAAAGTACAGGAATAAATCACCAGTTCTCTCAGTGGAGGGAGGTGCCGGATGGTGTCGAGTTCTGCAAGGGTCAGTGTTGCAATGTGTGCTGTTCAGCGTACTCATCGCCTTACCTGGGAATGGAGTCAAATATCGAAGTTCATCAGTGGTATTTATTTGGCAGTAAAAAGAGGAAAGATTGTGAAGAACTATAGCTGGACATTATGAGACTGAATGTGCAATATAAGAAATCCAGTACAGGTGAATGTAAAAGGACACATATGGATAAACAGTCATTAAAAATGGTGGGCTCTGAGCTGGCATGAGTAAAATCTCAGGGTTATGACAGGCCGTTCCATAGAAACATCACCTCCTGTGGTCAGAAGATCCTCATGAAGTATTGTCAAGAAAAAACATCATTCTGCTACTTTATGAATCCATGGCTTGGTCACACCTTAAATCCTGTGTATCTTCAATTCAAATTCAGATCTACTAAATCAGGGTCATGCTCAAGAGTGCATCAAGGATGGTAAGAAGCACAGAACAATCTGTGGACGAAGGTCCCCATGAGCAACCTAAAGCTCTTCGGGCAGCAAATGTAATGATGTACAGTGATTACAGTGGAGCTCTACAAACCCATGGGCAGCTCTAAGAGAGAGGGTTAACTGTTCCCCATCTCGAGCCCAAAGGAAAGGTTGGTTGTTCCTCTTCTCCAGCACAGGAGCTGAGGGGATAACTAAGTTTGTAATGAAACCAAAAATAAAACGCAGAGCTTCTTCACAGGAGGGATAGCAGACCAATGGGAATCTTTGCAAGCATATTTGGGTTCAAGGCAACACTGAAGAAGCCCAGGACAGCCTTACTGCCTACTAAAAAAGAAAAGAAAAAAAGGAAAAGAAAATAAAAAGAAAAAAAGAAAAAAAAGAAAGATGCCACACCACACTAATAAAGCAAGAAAAGAAAGAAAATCAAACCAAAACCAAACAAAAAGAAAATACCCCGAAACCCGCTGTTTGGAAACCCCCGGAGCTGCCGGCGGAGCGGAGCTCTCACCCTGCGCGCTCCCCGGAGGCGAGCC
>VZRQ01008263.1:239774-264716 GCA_013397975.1 Machaerirhynchus nigripectus | reverse complement strand
GGAGGGGCAGGGGAGAGGCGAGGAGGGAAGATGGAATCGCGGGGAGGGAGAGAGGAGGAGAGGAAAGGAGAATGCAGATGCGCGGAAGGGAAGGGAAGAGCCAGGAGGAAAGAGGGGATGCCGAAGGGGGAAAATTCTGCCCTTCTCGTTGGCAGCCCCGCGCGGTGTGCCCGGCAGCCCCGCGGGAGCCCCCGGCGTGCACAGCCCGGGCGGGGGGCGGCGCGGACCTCCGGGAGCTGCCGGACGGAGCGGGGGGGCGGGGACAGAAAGCCGGGTCTGTGCGCGCATCCCCCCGATGTCCGCAGGTTGGGGGCGGCTCTGCCGCCGCCTCGGCTGCGGCCGGGGACGCCGGGGGTCTCCGCTGCCCTCCCTGGGGGCGGCCGCTGTGCATGGGAGACGGCCAGGTCGTGGGGATGGAGGGGGCGTGTGGAGGGGGTTCAGCAAGATCCTGAGAAACCTGTGACGTAATTATTTTTTAATCAGCATGTTTTTTTCATGGCGATCTCATTTTTTCCTGGACTCCCCTTTTTTGAACAGAAAATCCCCTGTATCTTTGTTCCAAGTATTTCTATTTTTAGATTCCTCTGTAACAGCGAAGCATGACTTTTGAACATTTGATTTCTTTTTTATTTGGCCTCTGCTGAAGACCACTGCAGTGAAAACTTTTGAAACACTGGTGTCTCTTTCAAAAAAGTTATTGAAATTATTACTGAGGTGAGCGGGCCGGCAGGTATTGTGGGTATACCAGTGTGTTTGAGTTCCTGATAACATTAATCATTAGCCGTAAAGAGCAGTCATCCTACTGGAGTTAGGTTTTTGTCTTAAGATGAATTGCCTGTCAGGTCCCAGCAGATGTACATTAGGGCAATAAGTACCAGAGTAATCTTAGAAGAGATAGAGCATATTCCCCTAGTTGTGATTTTACCAATGAAATAAACATGTTGTTTTATTATGAGCGGTGATTAGCAGTTCAACGTTGTAATGATATTCTCTGATTCTAGCATTGTCTCATAGCTCTGGTATGTCAATTTGTATTCATGCTGTGTAAGTGTTTTGCAGAGGTTTTGCCTATCTGGCAGGGATTTATTTCAATTTCACAGTTACGTTTTCTGATCTCCGCAGCTTCAGGAACCCAAAGAAGTTGTATATATACATCAGTATCTGTTATAGCGCATAACTTCTTTTTTTCTAAGAAATGCGAGTTGTTTCATAGCTTTTATGTCTCTGCACACAGCAGAAGTTACAGCTGAAATAGTGTTCATTTAAGTGTATTCATTGCAAGCATTTCTGACCACTCAGTATAGAGTGTTTTTTATCGATTTATCTTCCTTTTATATTTGAATGCCAGTCCATTTGCTGCCCTGACATAGACTCTGCCAAAGTAAGTTTTCAGAAATTTAAAATGTTTCATACAGGTATTGGCTCTTGACAACTGATACCTTGTTTTTGTATTAGTTTTCCTAACTGTCCAAAGAGTACAGGTCCCAGGTGAGCTCTTAAGTAAATAAAGCCATATTTATAGATACCTTGTAATAGTGCCAGTAAAAAATAGCTTTTGTGGCAACTGATGGTTATTTCCCTTCACTGTGGATGTGCAGCTTCTGTAGGAAGGGGTGTGTGCAGTCATTTTAAATTACTCAAAACTCCTGTTGACTTCAGCCAGAGTTTTGGCTAAGTTAGGAATACAGGATCGTATGACTTAACAGCATGAAAAGTACAGCCAGCAGAATCCTGAGCAGTTTGATGTATACTTTGATCATAAGATAATTTGATTCATGCCTGGTTTGTCTTGTCTAAACTGCAAAATTCAGTTTTGCTACTGAAAACACCTGCTGATTTAGCAACTGCTATTGATACCCCATTTATAGGAAGACAAGAAGAGCTACATAAAGCAACATCTAGAACTGTCCCTATTATTACTATTCACATGTGATTTTTCTCTCATTGATGTGCTGCTGTACTGATTCTCAGGCGGTTCTGACTTCAACTGACTGGCAGTACATTTATGGTTGTGGGATAAAGCAAATTGCTCAAGCTGCCAAAATGCTCTCTCTCTCTTCCTCCCACCCCCCCTTTAAAAAATGAAAAGCCGTGGCAGCTGTCTCTCCTAGCAGGCTGTTCTGATGGGGCATATCTTTGTTCTCATGTGCACCCTGTTTCTTGGATGCCTAGAGTTCAACTTAAATTTTGTGTTATTTTGATACAATTTTCATTGCTTGCCTCCCATTTTTAGGCTGATTTTTTTTTTTTTGTATTTGTTTCAATGCCAAAACTTAGTGAAGGTTCCCTAGGAAGTTCTGGACTCATAATTCATTGAGGAAAGGTCTTTTCCAGTACTCCCACCCACTAGGAGCAAGTCCATTGAAGTTGATATGGATAGGCTTGGCATTGAAATTATGGGGGAAAGAAAGTTGGCCTGTTTATTTATTAATGATGCTGGCTTACCTAAGTATTGCATTAGTCCTGTTGAGGGATGTTCATTTATTGACTGCTGACCTAAACCACTAGAGTACAGTTCTATAAAATTAAGTTTAATTTTGAAATACAGCAGCAGCACTGAATGAATGCCAGCAGATGCAGTTATATCTATAATTTGCATGTTTTCTTTGAGCCATGTGCCAAAATGGTGTTCTTTCTCTTCTACACATCCAAAATTTTAAGTCATACCTGCTTAACTAATTGTAAGATTTTGGTGTGCATTGCTCCAGTAAATTAGTATTTGAAGTTGAGCAGAGTCCATACTCTTGTGAACTGTCCTACCTGGGATTCTTCTGCTGCTAAGAATGTATTTCACAGTACAGCTTAATGGGGAGGGACCTGGAGAATGATTCTGCCGGTTAGACTTCAGTGAGGAAGCAAACCTTGCAGTCTTCCTCTTCGGGTAAGTCAATTAGGGATAGTATCCCTCTCAGCCATCTGAAAATGACAGATGCCCAGTTGTAGTTGGTAACATTAACTATCGCCATATTACAACAAAGGTGAAAGATTTTTGCAGAGAGTCAGATTGGGAATTTTGGGGGTTTTTTAAAACCTGATGGTAACCTGTCATCATAGTCATTGTAGTTGACTGCAGGAATCTAGATGTTGGCTAAGATGGCATCTCAAGGCCCTTGCAGTATTTTCTGTCATCAAGTAAGAGTCATGGTTATTCAGTACTGAAATGTGTACAAAGCTTTCAAAAATACGCATTGCACACAATAACTTCAGGACACCACAGGTGTATCTCACTCCATCCAGAAAAGCAAGTGTGAATCCTCACTGTTGAAGTTTTTCACCTGTAAAACAGAATTCTTGTTTCTTCTTTTTTCTTCTCTACATTGGACAATCTTCAGGGCTTTTTTACAATTTTCGCTCAAACACAGTATGTTGAAGCTGTAATTTCAGCTGCTACTGCAGGCTTGTTTCCCAAGTAATTACATTCACGGTGCTTTGCTTTTCTGGTATTAGGACAAAATTAACAAAAAAAGGGGATACTTTGTCATATTAAAATTCTGCGCTATCAGCACAAATTGTTGTTATTTTTGGTGGTGAATAACCTTCATTAATCCATTACAACTGTAAATCATGCCATCCTTAAGTTTAAAAATAGATAATTTTATTTATGTTTATAATTAATGAGAGTTCAGAGTTCACTTTTTGTTTATATGATGATGGTAAGACACTGCATTTACAGGAGGAAGGAGAGCTGTATCTTCAGAATAATTCCTCAGAAATGTTATTAAAATACTGAAGTGTAACAAGACTCAAGTGCTGCATTGCTTAATGTGAGACTAACATGCAATGTAGTGTGAAAGTGAAAGTTTTCCCCAGATATTGTACTGGCAGAGAATGATTTATTTAATCCCTTATTTATAACAGAGAAAAGCAACATTGTATTTAAAATAAATCAGATTTCCTCCAAAACATATCTACATCTTTAGAAAGGTTAGGAATATTGCTTTAAAAGACATGCACAAGCTCTAGGGAAAACTTTGGTATGTGCTACTGAATCATGAAAGTGTATCCTGTTCGTTTTGGAATTTTCTTTCCATCTTTATCTAATTGGCTAAAGAGATGAATCATGATCCAGGGGGAAAGAATGCTTCGAAAGCTCTGGATTTTTTTCCCCCAGAATCTGTTGATTCCACTGATTTATTTCAGGGCTCTGGACATCCTGATTTTCCTATTCTCCCGTGTTGCTGGGTTTAAAAGGGAAAAGGAGTGGAAGGCTTTGTGTATAAATTACTAAATTCACATCATCATACGTACTTCAGAAAAGAAGGGTTCTCCATGTTTTACCAGCTTTATTCTACATGCTTTTGTGTTCCTTTGTGTAACATCTGTTTGTACAATTTTTGCGTGAATCAGGAAAAGTTTTTAAGGGTGTAGTGGGTGTAGTACTACAGGCACTAGGCAGGGAAGGGTGGCTTATATCCGTCTCATTTATTCCCTTTCTAGCTGCTAAAGATGACCACTTTAACAAAATAGCAATACAAACTATCTCCTGCCATGGTAATTGTAAAATATCTTTAAACTGGCAACATGTTAGGGTTAGACTCACTTACACACACCCCCCAAAACAAACAAGCAAACAAAACCAACCAAGCCAATAAATAAACACCACCAAAACCACAAACACCACTGCTTCAATCACTGAGTAACTAAGTAGGTATGGCTGTTGACTGGGCCTGGGTGCAAATGTACCTGAGGACATATGCAGCTTCCTTCCTAATAGTTCGTCTCAGGGACTGATACTTGACAACAGAGATGTTATTTTTTAACCATTAAACCCAAGAATTCACGTGGACATCTTGTGTCTGTCCCATTGTCTGGGACAGCTACAAAAGCATTGTCAGAGTTGAGCCTAGTAACAGCCATTTTTTCCCCAGCACTCCAGGGAAAAATAGAGCTCCATCTGTATACATGCTTGGAGTGCCCTATTTCTGTGTCTTGTTAAATGTGGAGCAAGTTTAGTAGTGCCAGTTGAGAAGAATTCCCTAGCAGAACTGCTAATACACAAACTGGATCTACCCATCTTTGGAAAACCTTCACTTTTAAGAAATTCCCTTTTTTTAAAAAAATTGGTCTTCTAGGGAAGGCTTCAAGAAGACGACAGATCAGACATAGGAATCAGGTGAAATGTACACCTGTATTAGCATCCTGCGCCAAACTCTACTGGCATACTAATTAAATAGATGTACATATACTAACAAAGCTGGCAATTCTCACACAACTAAAGAAGGGAAGATTGCTTTTGTTAAAGTCGGTCAGTCGGTTTGTACAGACCTTTTGTCTCTCTAATTCTGTTCTGTTAGGAGTGTGTCACAGTACTCCTGTAGCCTTGTAAGAAAGCCAGTGTGAAGCCAACCTCAAACCTTTAAATATTATTCTATCAGCTTTCCTCAGAAATAGGTCATTTATTTCCAATTTTAGAGTTCCCTATTAGCTACTACCCTGCCCCAAGAGTGAGCGCAAGAAGAGGTTTTTGCTGGCAATGCTCTTGAGAACCTACATGCTGGTGTGGGAGCTGCTATCAATAAACCCACAGAGTCATTTAACCTGATTTTAAAACAAAGTATGTGCAAGGTGAACAAACTGTTGTGGTTTGTGCCATGGTTTGATGTTCTGACTGTCCCTATGTTTTCAAGACATGTTTTAGTGGTTCAGCTTGCTTGCACTGAGGAGAGGAAGACTATGGCCAAAATACCAAGGAAGGTCTGGAGGACCAGGTGCATGAGTAGGAAATGCAGCCACGAGAGTTCAAACACGTTCAGGCCTCAACACCACGTTGTTTCAACTGCTCACAACGTGTGGCTGAGACAGGGACACACCAGGGCATGTTCCCAGCAGCATTGTTCTGGTGTGGCTTGGCTGAGCAGAGACTGATCCAGCTCCTCATTGTTCCTTGCTCTTGCTGCTGGTTGTTATCATTAAAAAGAGAAATTGGGCCAAAGTTATGGTCTGGCTTTTCCATCTACCTGCGTATTTTCAGCATTTTCATAGAATCATTATATTCATGTAGGTTGGAAAAGGCCCTTAAGATCAACAGCGGTAAAACTATTTATGACAACTCTGTATTTTTCTGTTGTGAAAGCAGTGAATATACTGAACACACTGGTCAGTGTATCACTGGAAAGTAGCTTAATCAAACTAACCATTTTGATCATTTAGTTAGATCTAAAGAGTAGCCCTAAAGAACCTGTTTTCCCCCAAGGGTGATCGTCCTAGAAATTTCAAACTTACCTGAGCTATCTCTAAGTTAATTAGATGGAAAAAGATTTTTCAAGAAGTTTAAGGACTTACAACGTATCCCAAAATGCCAAAAATGTCAACTAATTAGAAGATGTTTTTAAAGTAAGACCTATTGAGATGCTGTTCTTTCATTTGATAGGTGCCTGAGCCTGTCCTGCATCCGTTTGATATTCTCAGTTTCCACGATGCTTCCCATCACTGTCTTATAAACTGTACTTTCTCTTGCACTCTTCTGTTTCAATTCCTGGCTTTGTTTAATTTAAAAATGTCAAACAGAGACATGTTAGCTTCCTCTTACATATGTTACTGCCAATGAAAGCTTGTTCTTCCTCTCTGATTCTCAAATCCATATGAGTCCCCTCTGAATCTCTGGTGAACAGCAGCTCTGAGGAATCAGAGCAGCAGCCACACTTTTGGGGGAGTTCTTTGAAATTTGAAATGCTTTAAAAGAGGAACCAGCCTAGACTGAAGAAGTACCCATTCACTTTCTGAAAATGAGACCTTTTAATAGCATTTTTGATGGGCGCTCTGAACACCCCTATCCTGCTGCCTAATTCACTTTCTGGAGTGATACATTTGTCAGGCCCAGGTTTCTGCTCATTTTGATGTGCAAAATGTTCTTATCAACTTGGTTAATGAGAACAGAAGTGGCATGGCACAGCGGCTCAGAGTGCATATTGACAGACTTCTAGTGAATAGTTCTCACTTCAGATTATAAATATCTTTTAATTAGTTGACATTTTTGGCATTTTGGGATATATTTTAAGCCCTTAAACTTCTTGAAAAATCTTTTTCCATCTAATTAACTTAGAGATAGCTCAGGTAAGTTTGAAATTTCTAGGTGGATCACCCATAGGGGAAAAAAAATCACATTTGGAGCTGACAGCAGCTACTGGCATATTTAGACAGTCCTGAAGCCAGTTTGTGGTAAGATTAGCACATAAGCAGGACTCCCCAGAATTTAGCTTTGAGTGGCAGTTAATTCCACCGACTTTTTGCTTACTTCTGGGGGCTGGGTGCTGGTGGTCAGTGGTTTAGTTGGATTCCAAATAATATTTGGTGACTGACCCAAACTAGCCCAGTTGTTCAGAATGAAGTGTGCTGAAGAGAGTGCAGTAGAATCAGTGTTTCTTGTAGGGAAGTTCCTTGCTCTTCTCTTTTTGTCAGATGTCATCAAATGCCTTCTGCTCTTAATAAAATGTTTTTAGGCTATTCTGTCTGTCATTCATTCTCCAGGCCTCTCCATTATTCAGGGGATTTATCTGTATGGCAGCAACAGTTTAACAGCAAAATTGCTTTGTTCATCTCTGGTTCTTGTGGGATGTGTGTAAAACTCAGAAGTTCAGCTGTCAGGCATGTCTTGCCTACTGTTCGTGTTGACGCTGGCAAATAAGTGTATCATGCTGGCCTGGGCAAGGGATGTGACTCTGCTGTGGTGAGCTGGATAGGGTTTGTATTAAACCGTCTCCTGCTGGAAACCTGTTTTCTTTCTGGAAGAAAAGGATGATAGGACTGTTCTCTTGCATGGTCCAAGACTCTGTATTATCCAAGCTTTCTGAAGAGAAATCAAGCCAACTCCCTAAGTTCTTGGCTGTGTGAACTGTCAAAAAAGGGACTTTCCAAGGGGATGTTACTAACTGATCACCAGCTGCCTGGGATGTAGGTCCTTGGGGGCAGAGGAGCATGTGCATGGTATTTTTAAGCATTTCCCTTCCCATGCCTTTGGGACGTGTTTCTGCAGAAAGGAAAATAGAACTGGAATCCTGCAGGTGCAGATGGTAACATGTGTGAATGTATCTGTTGTCATGGTAGGTACTGGTAAGAAACCCAGAGGCAAAAAAGAAAAAGAGAATACAGAAGTCTTGTCACATCAACTGCTCAGTTTCTATTAAAAATAGTGGTGGGTGTGGAAGAAGGAGAGTTACAGGAGGTTACTTACGCCAGTGTTCAGTAAATTGAGAGCAAGCTTCCAATTAAAGCTGTGACAAAGTTGCATTGGCCAGAAGTATTCATCTGCAGATGCAGTGGATCTGAGATAATTAAAGACTAAAGCACTTCTACCAGTGTAACCTATGCCATCTTTTCCTGTGTCAGCCTGTGACACAGGAGCAGCACTCATGCTACAGTGCATGATCTCAAGACCAGCAGAGTTGGGCTCAGGTTGAGCCCCACTCTCAGTTTTCTGTGAAGAAATTGGTTCTTGAATGTTCCACTCACTGCAGATGCTGACACTTCTGCAGAAAAAGTGAAACATCAGACCAGGGTTCACTGTTCACACCTTCTTTTTGAGGGTTTGTGTCTTCCAGGCACTGCTGGTCCGTACTGGGAGAGTCAAGAGTAAACATCTGGACACCAAAATGCCAAGTTACCTCTGCAGGTGCTTTTGCCAGCTCTTTGGCTATGCATTCTTCAGTGGCAAGGACTTGTAAGTTTAATAGGAGTGTAGCAGCAGGACACAGTGGACTAGATGTATTTTATGGATGGGGACTGACTGTAGTTAAAAGGCATGTACGTACATGGGTGCTTTGCCCAATATCCCACTAGCATCAGTCGTCTGTGAGAGTGCGGCTGCATTGGGAAGGGCATCATGCCATTTAAATGATCTTTCTAGCTGCTGAATCTAATGAATTACTTCCTTTGGAGGCAAAAGGGAGGGGAAGAAGTAAAAAAAGGAGACACTGAAGGGCTTGCAGTTTTTATTGTGGCAAACATGAGTTTGAAATAGTGTACCTGAATTCTTCAAAGAAGAAAAGGGGACCCAGTCTCACTGCAGGAGAACTTCACTTTGCTAGGCATGATGCCAAGATTCTAGAGTGACTTGACGGCCTCACTCCTCAAGAACATGGCGGTGGGCTCCAGCAACAATGGAGCTCCATTGTGGAGGATCATGCTGGCAAAACTTCTCAGGTTCTTCTTAGGCAGGCAGGAACTCAGGCATTTTGAGTAGCTGCGCAGTACAGAAGCAGGCCTCTGCTGCTCTGTTGCATTTCATGTTTGGGACTAGGTGTTGGGCAATACAGTTTGCATTGGTTTGGTGAAACAGATTTGGTGTGTATATTCTGTTGCTGGACATAAGTTAGTTCCTGCTATAGAACAATATTTGAAATTTTCTAGTAAATTCATATTTATTTTGATTATGTGGGCTTGATATGGAGCTTACCATAGATGATAGGAAAAAAGCTGCAAGAGACTAAAACCAAATTTTTTTCTCCTTCAGCTTTCAGGAAGACCTAAGGAATGAATAAAAGCCTCTCTTACTTAACTATAAAGCAGCTTCACTGATAACAAGTTTTGGCTTGTTAACTGTATTTTTTTTTTTTAAGCTTTAAAGTTTTAGAACATTTCCTGGGCTGCAGAGTTAAAAACCAACAAAAATATTTAGACTCTGAGTGTATTGTAAAGATCAGAAGAGTCAGAAAGAATGACTTCTCTGGGGCTTTTGTTGTTCTTGTTCAGATGCTGAGGCTTATACCCTTCTCTGAAAAGCTCTGATGTATGCTAGCCCTCCTCCAAATCCTTCAAACCCAAGGCTCAAGCTTTCAGTAATGTGAATGGGTATGGATTGGCAGGGGAAGACCCTATGATTTTCCTCTGTGCTAACAAACACAAATAACAGAAATACGTTATTAGTCTCTCTCAGTATTTCCCTCAGTCTGTGACAGTGTTGCCAGAGTTTCTTTGGTTTGGCTATTAAAAGAGATAACAGCAAAATATAACTGTCCTGGGAGTGGCAGGGCAGGATCCTGGTTCTCCTGAAACTTATGATGGGAAGGAGATGGTGGGTAACATCATGGCCTTGGAGCAGCTCTGCTCAGGGGACTGACCAAGCAAGTCAGCTTGGCCAGGGCAATGGTGTTGGCTCATGCCTTGTTCAGCGGGAGGAGGCAACTCTTGTGCTTTCCAGTCTGGGTTGCCTTTGCAATGTCTGGCTCACTTCTGCATTTCTGGCCTCTCATTCTGCAGGGCAAGCTATGTCCTCCCTCCACCTTTAACCTGTTTCTTGTCTTGCTTCTCTTCTTTTGATGTTATGTGAGGGGTTTTTTTAAGTGTTTGCTCGCACTGGGTGTCGAGAGCCTAAATAAGAGTGAAGCGTACATATCCTAACTCCTTCCCAGCTCTGGTCACTGATTTATGTGAGGTTGAGAGGAAGGTTGAGTCATTTTCTTCAGGGAAGAGGTCTGAGTGTTCAACTGATCCTGTCAGATTCTTGCTCACATAAAGCTGTGTGTTTGAAAAGAACCATGATGTATGACAGGAGCGGTGGGAGCACCCACAAGAACCTTGTCAGCTGAACCAAGTTCTGCTGCCAGCTGTGCACCAGCGAGTGTCCATAACTGCCTGAGCTTCTGGAGAGTTAATACAGATCTGGTAGTGTGACAGAGTAAAAGATTTCGATCCTTGTCACCATGACAGTCCTTCAGTCTGATTCACTGTTCACACTGTAGCTTGGTCGGCTTGACTGAAGTATATTTTTGCTCCTAAGGTATCGCCTACATTTACAAAGGCATTCCAAGAGTGCATTTAGCAGACAAGCCTTTTCACTCTGCTGATGCTCTCCTGTATCTGCATTTTCAGCCTCAGATAGGTATACATGGCATGCATAACCCTCCTCCGGAACAGGAAGCCAGGAGGAGACCTTGAAAGCTAGATCTTACTGCTGGTCTCCTCCCAGAGTGTTGCTTCCCCTTTCCAAAGGGCAGACCAGGAGCAGTGCCCTGGTTTGGGGGAGTAAAGCCCCAGGGTGCCACCTGACACAAGCTTATACAGGGGTTGATTTAAACAGCCAAAAAGCACAATTCATCCATGCATGTTTCGTTCTTGAATATAGCCTTGTCAAACAGCTGTGTGTTACTGCATTACTGTTGAGTCTTTCAAAGAATGGTCAGAGCTTTCCAAGGTACAGTTGGCTTTTACTCCATCAACAGAAACTACCAAGAGAAGCTGCATTAGAAATAGCTTTTCACTGGAGAAAACCTCTTAAAGAAATTAGTAAGAGTGAAGGTTTAATTTTTGCTCTTAAATTCTTGCTCTTGCCAGTTGCAGTATTGTTGCTGCAGACCAAGGAGTTTATTCACAGGACCTTTTAACAACCAAAATTAAAAAGGTACTTACGAACCCCTCTTAGTCCCAGCATAAATTGGGAGTGCTGCCCATGTGCTGTCATTTTCTCCTTCGTTGTGGTGGTAAATTTGTCATTCTTTCAGAATGGAGTAGTATCTTGCTACTCCTCCTTCTGTTGTGCTTTGGTGAAGTCACATGCGCATTTTCTCACTTTTAAATCCAGGTTGCTCTGCTCTTGTGTTTATACATTGCCAGGATCTTCTGTGAGCACTGTGTGGGTACATTTACTGAGATCGAGATCAGTGGGATTTCTAAATTCTTCTGTGAGCATAGCTTTTGCGTTTCCTTTGCCTTGTTTTCCTTATAAAATTAAGTACAACCTTCTGTGATTAAACTCGTTGCATGGAAGGAAAAAATGTGAGATGTTTCCTGCAAACAATTGATGACAAACTCATTGTACTAAGCTTGCTGAAAAGGAACTTTTTTTTGGAAGGTGAGAATAAAGGAATTTCCTCCTCCACCCTTCTGTTGTTGAGCTGTAAACTGATATTGTTGAGAGGGAAAAAAAGTTGCTCTAGTTTTCCTCAGGGTATTATAGTGTGATTTTAGTGAAAACTTTTAAAGATACAACTATCACCCAAAGGTTTCATGCAGAATTAAAAAATTTGTTCCTGGTTTATTTTAATTTAAAGCACAGTCAGTTCAGTTAATTTCCACAAAAGACAGGCCCTTTTGAAGGTTCAGAGATTGCCCGGGTTAACTTTATAGTTCAGTGAGAATCAAATCTTTTTTATGGCACTTCTCATGAAACAGTTTCGTAATTATCCCAGCAGATAGATGAGTTAGCACTGGCAAAACAGTGAAGCCACACAGAGCAAAGTCGTGGGGTTTTTTCAGAGGAGCATGACTACAGCTTAGTTTTGTTAGTCAGTAGCAATTACGTATTGAGCACTTTGGCTTTTTATTACAGGCTTCTTAACCAAGTCAAGTATCACTGGCATCTGACACCTGGTGCAAGAAGTTAATTTTGGACCCAGCCTGACTCCACTGAGGGAATGGGAAAATGCTTTCTAAGGGTGGTAGTGGGCAAGGGTATCTTCCGGTTTTGTATTTATCAGGCAAGATGCCTAAACTCGGGCTTGACATTACCTTTTTTTAGTTTGTGTTGAAGTTACTTTTATCGAAACACTTGCTCAGCAGGATCAGGCTCTGACTCCTGTGGTGTCCTGTGCATGTATTTTACTTTATCAGACTGTGATTAGGCCCACCAACCCACCTTTTCCTGTTTTCCCAGTACCCATGGGATCTCCCACAGACACAAGATGTTGCAGCAATGTAGATCCCAAACTCTTGTTCTGACATTTCTCTCAAAACTCAAATTGTCTTTAATTTATTTCCCTGATGGTCTAGTTCCTGTTAGCATTCAAATGAAAGAGCAGGGATAGATTAATGCTGCTCTGAATATTATTAATAGTTCGTCGTTACATCCCTAATTAAGATTGCAAATTGGATTTAAGTAATTATATAAACCCGTTATAAGATACAGTTTCTGTCCCAAAATCTAAAGCAGACAAAACAGAGAATAAAGACAACAGATAGAGTTCATTGCTCAGTAGGACAGCACTGCTACTGAAAAACTCCACAGAGCTCCCAAGTACTAGCAGAGAACAAAATTACCTTGTCTCTGCATACTAGTTCCAGTAAAATTCAAACCTCAAACATTTTTAATGGTTGTGCTAGACATGCCAAAGTTTCTACAAGTCTTGGTTTAACTCTAGGTAACAAGTCACCTCCTCCTCCATGCATGCAGAGCAGAAAGATGTGAAATGTGGGGTAGATCCTTAACTGCAGCCTCCTAGGTTAACTCTTACTTTTGTGGCTATACTTTTAAAAGTCAGCTGCATCCCTGCCTGTGAGACCAGCCAGTCCCAGAAGATAAAAGAAGTCTTCAAAGGTTTGCAGCATTTTTTTTTTCCTATTGCAGCACGGGAGGATCACACTTTTTGCTTATTCAGACTTTCACACTGCTAGAATTAGGTATTCCTTGGCTCCTGGTGGAACAGGTATTCACAGTTTAAAATATGTAGCCTTTTTTGTGGTTCTGGACTTGTATTATTGTACCCGGAAACTGTCACAAGATGAAGCTTGGGGAATGGTTGGAGGAAAACAGTGAGGCAGAGGCAGGGTGAAAGGAAGCTCTTCTGGTCTGAGGCTGGGATGACGTCAGGAAGAATAATTGTTTTGTACTCTTAATTGCTAGCTTTACTCATGCAGCCTGAGTTGACATGGGTGGGGAGAATGTGGTGTGCCACATCTGCACTGACTCATGGGGCAGTAGTCACCTGCCCCCTCAATTATTTTTGGCTTCCCATGAAAGCTTTAAGGATGACATAAGCAGGGAGAGTGAGATCCAAAGCCCTTCATTTTGTTAGCTTGGACCGTGGCTCAGTCACCAAATGTAGTGATAATCAAACCAAAATGGGAGTTGAAGGTTTCTCCTAGTTTAGGTGGAACTGTGGTAGGACAAGCTTTCAAATAGCCTCTCTAGAGGCACATGAAGAGCAAATGACTTAACGCTACCTTGTACTTGGTTCTTGGGCTTTCCTAAAGACTGTCTGTTGTCTGCCAGATACTTTGATCTGTTGAAGAGGAGTTTAAAGAAATATGGCACATTAAGTTCAAGGTGCTGGTTTTAGTATAGAAGTTGTAGGACATCACTTGTATGTTGCAAAAATGTGAACATACGCAAGTAGAAACAACCAAAAGTTAACCTTTTTTATATATGCTATTTTCTCAAATTGGTGTGTTTGAGTTTCCTTATTTGTGTGTGTCATGGTTTAACCTCAGCCAGCAATCAGGCACCATGCAGCCGCTCGCTCATGCCCCCACCCGCAGGACTGGGGAGAGAATGGAAAGGGTAAGAGATGATAAGCCCATGGGCTGACGTCAAAACAATTCAGTAAAGAAAGCAAAAACCACACAAACACAAGCGAAACAAAACAAGGAATTGTTTCACTGCTTCCCATGGCAGGCAGGTGTTCAGCCATGTCCAGGAGAGCAGGGCCCCGTCATGTGTAACGCTTACTTAGACAAACACCATCACTCCAAATGCTCGCCCCTTCCTCTTTCTTCCCCCCAGCTATATGTACAGAGCATGATGTCATATGGTCTGGAATATCCCTTTGGTCAGTTTGGGTCACCTGTCCCAGCTGTGGCTCCTCCCAACCTCCCGTGCATCCCCAACTTCCTCACCAGCGTGGCAGCACAAACAGCAGAAAAGGCCTTGGCTCTGTGTAAGCCCTGCTCAGCAATAACAAACACAACTCTATATTATCAATCCTGTGTTCAGCACAAATCCAAATACAGCCCCATACCAGCCACTCTGAAGAAAGTTAATTCTATCCCAGCCAAAAGCAGCACAGCATGTATCAACAGTTCAACTAAAATAGACTAAGTACTGAAGCAAGGGGATTTTGAGGCTGAATCAGACTCAGGAGATTTAGCCAGAACAATTTGGAAGGGGTTCCGGTAGATAGAGAGTCATTTAATTTCAAAGCAAGTTCTCTGTAATTTCCTTGTTAGAGGCTAACTCTCACAAAATGTGAAGGGCTTCTGGCTCCTTCCCACGCATATGATTTCCATGTCAACTCATCATCTTGATAAAGCAGACCACATGAAGCAGATTTGTAAAGGGGTTTCCATGTCAATGCAACTGTCTTCATACAGCTGTGTGTATACAACTCAGTTAATATTTTAGTGCCTGCTGTTGAGTACCAATGGTTCTTTTTAGTTGAAGGAATGCAGATGAATATTTTTTATTTGAAAGCATGTGTGCATGATACACCATTTTGTTGGATCTTAAGAACACTCATGTAATTGGAAAAGGTTGTATATGCTAAATATTTGGTTATCAGCATTTATAGTTTTCTTGATTTAATACTCATTTCAATGTATTCTTTAAAGCCTGCTTCATACTGAAGAAGAGTTGCCTAGCTAACTGTGTCCATGGTATGTCATACTCTGGAATTGTTCTCAACAGCCTTGACAGGCAGTGAAGGCTATGCAGGAACAGTGAGGCCAACAAGAAGTTTTCTGTTTATTTCATGTTGATTTGATTGCCATTTCTCTGCAGATGGCATGACTTATTTAAGATAAGAAGCTGAAATTGGTGAGGGAGGACGGAGGCCTAACATCTGATTAAGGCCACTCAGCTTTTGATCAATCTGCTGGTATTCTAGATCAAAAATAAGACTGATCAAGTTTATAGGAAGAATCTAAAGCCAGGAGAAAGTGTTGTGTCATATGACCCTTATGTTTTTTAATGAATTAAGACACCTCACTGGAAAATTTTGAAATTTCCCTGGTGATGCATAACTGGGACACTATTGAACATGCAGAGGAAAAGAATCTTAAAGGTTGACATCTGTCAACAGAAATTAAATGGAAACTATGTGGGACAGCACTGCACAAGTGATTGAAAATCCCTGGGGCACAGCAGCGAACAACGCAAGTTTGAATCAGTAAGGGGTTGTAAACATGTAGCTTTAGCAGTTAGCTTGATTAGGGGAATAAGGCAGTGATGGAGGAGATTCTACTCAAATACAGTTTCACTTGCCTTGAAACTTAAAGGCTTTTTATCTGCAACTTCAAATCCTATTAGATTTAATCCTCAGCTGTTTGGAAATTTCACCATTGTCATGCACACATTTTCCAGCTCGCAATCTTACTAGCCCTTGATACCTCCATTACTTCACAGTAGTTCTTCAGCATTTTTCCAGATGGAAATTCTCCTTGAAATCAGATCTGAGTTTGTGTTCACTTGAATTTCAAATTATTCTTCCTAGTTCAGTTGGTAAAGAATATCATGGTCAGAATCCATATGTAATAAAAACTCAATTTGACCTGGTCACTGTTAACTTGGAATCCATCTTACGACGCAATTATATTCTGGTGGTCATTTCTACACCAATTTCTTACCGTGCACGCCCTGCAGCTTCATGTGGCAGCATTTTTGTTGGTGATGTAAGTCAAATCTGTCAGTGCTGCTGTAACGCTAATATACTCCTTGCTTAGACAGCTAATTAGCATGACTGGCAAGCTGCCTGAGGTCTCTGAGTCTGAATTAACTCACCTATACACACTGCTTAAAACTAGAGCGTCACTGAAATAGCAGTGTAGGGGGTAGACATGAACGACTGGGTGACAGAAGGGAAGAGAAGGTCTAGGGGAAAGGCATTAGCAGAAAAGAAGCTCTCTCTTGTTCCAGTCCGTTCTGAAAGAGTGCAATGAGTTGTTAGCTCTTCTCAACACGTGGTTTGCTACTGTTGGTTCTTTGTCTGCAGAAAGCAGGAAATAACATGTTGGCAGAGATCATTCTTCCCTAGGCTTCTGTGCACATTGAAAGCTTACCCCTCTGGTCTACCATTGCCCAGTTTTAATACTTGGGATTGAAGATCACACTTTCTTCCACAAGCGCCTTTTGTCACTTCAGGCAGCCAAGGGATAGGTGATAGCAATGAAAAATTACTTGCACAGAACAGGAGGGAATGTCCCACACCCCAGATGAACTGTGTCTCCATAGGGATAAAGGCAGTCAAGGAATGCAGCCTGAGCACACTGTTGAGCTTTACACCCATCAGAAATGCTCACATACGCTTCCCAGGGTGAAATGGATCAACAGATGGTCCATAATCCATTCTCTACAAAAACTATCATATACATCTCCTCATCTGTTACTGAGTGATAGTAACATGTTTCATTTGCTGTTCATAGGACTCTGACTGTGCCTTCTGGCAAGCAGGAGCAGACGCCCTGTTCTTTGCACTCTGCTTCCTTCATGCTGCCTTTATGCAAGGTCAGAAAGGAAAAAGTCATGGTTTCCATAAACTGAGAGAGACACTGTTCTGAGAACCAACCGGAATCCTTTCTGTTGTTTTGTCAAGTTTACAAGCATGCCGCTTCTCACTTCAAGCACTCTCTGGGTCTTGTGGAGCAGAGAGGATTCTTTGCCATTTATAATGACTATTAATTTGTGTTAAATTTTGCTGCTGGTTGTGTTGCCATGACTTCAGTCAGCATTCAGCCCTATCACCCAAATTCAAGCAGCAACCTTGCCAGGGAGGCACTGAGAGAAGCAGATGTAACATAAGCATCAAATTTTGTCATGATTGCAGCTGCGACAGCAATCACCCACATGGAAAACCACTGTTCTGCCAGAATTTTGGTTTTTATCCTCTGTACTCTATAAGAGAGGCATCATGAGTCTGTTTCACCTGGTTTTGACCACGAATAAGTTTAGCAATGAGAATGTAAAACCAGAAATGCCAAGGAAGGTGAGAGCAGGTGGTTCATATTTTATGGGGTTTTTTCCAAGTGGGTGGAGGTTCTCCTAAAATGTGTGAGGTTTCAGAGTGCATGGATAGGAGCGGGAGAGGTAGAGTGAGAGGTCTGCAGCTTGATGCTTCCCAAAGTGAGTTGGTACCAAGGCTTACTGCCAGCATTTGCTTATTTTCAGCGGTGTGTTAGGGAACAATGGTTTGCATAGGTTTTGAGAAAAAGAGCTGAAAGAGGTTTTGCATCCATCAGAACTTGGAGATAGCACCCTCTCTCTCCTTGGCTTTTTTTCTGTGTTCCCAAATCACTCCCTATGTATATACTGCATGGTGTGGATTTTTTAAACTCCTTTTGGTGTTCTCATCTTTTTAAGGATGGTGTCAGGTTCACCCTGGAAGTCCTCTGCTCTGCCTGCAGGAAAGTCTAGCACAAAGAGCTATGGGAGGCATAGCTGAGCATGGCAGTGGCCACAACAGGTAACTGAATGTAGACCACCATCTAGGGAGGAATGTCTGTGAGGAAGCCTAACAGCTGGAGTAGGCATGGTTGCATTATGGCAGCATGAGTGCTCACAAGGTGCCTTTTTCCTCACTGGAAGAAACCAACAAACATTGGATATAAGTGCTAGCTGTCAATTATTTGGTTACATGAGCAAAGAGGGGAGAGATGAAACCGTGGTCATGGTGTGTAAGAGTTTCAAGAAGGGTGTAGAAGCATAAATAGGATTGACAATTGAGCTGGCAAAATACAGAGCCAAGTCAAAAACCACAACCAGAGGCTTTTGTCTCGCCATGGTGCAAGGAGCACTTTCCCACTCCAAACAGCCACTTCCGTGAATGCAGAGAAGAGGTTATTCCTGCAGCCTCCACCCCTACTATGTGTTCGCTCCCCCATGACAGAAGTTAGGGGGAAGCTTATTCAGCTGCCTGATAATGCAGCAGAGTTTGGTCCGCTGTTATAGCTGTCATCTGGTTTAGCAATTTGTTGCTTAGTTAATGCTGTGTTTTGCACTGAAGATATGGCTGTCATTGCTCAGTTAAGTTCATATCTTGTCCTGCACCAGGGCTGTGGCTGTCGTGGCACAACCAGCACCACAGCTGACAGAACAAGCAAGGAGCGGGTGGCCAAGGGGTTGAAACTCCGTGCAGACATGCCCACATCAGTGTGAGTTTGCCCTCAGACCTGGAAAACAGCCTCTTCCCAGCCTGTCATGACCTCATGCTGGGCTGTGCTCCCTGGGAACCCAGGGAGTCTTCTCCCACATCCCGGACGGCCTCTGGGGATGGGCTGGAGTGGGCTGAGCGGGAAGTGAGCTTTCCTCCCCAGGGACACATCTGAGATGTCCGTTTCACTTGCTGGAATAGTTCACACCCTTGCCCCAGACAGTGCAGAGGTTTACACCCCATAGGACTGTTGAATGCTCCTCTAAAACTGCTGCTGTTTTGCTTGTGCAATGTTCTCCTTCCCCGCCTCCTGCACTTACCAGCTGAAGCAGGGCCTGGCCATCCATCTATCCTTCTGTTCTCCCTCTCTCTGCAATCTCTTTGGCCCTTCAGCCGCAGGTGAAGCAAAGACTGAGCAATCAGCAAAGCCATCAAGAACCTAATCTGTGTCTAATCGTCTGCCATCATTCACCCAGTTCAACTGTACACCCTTGCAAAGTTCATCTACAGCAGTAGGTCAGGCCCATATTCCTAAGTAGGAAACTGAAAGCAAACACATCTTTCCTCAGTTACTGGAAGCTTTAAAACAAAGATGCCCCAGATGTGATTTCATTTGTAAGTAGAGCAATTTCTTTCTGCTTTTGGGTTTGTTGCCATGTTTGGGGTTTGATTTTTTTTTTTTTAAGGAGGTAAATATTTAAACAATTTCTGCATCTGAAATAAAAATTTTATGACCATTATTAGCATGTGTGCAGTTTTGAGTAAACTGTACCTAAAAATAAGTAGCATTCCTTTCCCTGAGGTGGATTTAGTGGGCACAGCATTACTCAAGGTTACACCACTTCAGTGGATTTCCTGAGACCCAAGGAAAATACTTCTAAGCCCTAAGTTTTAATTTGTGCCATGAAAAGTATACAGATTTAGGCTGCAATTGTTGCCTCATAAAAACCAGTTTTGTTCCTGTCTTCTAATTCTTTTAAATTAATTTGATTCACTTGTGGCAGTGGCAAATTTTAATGGGATTTCTTTTTAATTAAAGTGAGAACATGTGAATCCCAGAGGGTAGATCCTGCTTTTGTTGCAAACTTCCCTCATACAAATAGGATGCTGTTCCATTAACAGTGCTGCAAGAAAATAGATTTGAGGATTATCAGCAAGGCACAATGATAGCACAGTTCTGCTCTAAAAATGTCTGAGATTGAGAGAGGCCCTTCTCCATACTGATGTGCCTTTTATGAGAGAAGATAAAGGCAACTAAATATAGTAAGGACTGTAGCTATAGCCATTGATGAAGGAAGAAACTAAAATTAAAGCTAATGATCTTTGCTATTTAGGAGAACTTAAACGCTAGGGTGTCTTCTCAGTCCCAGACAAAAGGCAGACCTGGGTCAAGCCTGAGGCTCTCGTTCCTGTCCCCTGGACTTACATGTCTGTTTCTGTGAAGTTGTGAGTGTGAACTTCAGGACTGAGTGCTTAAAAGGCANGGAAGAGAGGCAAGAAATAGGTGAGTTTAGAGCTGGAGGAACCTTCCCAGCTTCCCTGCTTACTGGCTCTTGTGTCTCTGCCCTGCTGCACAGCCCTGGAGACCAAGAGAAACCGTAGGCAAAGCCCTCACTTTAATTAATCATCACTTAATGGCAGATACCCCATCAACTGCACAGTGACCACAGTATCACCTGTTACCATTCCCTGGTTATTTTGTTGTTACTACCACGTGCCTTTATGGTGCTGTATGCCACTTATGTACATTGTTCAGCCCCAATTCCCAGAAAAAGGACTATTCAAGCTGAAAAAAAATGTTTTATTAGATAAAAGGGAAAAAATCAGCCTACATATATGGGAAAATGCAAGATAAAACCTATCAAAGGAAATTATATTATGTTTTTGTGAAGCTCAAAGAAATGTGTTTTGTATTGTGGAAACACAAAACAGTTTGCTCTCTTCCTGCACAGCTTGCCATCTTTTTTTTTTGTTTGTTTGTTTTTAATAAAGTTAGGACTTAAAAACAGCATGTTTTCTGGAGCATTGTTATTTTACTAGCTACAGATTAAATAAATCAAGAAATACTTATCTCAGGTGCCTTTTTTACTTGGACTCTGGCAAAGTTAAGAAGTACAGGGATTCACAATCTGATTTGCTTGTATAGCAGCATCCCAGTCAGAACTCTCAAATATTTGTAAATTACTTCGATAGTGAAGTAAGTAAAAATAAGTCTGTCTGAACCTCATCAACTTCAAGAGCTTGGTTAGGACGGAAGAAAGATGAGAGATACTTAAGTTTTGAATTTAAAAAACTAAAATATAATATTTTATTATTATTATTATCTCATATATCTCATTTATTATTATTATTATCTCATATTTGTCTACGCCAAAGCAAACCCAAACCTTCTTGTGTGTATCCCAAATCTCATTCAATAGCAAAAACAAAATTAAAAACTTTGCTAACTTAGGTGTCTTTTGTAGGTTGGAGAATAGTAAGATTGAGGGCATTTTATAGCTATCATTACTGTGACTATTCCTTGTGCCATTAATGGTGTTATTAATCTTAATTCCCCATACCTCCTTAACCAAAAAGCCAGACAGTGCTTAAAAAACATAAATTCCTTCCTTGATGGAAAGAGAAAATCAGTCATTGCTGAGCCATGCCTCATATTCCTGCAGTCCCACCTGCAAACCTCTTCTTACTAATCAAGCAAGAGAGACTTGTGTCTCAGCATGTTTAGACACTGGCAGTGATGGAAATCCTTCGATCCTTCGTGTGCTACTGGGGTATTTTTATCAACATCTCTCTAGCATGGTTAATGGCTTGGTTGGTGTTCACAGAGATACAGAAGAGACACCAAAGCAGAA
Source organism: Machaerirhynchus nigripectus (assembly GCA_013397975.1). Classification (NCBI taxonomy): domain Eukaryota; kingdom Metazoa; phylum Chordata; class Aves; order Passeriformes; family Dicruridae; genus Machaerirhynchus; species Machaerirhynchus nigripectus. The sequence goes on along the minus strand of VZRQ01008263.1, from coordinate 243,076 downwards.
AAGGTTTACTTTTGGCCAGCTTGGCATGCTGCTGTAATTATGTATTGCTGTTAATCCAATGTCATCTGCTGCAGAATCTGACCCAAGCAAGAAAAGTCACTGACCAGTGTGGCCAACAAACTGCAGACTATAGCAGCCTATGTATGAGCTTGCCAATGTTTCTCAGTGCTTGCAGAGAGTGGGACACAGCATGGGCATTCCTACTCCAGCCCCAGAGAGCCCCCTATGCAGTGGGAGACCCCAAGAAATGTGATGCACAGCCTTTTTGTGGCAGGTTTAGAAGAGATGGGTTTGGCATCCAATACACCTGAGGGCCCTGAGATAACTAATCTGTATCTGCCCTTCAGCTCTTGAAGAGCCTTCAGCATAACATGGGGAGACTCTTGGGGCAGTCATGATTGTAAAACTGAAACAGGGAAAAATGCTGTAAAGCCACTGGCCACAGGCTGAAATGAAAGCAAACTTGAACTTTTCATGCACTTGTGTACATGAAGTATTTTTAACTTTCTTTGCATTCTTTTAGTGAAATACTAGTTTGTCCTCCGGTTTTAAGTATCCCTCAAGCAGATAAAATCAAACCATGCTCTTGATTCAAGGATATATGAACTGAGGGCAACTTGTCACATAGAGCAAATGGTGGACATGCACTGAGAATTTTTGATGTGTTTATGGAGTAGAATTCAGCAGCAAAATATTATCATTATGTTAGGCAACGAGACAGACCGCCAAGATAACTGCTGCTCATTACCTCTGTCTTTCTGAATTCAGGGGAAAGCTTTGTTAAAGCACGGCATTATGCACCATCTAGAGGTGGGAACTGCTGTTGGGGTACTTGGAGCGCAAGTCCTGTCATGCACATTTTGTATTGTTCTTTGAAACAGGAGACCCAGAGCTATGGCGTATGGCTGAGACCTCTAAATTTACTTAAAGATGCAGGCAGAAACAGTTCTTGAAACATGTTTGAGAACAAAAATAGGTCAAGACAAAATCTTTTGCCTTTGGGTTTTCCATTAATCATTTAGTTGAATATGTTTAGTATTATAAACCTGATTTTATTCCATAAAATTACTTTTACTCCTTCTGGGTTATGTTCTGCTTTTGCATATAACATTCTCAGCTTCTATTAGCATACTTTAGGTTTGGAGGGCTCAATTTGGCCATACAGACCGCTGATATTTACACACAGTTAATTCGGGGTGTTCACGAAGTAGGCCTGATGCACACAAAGATTCCTCTAATTTAAGGCATGCTGAAAGCATGTGCCTTGCAGAAGATTTTATTTCTCATTAGGAACATACGGCATATTTTTAAATAGAATGGATAGCTTCTCACTGAGGTGACCTTAAAGACAAAACCTCCTGCACTTTGTTGCACAAAGTAAGTTCAGACTCTTCATGTGGAACATGTTTTCTTAGTTGCTGTCTGTGTGCCCCCAGGATTTATGACCTGATTCTTACACTAGATCTACACCTATGAATTTTAAAGTGCATCATATTGTTCAATATTGTCGTAATCTTACATCACTCAAAAAGCCATGGAAGTGTCTCCTTAGGCAGGGCTTAATCGCCTGTGGGGTTGGGTTGCTTTATTATTTTCTTTTTCAGAAGGATTTTATAAGACCATTGGAGCAAACTGTAGGATTTGTGCAAGAATATTAATGGATCTTTTGCCTTTGAGTTGTTTTCAACAAATACAACACCTGTTCATGGCAGACCAAGAGCAGTGCTTTCCTGGTGCCTGCTTCCAGGGGAATGGAACAGTTTTGAAAGGGCCCTTAATTCTTTATGAGTTCAGGGTTGACTAAATGCCATCAACAGTTACAGCAGCTGCTTGTGCAGTCTACAGAACATACAGATGACCTTTTCTGCAAAAGAGGAGGTTTACAGCAGGTCAGATGGATTGAATAGGGAGGGCTTGAATGTTTCTGGTTCTTTGGGGAGAATAGTCCAGATTGCACCCTTAAGCACAAGCGGCTAAGGAAGAGTGGTTTGTGATGCCTCGTTTGGAAGCAACACCGCACCCCCACCACCTTTAAGTGGGGAATAGCTGTAGCAATTTTCACCCTGCCGTCCAGTGGGACCACAGGCCCCCCCCTTCCCTGTCACACATTTCAAGGCACACTGGTCATAAGACAAAACGGAAGGATCCCATCCCTCTGTAGGCACGTCTGCCCCTTCAGCCTTTCGAGTTAGATTATAGGGGATGCTTCTGGTGCCTTTCACATGCCCTGATATATGTCCAAAATATGTAAGGATATAATGAGAAGAGGAAAGACAAGCTGATTAAGATGTGCAGCTTACTGTTTGTTGGTCACAAGAGGATCATATCCTGCCACATCATAAAAATTTAGATGTCCTTTGTTGTAGGAGCAAATACATATTTCCTTTGCATGCCAAAGCGCATGCTTCTTGGTGGATACTGTTCTGGGCTGGTAAGCGAGGAGGGCTCAGGGCCAAGTGAGGCTAAAGGTTATATTTTGCATGTTTGCGTGATGCATAGGTACATGGCAGCTGCATCCCACACAGAACACTGGAGAATGTTTGTTAACACCATGCCATGTGTTTACCAACAGTAAAAGTTCACACAGGACAGGCAGAAGCACCAGAGACGTATCTTTGCTTCAAATGGCCTTTGTGGAGGTGGGTATGTGTGAGAAGCAGCATAAAATAGTTAAAGTGCTAACAGGGTCCAAGAGGATACAAAAATGACTACCAGAACTGAGACTCAAGGTAAGGTAATAGCTTAAGCAGTGCGACAGACATCAAGCTATATACGTCATCTCTGTCAAGCAAATTCAGTCATCTAAAAGGAGACCTGATGGGCGCAATGCTTTTTACAGAGTGGGGATGGTACACTGGGTGTCCTATGGATGCTTTCTCCAGAAAGATGTGTACTGGAATAGACTCCAGGTGCACTGGACAGCTCCATGAAGAGGCCAACTTGCTGGCAGTGCTCCATCCAAAAAGAAGTTAGCTGAAGCTGGGTAACACCAGGTTAAACATAGGTTTTCCATATTCAGAGGTTAATTTTTAGCTCATCTTCCCATATCTTGTGAAGATCAGACAGGCAAGAACAATGCTGCCAATCAGACACTGAAATGTTACAAACTGTAAAAATACTTCCAGTTGTCAGAGGGCTCAAGCAATGAACAAGTGGAAGGTTCTCTAGATGGCTTGATGCAACCTTTTAATCCTTTGGAATTTTTCTTCCATGAGCATCTTTAGCTTTCTTCTTCTCATTGTCTATATATATATATCTATATATAGATATAGAGATAGATTTTTTTTTTTTTTTTGTGTTGT